>OX352774.1:72882548-73482548 GCA_947095535.1 Poecilobothrus nobilitatus
CCGCCTCTTATTTTGAATAGGAACATGCACAAGTACTATTATTTTGAATAGGAACATCTACGTAAGTACTATATCTGCCTATTTATCTTCTTTATATTGAGGTAATCTGCCTTTTGTACCCTTTTTCTCAGCTTCCATTGGTCGGCGTGTAGATTTAACGTTTCATTAAGAAGGGAGGGGGGCTTTCCCACCTAGGACCTGCGACTCTTTGTGCTCCCCCGATCGCCTCAGTGTCATCGACCCAATCTATACCCTTCATGAATCGTATTATATCTACCTTTGAGCATTCATATTTAAGAGAAGCTTTCCCAGTATTCCTCTCTCATAGTTCTTCGCTTTTGAGATCTCAAGTTCAAGCATTGGCACAGAACGTAAAGTATTGTTTCTGCCTTTACATAAATAATAGTGGAAAAAATTTATTTGCCTCTAAATATTATGAACATTATGCCATATTACATTTATTTTAATTTATTCAATTTTATTAGGGAACGTTAGATCCTTGTACGAAAAACATCCATCATATTCAATAAAATTTTATTCTAAAATATGTGAGAAACAAAATGTGGACAAGTTTTTTCAACTATATAAATAGTTACTGATCAAAATTTCAATATGTAAAAAGAAATTGTTTGAATTAAATGTGCAAGTATTTTCTGCAAAAGGGAAATATTTAAAAGAAAACAATTTATGAAGAATAAATGATATTATAATTTTTTAGATTTCATGATTTATATTTAAATTGATTTAACTAATTTATTTAAATTATCGTACTTTTTTATTGCCTTTCTTTAAATTCTGTATACTTATTAAAGTACAGTTACAGTATCTGATCTTTGATTTTGTAGAAGTTAAATTAAGTTAAGTAATCTTTCAAATTTTTAGCTTGAAGAGATAGAATCATCAGTAAACTATAGTCGAACATCTATCTATAGTATTTTTTTTTTTTTGTTTTTGTTTATAAAATATTAGTACAATTATAATTTTGCCATAATTCAAACGGTATTACACGTTTTAATCTTCGTATCATCATTGTCCAAAAATTGAATAGCCTCGGCATTGATGTGCTGTTATATTAAAAATTTAAGAATTACTTAATGCTAAGGTAAGCATTTCATAATATAAAAACAATAATATTACTTAATACTAATTACGAAATGCTTAGTGAAATATCAATCTACTTTTACTTAATTTACTTACTTTACTTAATTCATAAAGGACAATCATTTTTAATTCATTCAATTTTTGATCAATCAAGGTTAATGGATAATGTAACTAACGTTTTGATAACATTGTCTACCATATTTCTACACCCAAATCCTTATGTAATTTAACATTGCGAATGTATCATGGGACATTAACTACTTATATCACGTAGTGCTTTACTTTGGAAAACGTTGTATTATATTTATATTACTTAGGCTGGCCCAACATCAGAGTTGAATTCCATAAGTCGAAACTGGTTTCAGGATTTGTTGATATAGCAGAAGCTTATTTTTAATTGATAGCATAGAGTGTCCACCTAGTAATAAATATATTTTTCTGTTCTTTAGATTTAACTCATCTCGTTTTTTCTTAATAACATGGGGTTTCATAAGAATTTGGATAAACATTTTTTTTTCTATTAATATTTTAAGAGTACATATCTGTTTTAAAATAATTTTTTTTTTTGTTTTTTTTTTGAGAGAATCATATATAAATAAATATTTACATTTTAATTGCGCAAAAATTTTCTTTTTAATTCTAAAAATAAAAAAAAAAATTAAAAATGAGAAAAATAAAATCACATTTTTCAATAAAAATCAAACTAATATGAAAAGTTGAGGAAAATTTCTCTCTAGAAAAAAAAAAAAAGAAAATTTTTTAATATTTTTTTTTTTATGATGAAAAACAATGGATTGGGCCTAAATTGATGATGCGCTACAAAATAATTTTTCTTTTTGCTCCGTTTAGTTTTGAACGAATTTCGAAAGTAATTTGACTAAAATCGAACGAACGGAAGTTTTTCTATTTACTTATTTTAATTTAATTTTTAATTATATTTTATATATATATACATATAATAAGTATGTATATAATACATATATTAAAATTTTATTATAAAAATAACTTATTAACATCGATCTAATTAAATTTACGGGTTATACATATATGAAATTATTATTTAAATATATATATATATTTTTTTTTAATTATTATAATTTAATTATTTTGAATTTTAAAGGATTATTTACTTATTACTTCTGTGAATTCGGATCCAGCTAAACAACAAAATAATAATCAATTAAATAGTGGTAGTGGTCAAAATCATATTACTGGAATTAATGATACAATTGAACAAAACGGTCAACAACAGCAACAGCAACAACAACAACAATTGGATTCAACGTGTTATGATATAGGTAAATAAAATTTGTTATAAATTTTAAAATAAATTATTATTACTTTGAAATAAGTTATATAGGAACATGAGTTAAAAATTAATTTAAAAGTCTATATTTGAAAATATATTTGGAATTTTTGTGTTTTTTTTTTTTTTGTTCATTTAAAAAGAAATATCGTTAAACTATTCAACTATAGGTTATCATTAAAAAATACATAAAAAATTAATTTAATTTACAAAAAAAAAAAACAGAGAAATGAAAATAATAATTATGCATGGTCCAAAACATATTATACAGTAAAGTCATAGTCGAT
The DNA here is from genome assembly GCA_947095535.1 of Poecilobothrus nobilitatus. Taxonomy (NCBI): domain Eukaryota; kingdom Metazoa; phylum Arthropoda; class Insecta; order Diptera; family Dolichopodidae; genus Poecilobothrus; species Poecilobothrus nobilitatus. Next base: position 72,885,243 of record OX352774.1, read on the forward strand.
GTAGATAATATATAATCATAAGCCCAGTCAATGGTTTAATAGTTAAGATAATGGCCGCGAATTGAAACCCTGGTAATAGCAATAGCTGATTAATCAACGTTTTAATAAAACTAATGATTCCAGAAACTGAAGTTTAGCCAAATATGAGTCTAGAATGGCTTCAAGTCTTGATTCTTTTATTAAATGAGGCTATTGAGTTATTGTTGTATTTACAAAAAATTTTTAAGAAACTAAATTTATAACTATTTCTAAAACTGTAATCGTTACCTTCCAATTGTAAAATAGTTTTTTTTGTTTGCAAACGTTTTCCATTCGGCTACACTATACTTTTAAATAAAATAGCTTCTATATAATGTAATAATGTTTTGTGCATATTATAAATAAATTAGATTTACCACCAAATCCGATAAAACCTCCAAATCCGATAAACATACGATAGTTCATCCGATCATTCTTTCTAAGAGACTTTAGATGATTTATCTATTATTTTCTAATATCTGTTATAATTTTGTAATTTACTAGATTTTTTGGAAGAATATTAAAAAAATAATCATCCATATTCAAATTACATTTCACTGAGGCGTTAAAAACAATGTATCATGTGATGTCACATCTATTTAAAAATACCCATTCTTTATTTTTACTAATAACTAAAAAAAAATTATTTCAAGAAATAATTTAAGAACAACTTCAATAACTACGAATGCAAAGGTGATACGTATCATACCAATTATTTTGGTGTGATTAAAAATGGCTATCACTTCGTAGCAAAAGTCTTGCAGAAACACCGCATGCGATACTTTTGACATTTTGACACCGCGTCAAATTAAAAAAATCACTTTAGCGTCTTACATAATAACAATGCATCGCATCCACGATATTCTTCGTATGATAAGTTTTCAAGAATATATAGGTGAATATTATAAATGGAAAATTAATTTTATTAGTGAATGCATTTATTTCATTTTTATTTTTTTCTAAATAATGACGTCGTGATCATGAACGGGATGAGTATTTTTAGGATTTAATTTTTTTTTTTTTTTTTGTTATCATTTTTTTATTGACCACATGAGTGGGAGAAAATTTTTTTTTCGGAAAATTAAATGAAAATTTTCACTTCAGGTGTGAAATGAGAAAATACTCTTTTGTTTTTTTTATTTTTGTAATTATCATTTTAAAAAAAAAAAAAAAATCAAAAGAAAAAAAAACAGTAAATAAATTTAATGTACTGATTCATAATACACAATATTTTAAAATTAAATATTATTTGATATTACTGCCTACTGGTATAAATAATCTAATTAAAAGTTTAAAAAATTCTACAAGTTTTTAATTTTTTTTTATTTAAGAGTTTTAAATTTTTTTTTTTTAATTTTCTAAAATTTTTCCTAACAGGAATTTTTTATTTAAAGAATTTTTAACATTTTTAATGTTGTACAGATTTTTGTGTTTTTTTTTTTTTTTTTTTAATATCAGAATTCTGTTTTTTTTTTTTTGTTTTATTAAAAAATAAAAGTTTATTTGCATGTGTTTATTTTTGGATCGGAAATAATCTGAAATGCATTTGTTTTTTTTTTTTACTGTCGGAATTGTTTATATGTAAATTTATAAATAATTTGCAAGTATCGGTTATAGAAAAAAAAAAAAAAAAAAACGAGAAATTAAAAATTAAAATATAGTTTTTTATTTTTTTTTTTTTTTATTTGTATAAAAAAGTATTTATTTTTTTCATTGTTTTAATTTAATATTAAAAAATTCGATAGCTGATAATTTTTATTGCAATAAACTGTTGATTTTACTTTGTTTGTATTATTTTATTGTAATATGACACAAAATTAGGGTGATTTTTTATTATAAGAAATATATGTATGGATATGTATGTATAAGTTAATTTTATGTATAAGTTTATTTATTGCAAGTAAAAGGCAAATCGAATATATTATCGAACCATCAATTAAAGGCATTATTCAATTATATTAAAAATTTTTGTAAAAGATCCTATATGTACATTTATATACATATGTATATTATATAATATATTTATTTACATTTTTATACATTTATTGAAAGTAAAAAAAAAATTGAAATGAACAACTTTAAAACTCTTATGCTGCCCATACACGGCGGATTAGGTTATAAACTTGGTACACGGATAGGTTTTAGAACCATACCAGTATACCACACACTTATCCAACTTGTCATCGAACCATTGTAATTACATATGTACTTTATATTTTTATTATTTTCTCAAATTAAAAAATCTCAATGTTAAAATGACATTTAAGATGTACAACTTGCAACATATACGATACAACTCAACTACAAACCAAAGACTCCGAACACAAAAATCACCAACTTTGCAACCATCAAAATGATTTTACAACTTTTTCATACACGATATAATTTATCAAGTTCGCGGAAGAAACCTGGTCCGATGTTTATTAAATAATTTTCGTATATATGTATGTAGTTCTTTGGCACAAAATTATTTATTGATCCTCTAATAAAGTTAAGAGCTATTTAACTATTAAGAACTATTTTAGATCATAATTCAAAACTTTATGTTAACTATTTTGCAACTTTTTAAATGAACACAAAATATAATGTATCTAACCATTAGGTTTTATGTATTTTTCGTCTAATCCCATAGCAGTAAAATTGAAAATTTCAGCTATATTTTGTAAATTATATTAAATATTTTAAAAAGAATTTTTTAAAAATTTAATTTTTTTTTTGTTGTAGAGAACATTAATTTTCAAGAAAATCAACGTTTTTGTTATCCAGTTCGACCAATACCGCGACGTAGTACAAATAAAAAACAACAACAATCACATCAACAAAATAATTTACACGGTGAACAAAATATAAATATATCAAATACATCATCAACTTCAGCAGCTGTTGGTGTTGTTATACCAACAACTCCAGGTAATTCAATAATTTCAACAACAGCAACACCATTGCTAACTGAAGATCATTATAATCTTCTTGGTAATAATAAAAGTCGTGTATCATCAAATACGACATATCAAAATATTTTATGTGATCAACAAATTGTAAACGGAAACGGAAATAATAATTCAATAAATCATTTATCTACTGATATAAATAGTGAATTAACTTGGGAAGAACGACTTAATTTTATTCAATATTTTTTATCAGTTACTTCTAAATTAAATAATCAAAAGGTAAGCTAACAAATTTATAGTTCTATTTCCGTATACATATATAATATATTCATTTTAAAAGGTGTCATTATTTGGTTGGGGAGTAGTTATTTTTTTTTTCTATTTGTTTTTATAGTATTAGTCGTACTATTTTAATTTTGGTGGATTAAGTATTTAAATTTTTTTATTTATTCATTTTTGTTTTTTTTTTTATATTTTTTGTTTGTTTTAAAAAATTTATTTACTCTAAAAGGATAATATAGAACAATTCAATATGGTAAATGAAACGAACGGAGAAAATAAAAGTGATGAAATTATTGTAAATTCTACAAGTTTAGAAGATGTCGCACAAAGTGAGGTGATGAGTTTATTATTAGAATATTTATTTTGTTTAATTTTTGTTTTTTGTTTTGAGATATTTAATGAATTGCTTTTTATTTCATTAATTTAGTTATTTTATTTCTTTAATTTAATGTTGTTTTTTTTTTTTGTAAGCGATTAACAATTTTAAATGCTTTGTTAGTTGTGATGTATAATAATTTAACAAATGATTTTAAAAAAAATCTTGCTTTTGAACTAATCTAAATTACTATTCGCAATTGGGCCAACCATATTTTAATCTATAAAATACATTTATTAGTATTAATTTTAAAAAATAAAAAAAAACAAACCAATTTTTTTTTTAAATTTAATATAAAAATTAAATGAATGCAGGCTTTTAATCTTTTATGCATTTTCATTTAACTTGTCTGGACAAAATACACTTATTTTTAATTCGGATTTTAACATATTTTTTTATTATTCTTGCAAGGAAATTGTTGGTTACCAGCACATACCTTACCACATTAAAATTCATACAAAAAAAAAAAAAATTCGCGTTAAAACTGAGTATCTAGGTAAGGTTGTAATTTATGATTTTCTTTATTTATTTGATATTGAAAATAAAAAAAAAAAAGAAATGAATTGTCAAAAATATTAAAAAAAAAAAAAAAAAAATTGAAATATACATTAAAAATGTCTGATATATTAAAAATTGTTTTTTTCGTTTTAATTAACAATTTGTGGCATTTTTACTTTATTATTTTTCCATCTTGGGACTTGGTTAAATGTTGGTTAATAATTTTTATTTTTAAATAATGTAAAAAAAAATTTAATTTTTTATATACAGAATACATATTACATTATTTTTCTAAAATATTAGAAATTTTTTAATTCATTTCAGACGAGCGATCGAGCACATTCTGTATCAAGCATACATACATTAAGTGGTGCTGAACCTTCAACACCAAATTATGAAGAACTTCAACAAAGACTTGAAAGTTCAAATCGTAATATACAAAATATAAAAGATCAACAACAACAATTATTACGTTTACAACAAGCAGCAAAAGAACATTTAACTGAAATGGAACAAGTACGTAATCAATTGCCAGTACGTTTTGTTGCGGGTGGTAGTACTAATGGATCAAATGAAAATGGTGGAGCACCTGATTATGAAACAGTTGAACAAGTGCATAATGATATGTCTGCTTTAGTTAATCGTATGAAAAATTTACAAACTTTTATACAAAATCAAAATGAATTAAGTGCATTATTGGGTGAAGATAGTCCAGATTTATTAGCTGAGCAAGAACTTTTACAACGAAAATTAAATGAATTAAAATCTCATAGGACAGAAATGAGAAATTTAGTTGATGAATTACAAAATATAAATACAAATGCTGAGAAAACAATTTCTCAACAAGAAGTTAATGAAAATCATCATACAGAAAATCATCTTCCAGGTAAGATAATTTTTGAATTTCAAATATAGAAATAATATAAGTATTAAAAATATGAAATATTAGTTACAGTGAATGGTATAACAGCAGGAACTGCAGCACCGTCATTTCCAAACAGGGTTGTTCCCGTTGAATATCAACGTGTTGTACCGATTGAATTAGTTGGTGCAAGTAAAAAGCCAACTCCAACTATATCAAATTCACTACATCAACAAAACGGACATACTGATACAGAAGATGATAATGACGTTGATAATGATGAAATGGATCCTGAAACAGCTGATATGATTAAACAAAAAGTTGCCGATATAAATGCAATGAAAAAACAACTTCAACGATTAAAAGATATGATGGCAACTGTTAAATTAATAGAAGAAAAAACAGAAGGACCAAGTGTAAAAGATATTGGTAGAGATGTGCAGTCAAATGTTAATCGAAATTCAACAAAAGCTCCTATAGAAGTTCCAGCATCATTGCAAAAGGATTTTACCAAAAATGTAAAGATTGCTTTTGATAATCATGATGATGATCAAACAGCTGAAGAAGCTGCAATGAGTGAACGAGTTCGTTTACTTCATGAAATGACAGATGATTTACGTAATCAAGCAATGAGCTTAACTTCAGAACGTGATCGTTTAAAAGCACTTCGTGAAGAATTGAAGCATAGGCGAGATTTTGAAGTAAATGAAAAAAGTAATAATTCTTCCAATAAAGAAAGTGATCAAGGTTTATCTACAATCAATAATACTATGCAACAGAAGAGTAATACTACAAAAATAGAACAAAATACTTTAGAAGCCGAGTACGAAGAAAAGAAAAAAGAGTTTCAGAGGTTATGTGAGCGTTTGCAGTCTGAAGAGGAGCAAAATGACGAAACCGCAACAGTAACTGGAAATGAAGATAACGAAGATTTAGATGATGAAACAAATAACGAAGCCATTAAACAAGAAATAAATTTTTATAGAAGCAATGTAAATAGAAATGTTAATTCAACATCTTGTAATTCTTCAGTGAATCAGGAGAAAAACTGTTCAACTACTGCTGTAGTTACTGGAGCTGCTGCAAATATAATTAATACATCTAATCGAGGAAAAGATTCTGCGGATTCTGGGGCTGCTGATGTTCACGGCAATGGAGTAACGGCATCATTAGAAGCAGGTAGTATGCAATCTGGAAGTTCAAGAAGTTTTAGTATGCCACCACCAATGAGATCAATAAATAATCCTGTTTGGCGTAAAAATTCACACGAACATGCTCATCCACATGCTTCTCAGATTCATGGATGTGAACATTTTATCCCAGGCACATGGAATCCTTATCCATATCAACATCCATATGCATATCCGCATATTGGAAGTTGTGGGCAACCTAATACTAACGGTGAATATGCCTTTCCAATTACTGGATGGAACAATTTAGGAATGAACACAACAAATTCAACAAATTCAAATCCCGTTCCAACCAATGATCCAGTTTTACTTCAACAGTTTATTCAAACACAACAAATGCTTATTAATTCTGTTTGTCAATGTAATCAAATGTTATGGCATCAACAAAGAGAAATTAATAATTTGAATAATACGGTTGTAATGGTAAGTAACACAATACAATTTTTATTATACTTTATTTTTAATAAATTTTATTATTTATTTTCTGTTATATGTATTACTCATTTTTATTTTTTCATTATTAATTAATTAGCTACATGAACGTATTATGAATGCAGGACCAGATTTACAATCATTGCAAAATAATAGACCAGAGTCGGTTCCACCATTATCACAAAATAACACACTTTATGGAATTGGTATGAATAGGGCTCAATCAGAACAACCATTGCATGCTTCAGTTGCAATACCAGGCCCATTGTATTCAACATTACAACAACAGCAACAGTCTTTGTCAACTCCTATATCACCAAGTCGTCAGTATAATGCTTTCAATTATAACACAAGCAGTAATTTTATTCAACAACAACAACGTCGTCATTTAATTCAAAATCAAAATTCATCTTTGACAGGTGGGTCAGCCGCTCAACAATCTATGACATCAGCAACATCAAATCTTAATACAAATTATAATTATTCAGCTGAACAAGCAACAACTGGTGCCGTTTATGTAAATCAAACTGCACCTCCACAATCTGTCCCTGTTGCCGCTGGTCATGTTTCTTTCGCTCCTAATAATCAACCAATAAATTTTTTAAATAATGATCCATCATATCCAGCAAATAATCATTCAGCTGGTCCAATTTTTATGCATCATCATAATAATAATATTGGAGGAATTGGCCAACATCAATCTCAGCATGCTGGAAATATTAATAATTCTAATTCAAATTTATTACATCAGAATACAACAAATTCACCGACATCTACAACAGCTGTTACAGTTGCTGGAGCATTAAATAATCAAGTTGCACCTGGCACAAGGGCAAATAATTATTGGGACAACTTTAGAAGGTAAATTTTTCAAAGACAACTGTTAAAATTTGTTTTTTCTGTAAAACAAATACATTTTTATTTTATTGTTGAATATTTAATAGACATACATACATAATATATTATGTATATGGAAATAGATATATATATATCTATATTTATATATTTATAATAAACGATATTGTATTTATAATTATATTTAATTCATAATTTTTCAATAGTAATATCAAATTTTTTATATTTTGGTTTTTGTTCAAAGTATTTTTTATTTTAATATCTGTTATAAAAAGCAATAAAAAAATCAAAAAAAAATATTTAAATTTCAAATTGGTGGTGGTTATTTTATTAACTAATATTTAGTGACAAAGTCAAATAACTATTAGGTATACATACATACTTGTAATTATTGTCGTTGAAAGTTCTGATATAAGTTAAAAAATGTTCTTTAGAGGAATCTTAGATAAATTTTTGATTATCATTTTTTTTTAATATTTTTAGATTTAAAAAAGGTGACGATAATTTGTGTAATTATGTTGTAACTGTAGTAGAAACGCTCTATGTGGAATGAAAAAAAAAATTCAAAATTCAGCAAATTTAAAATGCATATCCAACATGTACCAAATCAAATGTCTGAAAATTGCAAAATTAATTCTGCATCAAAATTTTATAATGTATCGTAAATTTTAAATTTAAATTTGTTTTCGCTTTGCTTTATTATTTTAGTTTTTTAGTTAAATTTTATTTATGTATTTTCTTTTTATTTATGTATTTTAAAATTGCTGAATTTATAAATATTGAATAAAACTATGTTTTATATTTACAATTTCGGAAATTGAGCCTTAAAAATTTCTTTAAGAAATTTATCTGTAAAATGTACTTAAAATAGCGCTTAAAATCGAAGTAGAATTAATTGTTAAGCGAAGTGGAATTATTTGTCAAATTCATTTTTTAGAGATAGTTTCGATATGAAATGTATTTCGAAATTTTATCTAATTTCGGTATTTAGATTTTTCACACTTACCATTGTGATTTTTGGTCCCCGAGTATTTTTGTTGTGTGTTTTTCTATATTATATAGGTTTCCTTTTTAATTGAGTTTTAGGATCTACTTTTGATTTGTGGTAAGTCATCATAAATAAGAAATTTTAATGTCTAGTAAAATGTAATAGAGTATGATTTGCGAAGTATGATTTGCTTTCCTATTAACTAAAAAATGTGTTCAAAAAAAGTTCCGCTCCAAATAAAAATAAATATTTAAGGCTTGTTACTTCAGGAATTTCTAATTTTAAATAATTTGTATTAATTTCATCAACAAAACATTCTAGATTTTAATAAGATGCCTTCCTACATAACTAATTTGTTCATTAATTTACTAAAATAAAGTATTGCTTTTTCCGCTTTCGTTTATTTGTTTGGTTTATTTATTGTTTTTTTTTTCTTGTTAAATGTTTAAATTTTATTTAAACTTTATTTTATTTTAGTTATTCTCGTCAAAATTTACTTTCAAGTAATTCTTGTAAAAGTAATGAAGAATTAAATCATCAAATGCATCAACAGCATTTGCAACAACAAGTTCAACAACATCTATTACATCAACAACAGCAACATCAACAGCCGATTCATTCTCATATGAACAATTCTTCCACATCATTTAATTTATCTCCAATTCCATCAACTAATAATATTAATCTTCAAAATGAATGTCGTCCATTGTCTGCAGTTAGTGTAGTTGGGCCAACATCTTCAACAAGTTTAAGTCTTAATGTAACGAACACAAGTAATACCAATTTAGGAACAATCAATTCAAACAATTTAAATCCGTCTAATTATGATAATAAATATTTCCATACATTTCGTAACGAATTCAATTCAAATAATCAACATCAGACATCTAATTCGACCATACAACCTAATTCAATACAACCATTAAATTTAAGTACCATACCTAATGCAGTAACACCATCAGCAGCCATAAATGTCAATTCAACGTTAAATACTGAACATCTTAGTAGTTTTGGGAATAATCAAACAACAAGTGTTCCATTTAATAATAATATTAATGGAATTCAACATTTAGAAGTAAATCAAGGTGGTTCAGCTAGTTCAAATTTATCAGTTGGCCAATCAGATAATTTAAATGAGAATATTTTTGATTTTAATTCAATTTCTAACAATAATAATATAAATATTAATAATAATATCAATAATAGTAGTAATAATACATCAAATGTTGCTTCATTTTTTGGTAGTCCGGATTTTCGTAATATGAATTTTAACTTCGGTCTTCATGAACCAAAAAAAGTTCCAATAAAAGCGGCTTGTAATGCATCTACGAAAAGACTGCGACATACCCAATCAGCTCCAAATAATACTTTAAATTTAAATGATTCTTTAGCATATAATAATAGTGTTGGGAATAATAGCAGTCAAAGTAATCATAATGTTTTAAATCATCAAAATAATGATCATAGATATGAAGAAATGGGTGATGGTGCAGTTGGTTTCGATGAAACATCCGAAGAAATTAAAAGGAATCTTTTAGTGAACGCGTTAAAAAGTGATAAGTATGTTTTACAAAAAATTTTATTAGATGAAAACAATAAAAAAAAATATAACTTTTCTATAGGTTTACGTCAAAATTTTTTGAATCCCTAAAAGAAGACGTTTATCGTCAGGCATATGCTATTATTCAGGAAAAAAAATCTGATCCAAAATTTCTTTTTCAGTTATTTGAAGAAATTAAAGGGGCACCGGCTTATGACCCTTTGAGAAATATGTTAATTCAGTCTTTTTATAATTCGAATATCTCTACATCTAATCAGCATCGCCGTCATCATCGTACAAATAACGACACAGAGTCTAATGATGGTGATAACGAAATGGAAAATGAAGAAACTTCACCAGCTGTAACTTCAGATGTTTCAACTACAGTTACAGCCGTACCAGAAATAAATTCAACTACACAAAATTGTTATAAGGTTGATGATATAAATCTTTCAACACATTTAAGTTTTCAACCAGATTTAAAATTCAATTCACAATCCAATGTATTACCTGATGGTTTATATCACAGAAATTCTATACCTAGTGTGTCAAATAATGACAATTTAAGAGATTGCGACATTAAATCTTTATTTTTTAATACAAAAGATTATAAATTTCCCAACGATAACAGTGTAATTCAGCAAAAGAAAAAATCAAATGATATGAGAAATGAAAAAGTAAATCAACAATATCAGACACGAAATTTTGTTGAACCAAGAATTTCAAATGATACCCCTAGAGTAAGCAATTCAAATAATATTTTATACTTTCGGAAAATAATTATTTTTTTTTAATTTTAGAAACGTCCAGAATCCCACATTATTAGTTATACAATTTTTAAAATTCGAAAAGAAATTCAAAAACAACAGATTGATGATGCAACACTATTAAGAATTGTTAAAATCACTATTCAAACATTAGAAGATGCCATAATTAACTTGCAACAACCATCACCGGTATTAGCAGCTTCTTTACGATCTCTGTTATATCGAATTAAATTGTCTACTAAGGAAGTTTTTACAAAAATGAAAAGTTTCCAAAATCACGAAAAAGATAATTTTCTTGCTAACTATCAAAGTTATTTAAATAAATTATTAGTGGAAGATTCTAATAATATTAATTTAGCCAAATCAACTCGTTATTCTGGGGAAGTTGGAGATTTAGGATTTTGGCAAGTAACTGATAACAATCAGATACAAAATAAAACTAGCCTTGCATTTAATAATCAAATGCAATGGAATGAAGTACATAGTTTACCTAAACAAGGAGTTAATTACAAATCAAATATTTCAACAGTTGTTGGTAATGAAGCTAAAGTTTTGAACAGTTCAGAAAATCAAACAAATACTGTAAATGAAATATTTTTTAATTTAAATCAGCAAAATGTTCATTTCAGTCATCGTCATCCACAAAACCAATATCAACATGAAATTGGATCACCTTGTACTAGTAGCAATAATATGATAAATGAAGATTTAGCTGAAGCTGATCAAATATGTTCATCGAACAATTTGATTACAATTGAAACTCTTGATAAATCTACTTTAGAAAATAACAGTAGATTTTTAAATAAAAGTGAATCTAATTCACCGTCAATTGATGATACTTGTGTTGGTGCAGTAGGATATACAAATGCTCAAAATTCTGATGATGATGCAGGAATTATCTCAAATGATCAAGATATTTCAACACGTGAAAACATCAATAAAGGTGATGTTAAAGATATTCGACATTATAATGGTGTAGAAAATAATGAAGATTCCGAAAATAATGTAATTGATAATTATGACGATGATAAAGTTGAAGATGATCAAGATTTTGAAAATACAGCTCGTTCTGCTTTATTATTAACAGATTCTTCGATAAATATAGTGCATTCAAATGATATGAAAAAATTATCAGCAGATATTGCTTTATCAACAAATTCAAAACGTTCAAAAAACTTAAATCGTAAATCATTAGATATGATGATGCCTGAAAATAATGAAAATCTTAATGATATTGCTCAAATTACACTAAAAAATACAGAAGAAATAGCAACTGATAATTATATCACTAATAATAAATCGAATAATATTTTAAATACTAATATTAATAATACAAATAATGGAAGTACAGGAAGATTTGAAAGAAATTGTAGTTTTATTGTTAGTAATAATACCAGTAGTATTGGTGTAACAACAAATAATACATGTGAATTTATTTTTCCATTGAGTGTTCAATCAGACTCAATGATTAATAATAATTTAGATAGTGGTTATCAATCACTTCCCCAGCCAGATAGTAATAGTAGTTTATCAAATTCAAATACAGAATCTGTTGAGTCAAATGAAAGTTCTGTTGAATTACGGAGTACTAATAAAAATTCTATTAAAAGGAATAGTGTTCCATAAACATTCCTATTTAAAATAAAATAAATTAAATATAATGTAAATGAGAAAATTTTAATTGAATTTTCGTGCACCTTTTAATTTTTTTTTATTATTTAAGTTTTTTTTCATTATTTTAATTTGTAGTTTGTAAATTTATTTTTTTTTTTTTTTTTTTTTTGTTTCCGCTTTATAAAGAATTTCTTTTTGGCTGTCATCTTTTTTTTTTTTGAGCTTAAAATATGTTAGATAAAATAAAAGAATATATATCAAAAAAACCATAAAATTTAAAATACATAAAAATTAAAATATTCTTGCTATTGCTAAAAAAAAAAGCAAAAACATTATAAAAATATATTTATTTATAAATAAGATCTAAATTATTAGTCTTACTTTATAAAACAAAATTTGATAGATTGTATCTTAAAAATAAATGAATTAAAATAAAAATATCAATTTTTTTTTAATTTTCCAATACATGGAATCATAAATTTTAAAAAATATAAAAAACTCTTTAAAGAATAACTTAAAAGACTTACACAACGGTAGATACATAACATATTTTAAATTGAACTAAGTACTTAATAGATATGTTACTCAAATATTATTCACTGCTCTGATTATTCTCATCATAACGCCGTTAAGAATAGGCAACTGATATATTATATTTCAAAAAGAAGTATACAAACTTTTTCAGTTACATTTACTTAGTTGTGTACTATAGTAAGCAAAAAGACCCTAATATTAATGTAAAACATTTTTAATATAAAAAAACACGATATTTTTCACTTTTTAAATTGTGTAAACAACACTCTCCATACTGATTGGTAAGTATCACAAGTGCAGGAAGTATGAAAAAGTTTGTGGAGTAGTTCAGTTAAGATTGTAGTAGTTCAGTTAAGATATTAGCGTATTTCTGAAAAGACTATTGGACGTATTTCGTCGGGACTAGCAGATTCATAAGCGTTAATAATTTTTTTAGTTTTGGAAATTGGTTACCCTTATTGCGCATAAAATTCAGAAAGACAAAATTCAAAAAATACCAAAGACCAAACCAGAACAGAAAAGGTAAAATCCAGAAAACATCTAAAAAGACAAAATACAGAAAAATAATGCAGAAAAATTTAAATTATATGGCAAAAATATGGTAGAGGGCTATTCCAATCCTCGCTACATATTTAAACAATCCTCTTTTTGAATAAGAAAGTAAATTTATACAGTAAGAATGGTTTGATATTTTTTTTTATAAATGTAAGCATCAATCTTTATTCTTTAAAAAACAAATTTTATTGGGATATAGGTATTATTTAATTAATTTTTTATTATATGAACGAATTAAACCGAATTTTTTTTTTTTTTTAAGGGAAGAAAATTTTGTTTTATCATGTGAATGAATTAAGCCTAATTTATTTTATTCTTACCGGAAGTATTAAATAAAGTTATTAAAAAGGATAAAACTAAAAAAAAATAACAAAGTTTTTATATTAGCTATTAAATCTATATTTTGTCCTTTCCAAATTTTATTTTCTTTGTATTTAGTATTTTTTGGATTTTTAACAAATTCTGGTCCTTTCTGGATTTGTGTGGATTTTATCCCGCATTCGTAAAAAGATATGTTCTATGCAGATAGATACGACTTTAACTACTAATATAATATAACAAAGATAACCTCTATACCTTTATTGGTATTTCATGCGTTAAACGAACAATATTAGCAATTAGATCGAAATCAAATTAATTCAAAATTAAAATGGAAATGAGTTGTTAAAGGAAAATAAAATATGTTCCTTCAGTAAAAAAAGAATAAAAAAAATAAACAAAATTTTTATTTAAATAATTTTAAAAAAAATTTTACTCGAAGAAAATTTTTTCATTTTTTATTTTTACTAATTTTTGTATAACTGTTGGAGTAGTAAAACTTTTTTCTGATAAATATTTATTTGATTTTTCAAAAATAATTGAAGAATTCCATTTATTCCATATATCTTTTGCAATTTTAATTGAATTTCCTTTTGGGATAGTTGTATAAATTTTTCTACTGACTGTAAATGGATGTTCAACATCTCTTAAAACTTTTTCTTTAAATTTTCCCTCGTTAAAATTTCGTTGCTTCTTTAGAGCATTTCGTATTTCATTGAAAAATAATTTCCATCTTGGTAGAAAATAATCTCTTAGAATACCAGACCATTGTTTATTAGCGTAATCAATTATTTGTCCATTTGGACCCCATAATGTTATTTGATTGCGTGCATTTAATTCATAAATTTCTTCTTCTAATTCTGTAGTACCCATTTCTTTTGCAGCTTTTAACCAATTACCAAGTAAAAAATTTCTGTTACTTGCTAAAATTTTTTCTAAATCATTAAAACAATTAATCATTTGTTGAATTGTTAATTCTAATTTATTTAAATCTTTTGCATTGTATTCATTTTTTAAATTTAAAAATAAAATATCCACTACTAGTTGTAAATATTGTCTAGTAACATCAACTAAATCATGTTGATATAATACATTTGTTTGCAATGTATTATTTGCCTTTAACATTAATCTTAATACATCTTTAAAATCATTAGGATTGTACCAATTATAAGGTTGAATTTTTAAACTAGGACGTCGGGAAATTGTGTATTTTCCATGTAATTTTATCAAACCTCGGTATGAATATACAGTTTCTAATATAATTTTCCATGCTTTTTCTAAATAAATATCTTTTAAACCATATCTTGATTCAATATATTGATTAAACCATAAACTAACATTAAAATTTTTATATGTCCAACCCCGTTCCAGAACAAATTCATATACTGGATAATTTTGATTAATTCCTTCAGGTGTTATACCAACTCCTATCATAGTACTGTTTTCCATATCTCGTGATAATCCTATTCTTGAATTTATAATATCTATTGATCCATGCATACCAAGTGTACCACCAAAATTATGTAACATACACCATATAAATGGTTGACCAAAATATGATTCAGTCCTTTCATATTGTGGAAACATTTCGGACATTAAATCCAAAATAATAATTTTTCCTTGTGGAACCGCTGTCAAAAATGATTTTATAAGTTGTTTTGACCAAAATGGATTATCAACAAACATCCAGCCTTGAAGTAACCAGACACTATTTGGATCAACCAAATTTAGTGTTTTATAAATATTAGCGGCTGATTTCGCTAAATAATTATGTTCTGATAATCTAGGTTCAACTTCATTGAATGGATCTATGAAATAAAGATGATCTGTACCATATTCTTTTATAATTTCTTGTAGAAACTTTACGCCAATTGCTTGAAAAGCATCTTCTTCTGGATCTAAAAATAATGGACAACAATATTGCTGTGTAAATTTATTCCAACAATTAACTGGAGTTAAAGTTGCATTTGGAAAAATTCTTTTCATTGCGACCGGAACATGACCATCAAAACCTGGGATAGCTATAGTCATACCCAATTCTCTACTGGATTTTATTATTTGTTTTTGTAATTCCATTTGTTTTAATTTATAATTATCTGTTAATGGTCCTCCCCAACCCCTAATATTACCCATTCGTAACCTTTACCAAAAAAATAGAAAAAAAAAGAATAATAATGAATTTAGTAAAAACATATTTTTTTAAATTTTATAAATAAATATATACCATGGAAGAAATGCAGGACCAGCTAAATGGTCATTAATTTCATCTTTAGTTAAACCAAATTCTCTATAAGTTCTGGACCAAATTTCTTCTTGAATTGGAGCTATTGACATTGAAATACCCATTAAAGCCATCCAATCAATATGGCGTCTCCAATCGTGCCAGGTCCACCATACAAAACTGTATCCCCATGTGCAAACATTTTGATGATACATAAATAAACTGGGACTGTCAAATGTTTCATTAATCTCAGGTAATATTTCAGGTATTTCTATTCGAGTTTCTGACCATGATACATGACATTTTAATTTATATTTAAGATAATGATGAAATCCTTTACATGCAGAAATTCCATCAGTAGCTCTAATTAACAGTTTAGAATTATCTGAAGATTTCACTAACTAGAAATTTTATATTTTTAATAAAATGTTATCAATTTTTATTTTAATTTGTAATACTTGAAAAGAACGGAGCCCATTTGCTTCAGATGAATTATTTTGTAAATATTCATTATTCAAAATTTCTACATCAAATAAATGAGTATGATTGGGAACTAATCGTGATATAACACCCAAAGCAGCATTTCTTTGAATTTCAGGGATTGTCTGTGGTCGGAGATGTAATAACTGGTTACGAAGTTCTATAAAGAAATTAATTAAATTTAAAATATACATATGTATGTACTACATATAATATAGATTTTTATAATTATATCGATTATTTTTTTCAATTACTCTTAAGTGTTAATATTAATATAAACGATATAGGCGTCTTAATATTAGTATATGTATGTATGTATGTACATATTTTTAAATGGTATAAATGTTTTAACGTCGAAAAGGGAACCAACAGACCAAATAAATTTATTTCTAATCTATATAGGAGAAATTCTTTACAGATCATGATATTTGATGTAATTTAAGTTTGATTTAATTTTTTAATTATATATAATAGCATAATCTTTGTAATTTACTTTAT
This sequence comes from Poecilobothrus nobilitatus, assembly GCA_947095535.1. NCBI lineage: Eukaryota > Metazoa > Arthropoda > Insecta > Diptera > Dolichopodidae > Poecilobothrus > Poecilobothrus nobilitatus. Next base: position 72,902,162 of record OX352774.1, read on the forward strand.
ATGTACCATAAATAAACTGTTGTTGTCTTAATTGTTTTAAGTAACGAGATGATTGAATAACGCATTTTAATATAATCAATATAATGTTAATTAAATGACACATACAAATTTTTTAGAACTGTCATTTTTTTTTTTATAATTTACTTGATTGTAAAATCGTCGTGGTGATCAATTAAAGACACTTTAATGCGACTATGACGTTTGCAGATTACAATTAACATCTTCTAAATCTAAATTTTTTCAAATCCACAACCAAAATTTTAAAAAAAAGTGTACCTAGAATTAAAGAAAACTACATAAATTATTTTACTGGATTACACAGCTATAGATATCAGATATTAAATAATTTTGAATGAAGATTCAATTCGCACAATATTCAACAATAAAAATCAGGATGATAAATAAAATATCCTGTCAATTCCGTATAGATGAGAAAATATCATTCATTACTACATTAAACCAATGTTTGTATGTTTGTATGTATCTTGTAAGTCATTTCATTATAAAAAAATGAAGAGAAAGAGTATTTTAATCAAAAATAAAAACAAAAAACAATTATGAAGAAATTCTAAAATATATTTTTTTTAATAATCAATTTTTTAATTAATAGATATTATATTACATGTAGATAGGTTAATTAATGTTTATTATACAAACAAAAACATACATACATAGATACATATGTAGATATGATGATCATATAATCATACGGAACATAAACGCACAATTAAACGAATTATTTTAATTTATTTTAAATAATTTCTCACCTTGATTGTTAAGCAATTTTTCACCTTTAATGAAGTAAACCAACATTAAAAGTACTGTTAATCCATAAATTTTTGAAATCATTATCAAATCATTGACACAAAAGTTAGTCGGTAACCAGTTCCAGTAACCAGTAATATCAGACAACCGTCCAAATGGAATTCAATCAAATTGTTTGTTTGTTTTTTTTTTTTGTTTTTTTTTTTAATTAAAGTTTAGAATTTTTTTAAATGATTTTTTATTTAAAGATTCTAAATACGCGACCACTGCGTTTAAATATTTTATTAAATTTTAAATTATTATAAAATAAAGAAAAATATGTATGTAGGTATAAAAACAATAATAAATAAATGTAATAAAAACAAAATAAGGTGTAATTAAAAATAATATAATTTAATTAATCGCGTATCACTTTGTAATTATCCGTTATTATCAGTTGACTTCCGTAGTTGAGTTGAGTTGAGACAAACTTAATTTTTAATCCAATTTTTTTTTTATTTTCATTTTGTTTTAGGGATCATTTACGAACGAGATATGATTTATGAATTGGGGTTTGGATTTTGAGAGAGAGAGAGAGACAGAGAAAGTGAATTAAAGTACATTTCACTTATTATATTATTAGTTATCATATCATTCATTTTATGAGTTCTTTATCAATTATGTAGTCGTCAATATAACGAATACAATCAACTTGTTTTTTTTTTTTGCATTTTGACATTCTACAATCTACTGAAGAGACTGAAGAGAATGAAAGTACAGTGGAACTTCCTTAACTCGAATTCGCAAGGATAATGAATTTCTTCTAGTTAGGGAGATTTCGAATTATAGGAACCAAAAAAAATTGAACTCCTTAATTTGATTAAAAAAGTTCAATTACATTCTAATAACATTTATTTCATATACGAATAATTAAACAAATATTAAAAAATTTAAACAAAAAATTCATATAACAGATATAAAATTAAATTTTCGAATTAGAGAAATTTTTGATACCATAGGTACAGTTTTTTACTTCGACTTATGGAGAATTTCGACTTAGGAAAGTTCGAGTTATAGAGTTTTTTTTAGAACATAATTACTTGAAGGTTCAAGGGAAAACGAATAATGTAGTTCGAGTTAAACAAGATTTCGACTTATAAAAGTTCGATTTAGAGAAGTTCCACTGTATGTACATATGTTTTTTTTTACTTTCTAAAAGAAAGATTTGGAAACTGTTATGAATTGTTTTTGTTATTGTAAATTAAATTAAATTTAATAAAAAAAAAATCATATAAATTGGTGGAGGAGATTTATTGTCATATTTGTTTACATATTGCACATACATATGTATATGTACATACATATACATAGTACAATCATAAATATAATTTTTAATGAATGGAATTTTTTTTTCACAAATATTTTTGTTGTTTATTTTTTTTTTTAAGTTCAAATTCAATGAAGTTCAAATAAATTTCAGTGGCAAGGCCTATGTAATATTAAAAATTTATAGGTATTTTTTTTACATTTGAATAAGTGTTTTAAAAGTATAGGTAGGTAATTTAAAAGTTTTCGATTGGTTTAGAATTTATGTAATTTTGAGGCAAATTTAAACATATCTAATTTTAATCTATTAAAAATATAGGATGCTATTTGGGTTTAAGAAGTTGAAAAATGAGATAAGTTTAGATATACACATGCATGTGTATATAGAAGATTTTAGAATGATTTATTTATCTTTTTTCTTTCCTACTCCTTTAAGAAGCATAGAAGTCATATTATTCATATTCTAAAACTTTAGTTTTATGAATCATTATTTTTTTTAAGCGGTTGAAATCTCGGTTGTAGCTTATATTATATTGTACGAGATTATGAAACATAGATTATTATATGATTGCATTGTGTAACATTATATTAATTTTTATGCCATCTATTCTATAAGAATGATTTAAATATTTTAAATTACAATATTAATTACGATATTATAAACTATTATAATAGGATATAAAATACAAATAATGGATATATGATCTGACTGGGTCTTGTTTTCGATTGAAAGGCCGGGAACTTAACCACTGATAACTCACCATTGCCAATATTTTTTTTTAACTTGAAAATTGAAACTTTGTTTTTTTTTTTTTGTTTTAGTTTATTCCCCTGTCACATAAACTTGATAAGGAAATTACACAGCTTTTTTTTCAAGGTGTGACTTTAAATGTCGTGAGGGGAATTATTCTTACGAATTATTTCCACATTCTCTCAGTGTTTAGTGTTTACTGTGTTTACATAGCTCTTATCCACCACATAGACTCCCAATTTATTCTGAAAAGACAATTTAGGATATTTTTTATTTAAAAATCTTTAAAATTTACAAAATAAATTTTGTTTTTTACCCGAACTAAAGCATTAATTACATTTTTTAATACTTACTTATAAAGTTGATTTTGGGAAATAAATTTAATTTTTTTTTTTTTTTAAGGTTGATAAATTTGTAAATGCATTTTTAAGTGAATTTTTTCAACTTTATAAATTTGTTTTTGTATTTTTTTAACTTAAATTGCATTTTAAGGTCCCAAATTAAAAAAACTTTCACTATATAAAGTCTTTCATCTTTAATAACATTTTTTTTTTTGAAAGAAATTGCTAAAATAAAATCAAATTTTTGACATTTAGAACTTAAAATGCCAAAAATTTAGAATTCGAATATAAAAATAAAATGTTGGTGCAAAATTTTCTTTTCAGGTTACGAAATTTTGTATGAGAATATAATAATATAGTTCGATAAAAAAAATAAGTTATAAATTTCTCAATTTTCATTGTTTCATGTTTCAAAAAGTTTTTTTTTTTGTTTTTAAAAATTAAAATATTTTAAAAACACAATAAAAGAAAATCAATTCTCATAATAAATTAAACAATGGCTATAATAACAATATTGTCCTTTACATTTACTAATTATTTTTTTAATGAAAAATCATAAATTTTTTTCATTTTACTTTAATTTTCTACAGAAAAATTTATTTCGTGTGGTTTTTCATACAAGTGGTGATTGGTGTGGTTTGTTTTAATATCGTATAAAGGTAATTATCGTTGTTTTCCTTTCGTTTTATTTAAAGACACACTTATTTAGAAAAAAAAACAAGTAATGAAAAAAACAAGAGGTTTCAAAAAAGCACATTTCCAAAATTAAAAAATATTCGATAATAAGCCTAAAGTAAAAAGTAGATATATTGAAAAATAAATTTTGATAAGAAATTGGTTTTTGTTTGATTTTTTTTTTGGAACGAAAAAAATTGAGAAAAATGAAATCACACTTTCGTCAATTATAAGGTAACTTTATATTATAAAGAAAAATTAGTAAATTATTAAAACACAACAAAAGTATGTATAATGTTGGAGCTTAAATTTTTGTACATTTCAAAAAAATGTAGACCGGTGTCCAAGTTACAGGTGTTCAAAAATAGAGGATTTTCAGTTTTTGACTCCTTATAGCTCCTAAAAGGAGGGGCGACACCAATAACTCATATTGATGCAATAACTCATACTGATTTCGAAAGCTCTAACTCCTCTTAAAATTGCAAGCTTTTAAGTTAAACCGTTTGAAAGATAGAAGGGGTCTACATTTTTGCAAACATTCAGTTTCACATAACGATATATTAAAACACCGCAAGCCACATATTTATTTTATATATATTTTTAAAGTTTAATTTTATATATATTTATAAAATCAGCTATCATTTGGCGTTTTCAGATTGAAAGTATGCCTTATAGAACCTGTGTTATAACAATTTAAAGATAGGGCTTTTTCGAACTTTGTAGGGCTGTAGCTCTGTAACGGATGGGGCTATCGAAAAAAGTTGTTCCACAAAATTAGTTTTTTTGGCGATGTCTATCCGTAGTTAAAATTTCATTGCTTTATTTCAAACGGTATAGAAGTTTTGTTAACAGCCAGACGGACAGAGTGAAACGAAAAGCACATTATTTCAAATTTTTATGAAAATGTGCTAAAAAAAGACCAAACCCCTTTGTATTGAAATATTAAGTTCATTGATCCTAGATCTAGGATAATATGATGAAAATAAAACGTGGATAAAAATTCCTTTTTTAATTGCCTAAAAATCACGTGATTTTATTTTATTTGAAAATAATAAAATTTAAATATAGAAAAGAAACATTAATTTAACATTTTAAATTTTAATTTAATTTAGTTTTCTAAATGACTGATTTTAATTAATTTTTTAGATAAAAAATAATTTATTTGAATAAATGAATTAAAATTGAAAAAAAGAAAAGTTCACTGATTTATGATACATTTTAAAATAAACCATAAATTTTGAAATGACATTATTTTCAGTTTTAAATCTTTCTATTCTTTACTTCAGAACTCTGGTACAGTACTAGGGCCGGCGTATGAGTGCTAGCGAGTAAATTGTTCAGAAGCATTTCATCATGATGTTATAATTACCGGCAAAATTGTATTTAATAAGTAAAACTTGGCGAGGTTTAATATTAATTCTAAAGAGATCTAAGATGAAGTCTGAATTATTTAAGTCTTTTCTTTTTTTTTTTTGTGACAAGAAAATTACACAGCCTTACCTTTAAATGTAAATGTCGTAAGGATGGATCATACGACGTGTGTGACATTCGAATCCATCACAATTCGATGTTTACAGCATATTTTGTTCGCTCTTGCTCACTAGACCACCGAGGCCCCATTTGTCCTTTAATATTTCACTTAAGAAAAAATTTATTAATTTTACTCTAAGAAACTACTCGGCAGTTATTTCTTATTCTTAATACTATTTACTTTGATGATTTTATTTTATTATTGAAAATTTTTTTTGCAAATAAATATTGCAAGTTAGCCTGGTGCATTTATCCATTTTTTTTTTTAAATTCGGTTCGTGATAGAATGTTACGATTAATTTCTGTTAACTTATATTTCAGAATTCAGATATAGGATTTTTTTTTAAAAAGGATTTAATTTTATATATAATTGGATTATTTACAAAAAAGTCTTTAATATATTCATAATATAGGGATACCTTTTACAATTGAAATAATTAAAAAATAGTTCTTTAAAATAAAAAAGAATGTAAATACTCTTTTCAAAAAATTTTTGTTGTATAGGCGTATATATTGTTATGAAATTTAAGTTTTAAGGATATTTTTTTATAATAAAATAATTTTTTTTAAACAGATTATTCAATATTTAAATTTGGCTGCAAGGGTTTTTATAAGTTCCAAATTTATTAATATTACATAGTAATAATTAATTTTGTGAAACAAAAGGTACTTTAACATTTCTTGTTGCTGTTTCGTAGAGGGGGCTTCTGATATCTGACCTAACAACTAGATCTTGCAACCCATTGCGCTCTCCTGCTTGATGATCCACCCGTCACTTAGTATCTCATAAAGTCAATTTATTGTCTTCATGAATCGTATAATATTTACCTTATCGAACTATCTCATTTCAGAGAAGTTTTCCCGGTGTCCTCTCTCAAGCTTTTCCTCCTAAGACATTGGCATTGGCACCAAAAAATGTAATACTGTTTCTACCTCCAGCCCATATTACCTGCATAGGTTAATTTCGCCTCTACATATTTTCTAGGCGTGTGCTCTTAGAGCTGGGCGTGAGGTCACCATGAAAATCGTCATATTCATTCTGTTGAGTTTCAGAAATTTCTTTGTATTTTATTGTCTAGTTCTACCGTCAAAATTGCTTCATGTTTAATGATGTTGGGGATCAAAAACCACTGCTCTCGCACTTTTTTGACATTACTTAATAATTCATTTAAAATAATAGGCAGATGTCTTCCTATACGCAGTAATTAATTACGCATGGTTTCTATATTAATTATTAATTATTAAAGTAGCCATTTCCAAGCTTACCAGCCACAAGCCAAGCTTATTCGGTAAGAAGTAAGAAGAAGTAAGCTGTAAGCACGGTTTGACATTTTTTTTTAATGAACATTAATTTTGAGTTTTAAACAGAACCTTCATAAGTAATATAACCTTAATAAGCTTTAACATATGGTTCGATTTAATAAGGTTTTAGTGTAAATAGATAGATAAATAGTATACATAGATAAATTGCGAATGAAAATTTTGTATAATATGACGATTCTCTTTAATACGTTTTTAAATTTACGATTTAGCTTTTACATGGTTTCACTCATATTACCTATCGGAATGGGTGTAGGCCAATAATTTTTTTGAAAACAATTTTGAATGAAAAAAATATTGAAAAAGAAAGTGAAATTCAATTCTTTTTTTTATGCATTTCTCTGCCACATAAATGTGGGCAGGAAATTACACAGCCTTTCCTGTTCAGGCGTGGCTGTAAATATCGTAAGGGGGAATAATTCTTACGACGTGTGTCGGATTCTACCCTACACTCCCTCGGTGTTTACAGCGTGTTTTATACGCTCTTACCCACTAGGCCACCAAGGCCCCGATTAAATTTTTTTTTTTCAAATTTTATGCCCATATACAAAAGAAGCATGTACAAAAGAAGCTACATTCTATTGTCTACTATATCTATAAATACTAAAACGATAAGTCAATTGTCTCAATGTATAGTAATCACAAGACTTCTCAATTTTAATTTTAATTAAAATTCAATTTAAAGTAAAAATAACAAAAGCTTAGTATGCTCAGCTCAGCGAAACTACGTATCGAAAACATTTTAAGAAATCCAACTATTTTTTTTTTATTGAGCCCAAAATTCAACCATTTTGTAGTGCGTGATTGTATTGAATATTTTCAAAATATTATTATACATATGCAGTATTATAAACCCAATTTGCAGAATGTCATTAATCAAAAAAAAAAAACTATTAGGATAACGAAGCACTAAATAATAAAATGTAAAAAAAAAAAATGAATAAAATTTAAAGACCGTGTAAATTGAATGCATAGTTTATATAATACTATTTCTTATTAATTCTAGGAATGACAATGAAAAATTTCTAATTAAAATAAATTTTGTTGTATGAGAAAAAAAAACATTTATAACTTCTACCATTATCATTATTTTATATATAAGTTTGAAATTCTTAAAAAAAAAAGAAATTAATATGAATTCTTTGTACACGTGCCTATATAGAAAAACTATTATTATTCGTTCATTATTGCATTTATTTATTTTTTATTTGAAATGCGTTATTGCATCGTTTACATGTAATGAAAATAATTTGTTAGAGTAATTTTATATACATATTTTGTATTTTTTTCTAACAAATGAAGGCTCAGCTAACGCTTCAATACTCACTAGACTCTAAATCCGTATAGTGATTTTCAAAACCTATAGGAGAACCTTTTCCACAAGAATTGGTGTTAAGTTTTCTTAGATTTATGCCAAGATAATAGTACTCTGACACAAGAAACTTTGAGAACTTCATAGATTCATATCAGGAAGTTCACCTATATAAATCTTGCAAAAAGAAACTACTTTTTGACAGGCCGGGCGAATTTCTCAAAGCTCTCTATAGCCCCAATTCCTTTGTAAAATCTACAGCTAAAATTCATATGTACACCAAATCATCTAACAAGTCTACCGATACGACAATGGATTGTAATAACACCAATCAATTATTTCAGATCTTAGAACGAGATTTTATAAAAAAAAATGAACGCGAAGGATATTTCACTATCCAGAATATAATAAAGTTGTAGATGATCTACAAAATTTAAAATATATTTTGATACAGGTTAGTTCACCTGGATCGTACATTATCACAATCTCCTAAATAAGAAGCTGCGTTGTAAAATAAAAAAATACTTGTAAACTTGTGAATTGATTAAAATCAATTCTAATAGTAACAGTATATTTGTACTTTCGTAATCAATTATTCCCTTTTAATCGAAAATATAACAATGATCCAAACACACCCATATTATTTTAAAAGGGTACAAATAATACAGACGAGGGATCGAGAGATATCATTGCTTCGTTTTTTTTTGTCAACTATAATCAGACGGTAATGTTCAGAAATAAAATTAGTTCTTCAATTTTATTTTCGGATAACTGCGTATATATGTGAAGATAGAGAATTTTTCGTCTAACAAAATATTTAGTTTAGATTCGCGTAGTGATGGTGATGGGAAATCTCTTTTTCTTTGAAATGTCTACACGGTGTGTTACAAAAAAATTATTATCCCGACTGAATCAGTTCCTGCCGGTCTATTCTATTAAATATATCTTTGAGTAATTTCATTTTATAATTGGGATTAAATGTTGATTTTTAAATAATTATATATTTTTCTATACATTAGATTTTTACAATTAAATATTGATTAAAGTAGCACTATATATATATTTTTTTATATGTACTGGTATATTTAAATATACTAAGTTATAAATTCTATAATTTCTATAATAGTAAAATTGGTATATGCGAGAGTCAGTCCTTTTTTTGTAGTTTAAATAAAAATACATACCTATGCATAACTTTTAATGTAAAATAACTACTATTAAATCAATTAAAATTTTTACTTATATAATATAAAAAAAAAAAAAAACTATTATTTATTACTAGTCAAATTAATCCAATCCTATTAAAAAATGTTATCACATTTACTTTACACATGACATGTGAACATAGTTAAAAAAAATAAATTTTAATAAAATTTTTTTTTTCGTTTTATATATGAAATATTATAAAGGACACCCTTTATATATCTTTAATCTAATAGATATTTATGAAACAAAAATTCCAAGTGTGCATTCCATTTTATATTTTTGGGAAAATAAATAAAAACAAAAAACAAAACTATCTAAAAATGTTCATTGTAAACTGAAATAAACGAAAATTAAGGGTCGACAAGTTTATGCCAAAAAAAAAAAAAAACAACAAAAACCACCACTGAAATTAAAAAAAACCTTCACAAGAAAAAAAGTGAAATAGAAAATTCAAAAACAAAAAATTTTTATTATCAGAAAATCAGAAAAGCAAGAATTAACCAGTTTTTTTTCTCACCCGAAATTATTCACAAAATAAGGTAAAAATGTCAGATATATGAAATAGGATTTAATAATAATAAAAATAAAAACTCAGACAAAAATATAAGAATGGTAACAGAATTTTTTTAAAAGGGGTTAGGTACCATCACATAAAATTATAATTTTTATCGAAAAAGAAATATATACGTATGTAATAATAATTTGCTATCTCTTTCTTTTTCTTACAAAAAAAAAAATAAATAAATTTTCATTGTTTTGAAAGATATGTCGTAGGTTTTTTTTTTTATCTTTTAATAAGAACAACAAATTTTTTAATATTTATTTTAATATTGTTTACTTACCCTTTAACGAAACTAATTTTAATTAACCCGTGACTTGCGAATTTGAATATTATTACTTTTTTTTTTGCATATTTAAGATTTGAAATTTTTTTCAGTAAATATAAATAATATTAAGTATATTAAGAATCTACAATTATTGCTAACCATGAAAAAATAAAATTTAATAATTAAAAAATTCTATTAATAGCTTTCATTTATTGTTTCAAAAAGGAAAGGATTTGTGATGCTTTAATATGCTTTGTATAGAATATATATTTTGATTATGTATATATGTTTTTAGAAAAAAAAAAATTCCTTAATTGTATGCGCCTGGTAGCTACATCAAGAAATATGTATCGAATAGATTAGATTATTATTTAAGGGGTTTAAATTGTGTTGGCATCTTTTGATTTAGATCTATTGCGTTCCTCTTATTACTATACATGTTGTGAGTTCTGCCTATACACTTATATAATATTTCTGTCAGCCTTACTGTCTCTAACTGAATATGTGTAGAGGGTTTATTGATGACAGTTCATCTTCGGTAAAACAATATGCTCTTAAGTGTAACTCAAAGGAAGTTGGAAGTAAAACTCAGCAGTTTTTGAGTATATGTGCCGTGGAGATACTTCTTTTTCTTCTTCTTCTTGACTGAAGATTGCGATTCTTTTTCCAATTTTCTTTTAGTGTCCCTTTGATCGACTGTGTCTCGACAGTAAACTTTGTTAGAATTATCAGTTTATTTTTACTGGCTCCTATGATTTGTTCATATCTTTGCCGATTATAGTTTCCCAGAAATTCCTTATTATGTCTGAGCGCGGATTGCGTACTCTATATAGTGTACTCCTACAATTTTCCTCTTCAATTTTTAGTGCTTCTCTTATTTTTGAGTTTAACTATACCATAAAACACTCGGAACCTGCTTTCAAGTTAAGAGAATTCCAGCTCCTTCTTTTGTAAGTCGATCCGTTTCTTCATTTCCGTTTATACATAGACGACGAGGTTATTTTATTGTTGTTCCTAAGCAATTTAGATTCAATAAGCACTTTCAAACTAATTCTACACATCAAAAAATCTGGCGAACAGTCTTTAATCAACTATAGATGGAAGGGATCTAATTTAACGACTGCGGTATTATTGTCTCAAAATACGAAATAATTTGGGTTTTAAAAATAAAATAACTTGTCTAAATTTAAAACAGATTTTTTTTAAATGTTCATTTTTATTTTTTAGTTACTTATGAAACCGTCGTTCTGTAGAAAAACGAAAAAAAAATTTTTAAATGTGTAATGTGCTTAATCCTTATTCGTTTCAAGTCAAAAATAATACACATTTTTTGTAAACTAGATTACTGTAATCCCAGAAACTAGAACTAATGAATTCTACTCAGAAATTATATCTTCTGAAATTTTGACATTTTTATATTTGACATTTACTTATATTTTTTGATTCGTATAATTTTTTCGAATTTGGGCGGAGATTGGCAAGATTTTTTTTTTGGTATTAAAAAATTTTTATTTAAAATATAAAACTTCGGATATAAAGGGTTAAAAAAGAAGCGTTTTAAAGATAAGGAAATCGTTTGATTCTTAATAAGCCAGCAAAAATATAGCAAGTGAAAGTGAAAATAAAAGAATGGCATGGAATGCCTTCAATTTTTTTATTTTTGCGATAGCTTTCACTTATTATACTTATTATCTCTGTATTTTATTATTTATTTTTTTTTTTTAGTAAAAGTAATCAAATAAAAAAAGATATGAAACCACGAATTTTCAACAGTTTTTTAAGAATAAGAATTTAAAAAAAAAACAAAAGAAGATTCTCTATTACTTTTTAGGAAAAAAATGGCAATCAAATATAACTTTTATTCTTTTGTTTGATCTTTTTTTAAAAAGAATGTGAAAAAAGAAAAAGTATTTGTATTTTTATTTATGGAAAATTATTAAATTTTATATTAGTTAAGCGAAATATGTATATAAGAGTATGAATGTAAAAGTAAAATTTAAAATTCTCTGAGTAAAATATAAAATTGTATAAAATTTAAAATAAAACGAGGTATTCTGAATTTTTTGAAAATTTTCTTATATTTTGTTTTACTATCAAAATAAAATTAACTGAGAACTCTAATAAACTTCCTATTGGAAAACTGTTGGCTAAAGGGGCCATTAAAGAAAACTGACATAAAGAATAACGGTGCATGCAGATTTTGTCAACAAGAAAAATAATATCCAAGACACAAACTCAAAAACTACGAAGCTTTACTCTGAGCAAGAATGTGTTTCAAAGAGCAAACTACTTTCCCAAAAATAAACTGTCAATTTAAACTCTCTTCAGAATTTTAGTTTCTCAGAGGTAGTAAGATTGACAAATGACAAAATGTATTATAAGTGGAGGCAAAATCTACTACATGTAGTAATTGGGAGAGTAAAATAGATATTCATCAAAATGTCGCAGTATTACTCATACCACCTTAAAATAATCTAATCTAATAATAAAACTCTTTCGGCTTAAATTAATATTGTGGAGATTTTTGATATATCATAAAAATCTATGAATAGTAAAAGTGTAAAACCCACCGCAATTTCTTTTATAATAAGAACTTCAAGTATAGTTTTTTTTGTGTAAGGGAGGTGGGAATCTTGCAAAAACACCAAGAATTTCTTCTTGGTAGTGTCAGATTGTTAATTACTAAATTCACCTCCCCCCCCTTAAGCAAATATAATGAGATGACACTCCTAACTGCTAACGCACTATATTGACTAGCGAGTACCGATAGAAGAGGATGAGAGGATAGAAAAAGGATGCGGAAACATTGAATTTCGGGTTTAATTGTAATAGAACAATGAATCAGCCTATTATTATAACTATTTATTGGAGTAATAATTGAAATCAACCCCACTGTCACTGTCGCAGCTATTATTATTAGTACATATTAGTATTAATTGTTAATATTATTATTATTTACTACAGATTTGAAACTGAAAGTTAGCAAATAAAGAAATTTATATTATCCGATAACTAGGATAATTTCTTTCACAAGTTTACCTTATGTGCGGTATTATTGTAAATCTTATTTATGCGGAAAACACTTTAAACGAGCGCGGTATATCGTTTTCTAATTTGGTTCGTGAAAAAAACCATTTAAAATTTGTTAAGATGCATTATAGGAACTGCAACCTGCAACCTAGTTTTGGTTTTATTTTACAAACTTATAAACGTTATAAATAAATTTCAGTTTTAAGTAAGTCTTACTATAAAAAGGATTTTATAAAGTTCATTGATACTCCTAGTTTGTTCCCTTGTATTTTTTTAATCTCTTCTAAAATATTTGTTTGTAAAATTTACCCTTAAATGTAAAGAAATTTTACAAAAAAAAAAATGTATTGTTTTGTATAAAGGATAATTACAAATATTGTTATTTTATTTTAAATCTTGTTATATAGGGAAATTCTTTTATAACAAATTAATCCTATTATAAATTATTTAAGATTTTCCCTAGTAGAAAAATAAAATATAATTTTAAGCTGTGACGGATCATTAAACCATGTCCATTATCAAATAAAACCTAACATATGTGATTCGATAGGATGGTATAATTTTGTTTAATGTTATTAAACATATGATTTTTGATGCAGTATTCACTACAGAAGAATGATGAATGATTAAATTAAAATATGTATTATTTTTTTTCAAAAATTTAATTTTCTAAGTACAAGAGTCAAAAGAAAAAGAAATAGAGTAAATTCTTTACTATTTAGTGTCGCTATTGTATAGAAAACGATACATCGACATTATCTAGTTTAAAGCGTTATAAAAAAAACTCAAATCTGAAAGAAAATTTGAAAGAAAATTAATAAAAGGAGCTAAAAAAAAGGAAATAGCCGGTTTTGTTTAGCACATGAAATTTCAGGGAATGTATGCAAGATCTCATTAAAACTTTTTCAAGTGAATAACAAAATTTGTTTACTAATTTTTTTGTTTTGAGATAAAATTCAAAAAAAAAAATTTTATACATTATTTAAACATTACTGAAGATTTTGGGGAGGTACCTTTTGTGTAATTCTTCAAAGATTTTAAAAAACTCGTTTCTAATCATTTAAACGCATCTTATATAATTGTACTTCATTGTTTAAAAAGTTTTAATTTTTTTTTTTTAGAATTGGGAGATTATTTATTTTTTTTTGCATTTAAAGTCATGCGCCCATGCCACCCCATAATCTTGATTTAAAAAAAAAATATTTACAGATTCCGTTATCAAATTTCACATAATATTTTGGAAATCAGTTGACTGAAGTTAGTATCCCAAAAAAAGCTCCCATTCCAAATTAAATTTTATGATAAATCATTATTTGATGATTTGATGGATGAATTCTAAAAGGGATTTACGAAGGGATAAATATATGAGTTAAATATATATGAGAACAATTTGAATTTCCCATTTGAAATTGTAAATAACAAAGTAAAAAGTTCCTGCCAAATAAAATAACAAAGTAAAAAGTTCCTCACCCCCTCTGATAATTTATGAATAAAAAGATGTGGGGGGATTAGGTGTAGATGTTCTTTTATTAAGGTAATCGATAACGGTATATATTAAAATATCTATATAATATACAGCATTTTAAAATTTACAAAATCCATACAATAAAAAAAAAAAACTGGATGAGAGGAAAACATGGTGGGAGCGAATTGAAAATTTTACATAATATCCATATATATATATAATATGTATGTAGAAATTTATGTTAATGAAGTGGTTTTAAAGTTGACATTGAAGAAAAAAAAAAAATGGGGTGAATATCATCAAAAATTTGTTGAATTTTATTATAGATGTACCTAATTTTGATGAATGTTTTGATGGAAAAAAGCTTTATGAACAATTTATAAAAATTTAAAAAAAAAAACAAGCTGTATGTAAAACCAAAGATTTTTAAAGCCGTAGATTTTAAAAAAGACATCAAAATCAGTTGTAGTATTAAATTACTTTTGCATCAAATTTTGGCATTTGTTTTAGAATTTTTTATGTAAGAAAAACTTCTGAAAAATGAAGAGATATTTTTTTAATTTAAAGAAAATTTTATATCATTATGAAAACACATGCTTTTTGGAGCTTTAGAAGATACAAAGGAACCAAAATTTTGTAAAATTTTAATTTCTTATAACGGTAACTTTAAAAACTAAGTTTCAAAAAAAAATATATATATATATGTATACAGATAAATTTTATATTATTTTTAAAGGAAAATAAAAATTTCTGTTGTGTAACGTTTATTGAAAAAATATTCAACAGAACTTAACAGAAAAATTAGACTTTTTCGAACTTTGCTTTTTTTTTTACTTTTTGTCTTAAACCAATAAAAATGTTATACTAACTTTTCTGATGGTCACATAAAGTATTGAGAGTTTTTTTTATTCATTTTCTAAAATGACTTTTATAAACCCTTAAAAAAAATAATATATAAGGTCTAGAAGAATGAATCAAAAATATAGTACAATATATTAAGTTTGTATACATATCGATAGATTTAAGTATTACAATCTTTGAATAAGCTTTGAATTTCTTCTTCAAATCCCATTTATAATAATACTATACAGTTGTGAATAATTTTATAAAAGTTCAGCTAAGCGTTGCCACCCTTTTTTTTTAAATATACATATACTAAAATTTTTTAAATCTAAAGTAATATTATTTTTACTAAATTATCTTTTAGAAAATTTCAGATGTCTAGCTGAGTCATAGAGACTCATATAGATATGATCATATAAATTTCGTAGCTATACCGTGCGTTAGACTAACCAAGTTTTGCTGTATCAAGTCATTGGCATGAGACTTAACTTCTTTCCATAAAATTTCAGGTAGCCTATAGCTTCAATAAACATTGAGTTATATTCATAAAAAAAAAGTAGTTGTATGCCAGCTATTTGAAGCCGCTCATTGAATTTGCTAAATTCCAACAGTTAAACTGAAAATTCTATAATGATGAAATGGTAAAAATTCCAGAATCCTAGTTTTAATATTTATGAAGTTATCGTGTGGGCGGTCGGACGTATGTGGTTAAATTGGATTTGGTCAAAATTCGTGTGGTCAAAATTCGATTTTGAACAAGAATTAATACATATATATATATATATATTTTGCTAAATCTATCTTACCTCTCTTAAGAGTGTCCACAAACATAATGGAAAAAATTATTATAACCTTAAACTATGTTCATTGGGATTTTTAGAAAAAAACTTGATTAGACAAAAGATGTATTATCAAGTTTCATCAAGTACTCGTAACACAAGCTTTAGAAAGTTGAAACGTATAGTCAAATATACACTTAACAGTTTACACTTTACACGTTAACACTTTAGTTAAAGGCAAATTCAACAAATTAAATATTTAAATAATTCATAAAAATTATTTTCCAATTTTTGGAAAAAGAAATAATTAGGACAATGTTTGGTCATATAGAAGAAATTGAGGCTAACAGATGTGAAAGAAAAAAATGTTATGAACAATGATATACATCACAATGAAGATATTATAAAATTCAGTAAATTTAAACGGTTGAGGTGAGTATAAGGTGAGTATACTATAGATCACATTACATGTATAATAAGAAACGAATAAATAAATTGAATCATCCCAGACGACCAGTCGATAATGGCAACAAAATGGGATGATAAGATGCGTCAGAAATGTTGCGTCAAACTGTAGTATAGTTCAATTATATATGGATCATAAAAATGAGTCATATATTTTTATTGAAGTGCATCTAATTACAACTTATGAATAAAATAATCCTTCCAGACTTGTTTTTTTATAAAAAATTACGAAATTTACTTTCCTTATATGTAATTACATGGATTGGCTAACAGGAATTAATCTTAACTCACTCTAATTGGTTATGATAATTGCTAATGAAAATTTCTAATTAAAATTCCTATTAATTCCTATTCTAAATTTTGATATATTTTCAGTTTTTATTACAATGAAATGAAATAAAAAAAAAAAAAAATTATCATAAATTAATTTTTTTTTTATCAGCTATTTAAGCATAATTTTTATAATGAAATTAAATTAAGATGTCATCATCAATTAGTGCTATATGTATAATATCCTATAATTGTTTAAAAATTATTTCCATATAAATTTTAGGTTAAGTTAAGTTACTATCACTATTAAAAAAATTTGTCAAATTGGAATTTATTTATTAGCTTAATTTTAAATAAAACAAGCGAGTTTTAACTAAATAAATCAACAATATTTATTAAGTAATATGTTTTTTTTTTGATAAGATTATCTAGTTAAGCATGAGATATGGTCAATATTTAAAAAAAAAAAATGACACAAGTACTTAGCTCCACACACATATCTATGTACATATATGCATACGTTTATGACACTAATATTTATATGTAATTTTTAGAACGGGAGAAAATTTTTGATGTGGAACAACCCTTACTTTTACTTTCTCTATATCTACTTTTTTTTTTTTTTTTTTATTAGTTTTCTTTTAGATTTATTTATTTTATATATTCTGTATATATACATAAAAGGGAAAATCGGTGTTTTGTCCTTATCAACACATCCATGTATTTTAGTTAGAACTATGCATTAAATATTTAAGCACGTGAATTAATTTAATTTCACTAAAATATGTATGTATAACTGTGAATTATATACCGTATTATGGAACTGGACTGCATTATTTTCACGGCATTACAATATATAAGGACTATGTAGGCTATAAATGTAACTTCCTATACAACTATAAATGCGTTATTGTGTTATGTTGTAAATGTTAGATAATTTTTTATAGTAACATCTGGATTAATTTTTTTTAAAAATTCAGGTGCATAATTAATTTTGGTTGTGTTTTATGACCTTTAAAATATTGTTTTTGTTTCTTTTTTTTTTTTTTTTGGTAAAATGAAAACAAAGGGAGCTGAAAATGACAGGATATTAAACTACTATTATACTACTTATAAAGGACTGACCAAGTTTAATTTTATTATTATATATTTTTTTTTCTGTTTTTTTGCTAAAAATATTTAATTTGTTAATGGATATATATATATGTACTAAATATATATATATGTATGTATATAAAAAGGAGCGCGCTTTATTGTTCTTTGCATGTTAAATTATCATAAATATTATTTTGAAAAGAAGTTTTTTTTTTCTTTTTATAAAATCTAAAGGACAGCTGGAATTAGAATTGGTATTTTAATTATTAAATTTATTTCAAATAATTTTAAGTAAATTATTATAAAGTGATTATATTATTTATATACTTATTATATGATACAATAAAATTTTATTTGTTTTAATTTATCGCGGTCTGATATTAGAAATGTATGTTTGTGGACATAATATGTCAAATTCAATATTTGAATTTGAATTATGTTTATTTCGAATAATTGATAAGGTCAATACTTTTTATTTTACCAATAGTAAATAAGTAATTTTCATTATTAAATATTAATATTAAAATAATGAAATTTTTCTGATTTGAAAGAATGTGTACCTATTGGTTTTTCCATTTTCCAAATAAAATGTCATTTCTCGTTGACAAGTTACTTTTTGCCGATGGTGACAAGTTTTTGATGTTTTTTTTTGTTTTTAATTATTTTTTTTTTTGTGCATTTCCCTGCCACATAATTGTAACATGGAAATTATACAGCCTTTCCTGTTCAGGCGTAGCTGTACATGTCGTAAGGGGAATTACTCTTATGACGTGTGTGGGACTCCAACCCACACTCCCTCAGTGTTTACAGCATATTTTATACGCTCTTACCCACTAGGCCACCAAGGCCACCTGTTTTTTTAATTATGTAACAGTTTGTTTTTTGCTTTTTGCTGTATTTGTGGTATTTGCAAACTCCTTGAGTCCTTGAATAAAAAAATTTGGATTCAGCATAACTTTCTTTTTATAGTTCTTGAAACTTTATTTTGGAAACCTTGCAGGATATCTACTGTTGTCTTTACAACTGTAACCTAGAGTTGTACCGTGATAGAGTTATATCGAATGTTGAATACAAAAATTGTTGAAATGCGAAAATTGAGTGCAAAAATGTTGAATGTGAAAAATAGATTTAAAAATTGCATTATCAACAAAAATAAGTTTTTTTTTTAAATAAAAAATTTTTTTTTTTTAAATAAAAAAGTTTCATTTCAATAAAAGAAATTTTTAATTTAATTAGAAAATGGTTTAATTTAACCTAAATAACATTTTTCTTCATAATACATATATCTATATGAAAATTTATAATTTAGAATTTATAGACATTTCACATAAATTTTACTTTTTATACCCTACACCTAAAGTATAGGGTATATTAACTTTGGTATGGTGTTTATAACCACCAAAAGGAAGCGAGTTAGATATGGACATGTGTATATATTCTGAATCAGGATCGCCTCCTGAGTCAATTTAGCGATGTCCGTCCGTCCGCCCGTACGCACGATAACTCAAAAAATAATGATGCTATCTTGATGAAATTCTGTAGGTTAACAATGACTAAAAAAAGGCGGGGATTGCAAATGGGCGAAATCGGACCATGGGTTCGAGTACCTCCCATACAACTCCCAAAACCGAACAAGCATATCTTCGAAATTAATAAAGATAAAAACTTGAAATTTGATATAAGAGTGTTCTACCCTTTTTTGATGATATCTCTAAAATTTGAGATGAATTGGGGTCCGGGTACATTCACATACTTCCCAAGATCTAACAAGCATATCTTCGAATTTAATAAAGATAGAAACCTGAAATTTTGTACAAAGGTTGTAAAAGCAATTATTTTGTTAGCTTACATTAAATAACTAACTAAAATAACTTATAGATTTTTAATTTAATTTGAATTTTTTAGGTGTAGGGTATAAATAAATCGATTGCATCGACTTACTGTTACATTTACTTGTTTTTATTAAGTAAAGCTTAATGGCTTTTTCTAGAATATGCATATAATATATATATATATATACCTATTAAATTCTGATTAAGAGATATTTTAGAGGTGGTTAAAAAATCGGGGTTCACTTTTTCCAGAATATGTATGTCTATATATATACATATATATATCCCAGTTTCTAAATTAGGACGAATTTAAAGTCTAAAACAAAAATAGGCTTTTCTGAAGGCAACGGAACCCTTGTAAGGAAAAATCAATGTATGTCAACGGTGCTTCGTTATTCTAGAAAAAGAGTATATATCTCTGATATCTAACTATAAAATCCCTTCGAATTGTTATTTTTTTTTTTTTTACATAAATATCTCAACAACAAAGCATTTAAAATCCCTGTTTAATATGAAATCCTGCTTTAGTATTTTACTCTCAAGTCAATCCTAAATCGTATAAAAATAAGTATACGTATAAAAATATACTTGATTCCCTCCTTTAAAAAGTTGTCGTAAATTTTGGATTTCAACATCGGCGTCAAGAAACTCGGCGTTTTTTGCATTATATTCTTTGCTGTTCGACTTTTTTTTTCGATATTTTATTTTCGACATTTCTTTATTCAATATTTTTGTTTTCAGCAAAAATATTTGCCTGTTCTTTCGCATTATATTTTGTCCAAATAGATTTTGGATGTTATTTTATATTCCAATATTTTCTTTGTTAAAAGGATAAATGAGAATTTTTACCGTTTCTAAAAAGAATTCTTAAAAGTTAGAGTTATGTGAAAACAAACAAAAATACGCTTAGGCTCCAAAAACTATAACGTTCCAATATCTATATGATTTATAGAAAATAACCATTGTCGCAAATGAAGAGAAAAGATAGCTAAATCAACAGATACTTCTCCATGTATATGTTCTGCAAATATAAGGGGGGGGGGGGAGATAAACTGTTTACCCTGTTCCTGCTTCATTTTTTACTATACTAGTAGCTATAAAGGTATATATTTGATTTCATCTTTTTGTGCAAGAATAATATGTTTCAAGAAAATTCAAGATGTGGGTTGTATTTCTTAATTTGTTTTTTTTTGTATAATTTTCAACTTGGGGGTTTAAAGAAATTTTATCAAAACATTAATAATTTGTTTAACAAAAACAAAAAAATATATTCAAATTAAATGTAAAACAAGCCATATAAGTATTCTTACTATTAAATAAAAAAAATCCTTAATATTAAAAAAAAATAATTTAGGAAATGCTATTTTCTTAAGATAATAATTACACCTGAATATTAAATTCAAATATTTTTTTATTGTTATTCAATTTTCATTATTTTTTCCACACATTAGAAAAACAGGAACCACTTCAAAAGTAGTAATTTGTTTTGCAAGTAACTCCAGCTTTGCTTTCTGCCGGAAATAAAAGAAAAATTAAAAACAATATAAAACAATAATTTGTCACATAAACTATTCATTATATTACTTGTATTGTATACCACTCAAGAAACTCTTTATATTGTATTCCAAATTACATAAATGATCGTTACTTTTAGATTTTTATATTTTTACTTTTCATATCCTTATGGCAAATACTTTTAAATTTTTTGTAAAAAATTCAAAATTCGTTTGTAATTAAGTAAAATTGAAAAAAAAAACTGTTTATCTTGACTTGCATTAGTTCTTGATATTAGTACTATATTATTACATTTTAGGATATTGGTTTTATATATATTTTTTGGTGTTTTATATAATATGTATAATGGATAAAGGCTAGGTCAACTCTTCAGTAATCACTACTCTAGTTTCGTAGTACATTTTCTTTCTGTTGAAAACTTCTTAAGTCGCGATGTCCAAGAGTTCATCTTAATCTAGAAAATTAAAGATATTTTTACCGAAATATTTAGAGCTCATTATTGTTTCAATTTGTCTGAAAATTTTACAGTTGAGATCCACATGCAAAACCATGCTTTTAAAACCATCTTTTTTACTGATCAGACAATGGATCGTAATAACACCAATCAAAAGGATTTCAGGTTTAGAGATAGGTTTGACTTTAGGTGTAGAGGTTTTACACAACTGATCGCAGGACCAATATGTAAGTATATTTATCTATCCCCTCCGCCCTCCCCCTCCTAAACCAAATAGCATCCTCCATTTAATGAAGGATTCAATTTCTAGATTTGGTTTTAGATCAGAGAAAATAAATTATTTGAGTTTTCCGGTTTAAAAATTATATTTAAACATAAAAATAAAATGTAAATAAATTTTTCTTCTTTATTAATTTTTTTTAGTCTATTTTTGTTAGCTAAAAGTTGTGTTCTGTTTAAAATTTATTGAAAATATTGAATGAAAGCAAATCTCCTTTAAATATTTTTTTTTTTCGAATTTTAAGAATTATATTCCTGATATTTAATTAAAAATTCTAAACATTTATTTATAACATATTTCTACATACGGACCAATAAATAATTATAATTTTTTTAAAGATTAATGCTCATAAGAAAATATTTTTATAAAAATTTATCTTACAGTTAGAAGGATCAAACATATTGTCTGATATAACAAAGTAAAACAAAACGAAATGATAAAATCAAACAAAAAAAAATATTATTAAAAACCGAAATATCATATTTTGTATTTTATTTTTCTTTTTCGTTAAATATAGCCTTAACCTATAAAAAGTTCACCACTAATACAAGAATAACAACAACAACAACAACAACTAAAAGGAAAACGACACTTATAATAATTTAATAAAAATTTACGACTCATATAGTCATATCAATTCACCACTACTACAATATCACTATATAATATCACCTTTATCTATACTAACATTACCCTCATTACTAGACACAACTGTATACAAGTCTGAATAAAACACGCAATTTTATTATTTTGTTTCCGATTTTTTTTTTTTTTACAGGATATGATTTTTTATAAAAAAAAAAAAAAAAATGTTTTAAAAGGACATAAAAATGAGACGTAAAAAATATCCTTTTAATGTGTTAAATGAATTTTCCACAAAAAAAAAAAAGAACAATAACAAACAATAAATTTGTTCATAATGTAAGTCCAGTTTAATCATAATCATTCATATACAAATACAATTCATAATATTCACCTTTTTTTATTTATCACGTGAACGATAAAAGTCATTAAAAAAGATTAAGATTTTATTGTTCAACTCACAAGGAAACAAATCATTTGAAGTATTAAAGAATTCAGCCTATTCAGACCAACCTAAGTCATTTAAGGGTTATTGTGTTCCTTTTTTTTTCTGTTCGAAAGTTCAAAATAGGACAATTTGTAGATCCATTCAAAAGGAATTAAAAGAATTTGAAAAGAAAATAAAAATCAAAAAAGAAAAAAAAAACAATCCTAACCTCCTTTCTTAAGGTAGACGAAACGACATGGAAACAGAATAGATTCAAAATAAATTCGGTTCAACAAATTTATTTATTTGTTGTATTTCTTGTAAGAAAACTGAATTTTATAACGTTGTACTTAGGTCTAAAACAAGAGGTACATATAAAGCTAAGCAGTCATTAAATTTCTGAGAAAAGAAATAAGGATATAAATGATATTAATAAATTGTTGATATAAAAATCACTTGGTTCAAGTTTCAAGTGTTACAAGTGTTATAATAATATAAATGTTTCTTTTCATTGAAATTGAAATTTTTACTTTTGAGTTGGTGCTGTTTTCAGATTTTTAGATTATTCTATGAATATATATGTTACTCGGAAGATTATTTCTTATGTACCTATTTTAAACTAATGAAAAGATAATATTGCAGGCATTGTAGATTTAAACTAGATTATTTTAATTGGATGTAAGTAACACTGCGACCTTTAAATGTCGATTTATTGTAATCATCCTAATACTACGTGCTGTGAATTTTGCCTTAACTTTGCGCCCACTTGGTCAGCGTTACTGACTTTAAGAAACTAAATATTAGAAGAGAGTTTATTGCTGACAATTCAACTTCGGTGAAGTAATATGCTCTTAGGTTAACTTATCTCATGACTTGTAGTATAAAGGCATTGGTTTACACCATAAGACACCTAATTAGTTATATAATAGAAAAAGGTCTTTAAGCCAATTATATATATATGTAAAAGATGAAGGTGTTTTTAATTATAACAAACACAAATCGAATACCTCAAGTGTTAATCCTTTTTTCGCTTAATATTGTTTTTTATTTCCTATTTTTTTTTTTGTTTTTTTTTTGCTTGCTCTTCTTTTTATAAAAAAGTTTTATTAGCAGAAGAACGACTTTTTTTCCGGTCTACAAAGGGATATTAAATTTTCAGGTCTATGAACTTTTGTCTCACCTGTTTTATTATTCCTTATAAATATATTAGGTACATAATATATAATTATAAATATGTAATCAAAATTTAATCAATAAATTTTCTTGTTTTTTATTTTAAAAACAAAAGTTTTTTGTTTGCCCAAA
The DNA here is from genome assembly GCA_947095535.1 of Poecilobothrus nobilitatus. Taxonomy (NCBI): domain Eukaryota; kingdom Metazoa; phylum Arthropoda; class Insecta; order Diptera; family Dolichopodidae; genus Poecilobothrus; species Poecilobothrus nobilitatus. The sequence continues at coordinate 72,926,536 of OX352774.1, forward strand.
AAAAAAAAAAAAAAATAGCAATAAAAATAAAGGTGCGTTCGTTGGTTATCTAGGTCGATTACCGAGATAAAAGATGAGAAAAATGTTCTCTTATTATAAAAAAAAAAAAATTATAAATAAAATTAGATGAAAATTTAATTTATGTTTAAACTGTTTTATTAAGAGAAAATCAATACAAAAATTTAAAAAAATATATAATATTTATAAATATACAAATATTAAAATGGTGGATAACAAAAAATATATGACAGTGAAGCAATTCAAGTTTAATATGGAAAGGGAATGGATTTGTATTATATTATTTCAAAAATTAAACGTAATCGTTTTTCATTAATTTAATTTAATAAAGAAGGAAATTTGTATAACTGTATTTGTATTTAAGTTGAAATAATTCAGATAACGAATATTTTCATTATTCAAGAATTTTCGTCATTCTGCTAAATAAAAAATATGTTTATATATGATCATAAATTATGTATTGAAAAAGCTATCAGGGGCCGGATTCCGCAACGCATTTGCACCATTATTTCAATTTTACAAGTGTGAATGAATACTGAAATGCTGAGTGAATTATAAACAACGCTGACTATCAATGCATAAAACCATTTAATGTTATAATACTAAACTATATATAAACTACAAGTATATAACCATATAACTACATAATTTTCCATTTTTTTATAAATAATAAAAATACTGCATTTCTCGTTTACATTCTCATTTGCATTTCCACCGATAAATACTTGGTGAAAAAACTTTGTACCGTGCAAACTAAATGTCAAATTTTTCCATTCGCACTCTTAAGGAATTGAAAATCTTTCAGTTTGCACCAGAAACTGTCAAATTTTCTCATTTGCACCGTTGCGAAATCCGGCACCAGTCCTGCTAAATATACCATGCTTTTTAAACTTGCTTTTTTACTTAAAAAATAATTTACACCTTGGGATCTAACGAATATTTAAAAAGATTAAATACGACTAATTTGTACTAAAGATGGTATATATTTCAATTATTTGAGTTTGACTCGTATATTAATTTCTTAAAACTGAGAGGAAAAAGGAAAGTAGGAATCTTCCAAAGACACCAAGAATACACCCTTGGTAGTGTCAAATTCTTACTGGCTGAATTGGCCTTCCGCTTTAGCCAATATAATAATTGAACTCAGCTTTACTGTTTCAGCAGTATTATTATTAGTATTAGTATTAACATATTATAGTATTCTATATAATTTATAAGGTAACTCCAATTAAATTTACTGCCAATATTTAGGAATAGATAGTTGAAGTTTTTGACAAAACTGTTTGATATTTCTAAATAGTAATTATTATGGTGAAAAGAACTTTTATAATTAAATTATTTATTTTCGAATCTTAATTAACCTTACTTGCGAAAACAGTATCGTCTGTATTTTGACTTTTATGATAAGCTTGGCAATATCATCAATATATATTTTGAATAGATGTGACCCTAATATTGAACCTTATGGCATACCATTTTTATTTATTTTATCAGAACTTATAGCATTCATTATTTTTACAATTTGCCTACAATTGTACAGGTAAATCTTAAAGAAAGTCAATTGACTAACAGGTGAAATTAAACTTGGAAAATTTTAATAAAAGAATATTATAATCGACACAAATGAAAGTTTTTTTAATAGCTAAAAAAATTAACCAAACAAATTGTTTCCTTTCTGTATTTCTCGAAATAAAGTGCCATTGACGAATAGTGAGGAAACAGTCAGTGCCATTGAGGAGTAGTGGTGTTTGAGTTTTTCCTGAAATAATTGGATTTTTTAAATCAAGGAAGTTAACCTATGTTTGTCTATTGAATATTACTATATATAATATATACATATGTACATATATCTTATATGTAATAACTAATAATATTTATTTGGTACAAATTAAATTATTTATAATGTCTTCATTTTAAATCATTCTAAAGCAATACTATAGTAACTTTTAAGTGTTCTTATGCTATAAAAATATAATTGTTTGAAAAGGGATAAAAACAAATTCCTACAACGTAAAAAATAAAAACTGTTAATTATTATAATATGAAACTATGATATGTACAAATTCTTTTTAATTATTTTTTTTTTGTAGTTAACACAAGAACTAGATAGATATTCAATACAAGAACTAGACTATCTTACTAGAACATAAATAAATATTTAAATGAAAAATAAGTACTTAATTAATAATTATATATCAATAATGTAATATAAAAATAATTTAAAATAATTTTATTATGAATTGAATTATTCTTCAGTCTTCTATACAAAATACTTAGTAGTAAATAGTTAGTGTAGTATCAGCCAGCAATCAGAGCATTTCAGCATGTATATTTTGTGTTTTTATTTTACTTTTTTAATTTGATCATACAAAGAGATTTGTTCGAATCAAACCAAGTTATCAAACAAAATACAACAATTTTGGTATTTATTGAACACTGACACAACTACAACACCATGAGGTACACCATGAAAATATAACTAAAAATATAAATAAGTATATGTTTATTGTTGGTACATAAATTGTTTTCTGCTGTGTTTGTGCTATTTGTATCATCATAATGTCATGTCATATGTATAATGTATGACATCATGTGTTTAATAATTCAATACAAAAATACAATCATACATACTGTATTTGTATATTTTATATGTATGTATTTGATATTTTGTTAAGGTAAACGACAAAATTGTTGGTAACCGTGAACAAATTTAAAAAAAAAAAAAAAAATTAAAAAAAATAGAACAAAAAAAAAAAATAACAGCAGAAGAGGATTTTCATTTTTAATTCAATTCAACAACACAACACGCTCATTTCATCGTTGTTGGTTTGGTTTTCGTTTTGGTTTCAACAAAAATTTATTTTCAATATCAACTAGTTGCAGATAACGTTTGAACGAGTTTGGATGGTTTTTATTTTTATCGGTAAAAGAAAAATAATAATTTTTTTTTTATAACGGATTTTTTATTTTAAGTTTTTTTTTTTTGTTAAATGAAAATGACTATATTAAAAGTTTTTAAAAAATTATATTTTTAGTGATTTAATTTTTTTTTTTTTATGAAATACTAAAAAAAAAAAATTGTAAAATTTTCAAAATAAGAAGTTGACATAAAAAAAAAAAATTTTTCTTTTATTTGCGCCAAAAATAAAAGTTTTGAATAATTTTCTTAGTGAATTTAGTTGTTCATTTTTGTTTTTCGTTTTAGTTTTCTTTTAAATTTTTAAATTTGTTGTAAATAAAATTTTGTGGTGAACAAAAAAATAATATTTTAAAATTAGAATTTACAAAATACAAGAGATATTCAAAAAATAAATAAGAATTAAATAAAAATAAATTAAAAGAAAAAATTTTTAAAATAAAATAAAAAAAATGTTGATAGTTGAACTTTAAATTAAATTAAATATAAATGAAATAAATAAATAAATATATAAATAATTCATTAAAATATTCTGATTTTCTTATTTTTTTTAACATAATTTTATTTTTAGTTTTAATATTGATTTTATATATTATTTTTTTTTTTTTTACTAGAAGATGTTTTTGTTTTAATAAAAAAATAAATAAAAAATAAAATTTAAATAAAAAGAAAAATAAGATTTGTTATTTTTAAAATATAATTTATTATAAGTTTAAAATTTTATAGTGTTTAATTTTCTTTATTTATTTTTTTTTTTTTCTATTTTAGTAAATTAATAAACGTATATTATATATATACGTATATTAAATAATTATTAATTAATATTTAATTATGGTAATTTATAATTTTTTTTAGAGATAATCAATTATTTTTTTTAAAATTAGTAAAAGTAATCTAAAAAAAAAAAATATTTCTATTGGATTAAAAAAACAAAAAGAAGATACTTTACGATTTTTCAACAAAAATACAAATTGGATTACAAAAAAAAAAATATATTTTTTTTATAAAAATTAATTGGATTATAAAATCATTCATTTTTATTTTATTGTGGAATAACTACATATATATATTTAAGGTAAGTTAGATTTGTAAATATTAAGAAATTAAAAGAAAATACAGGATAATGTATGTGAAAAAGTTTAAGAACTAAAATTTTTACATTTTCAAAATTTAAATTTGTAATTAAATTTCTTAATTTTTTTTATTTTTTTTAATTAAAAATAAATGATTGAAAAATTTTAAAAATTTTAAAACAAGTTCAAAAGTGACAATAAACTTGAATTTATTTAACACAATTTTTTTTAATTAATTTTGTTGTTTTATTGAATTTTGTAAAAAGGTGAGATGAAATACCTTTTATGCACATTTCCTTGGTAAAAATATTTTATTTTTGTTTTAATTTTTTTTTTACTTTCTTTTATGGAACTTTATGAATCATAAATGCATTGTACATATTATACTTATGTATATTGCATATTATAATATGACTTTTTAAACGAGTCTTGAAAAATGCCATATACATATACATATATACTTAAAGAAGTAATCATTAATTAACAATAAAGAGTTTTTTTTTTTTTAAATATATCATAAATAAATTATATATGTGCCATATTAACTTCATTCTGATCAAAATAAAGTATGTGTACTTGATGGATATTTAAAATAATAAAATAATAATAAAATAATTAATAAAACCTATTAAAAATAAAAAATTAAATAAAATATGAGTACCTATTTATATTATATGTGTATTAACACATTTTGTAAATCAAATTTATTACAATATCCAGTAATATTACAATATTTTTATTTATTTTTAATATTTATTTATTTATTTATTATTGTAAATCTTAAAAAAGCTTTGTAGCTTGTACAGAGTATATAAATTATTTATAAAAAAAAAAAAAAATCAAAATACTTAATAATTTTACTTTATAAACAAATTTAAGCTTAGGTTCAACATAAAAAAAAAATACCTAGTATTAAAAAATGGAAATAAAAAAATGTTATAAAAAAAAAAAATTAAAAGAAACTAAAAATGAATTAATAAAATGATTAAAAAAAAAATTAAGTACTATTAATTACTTGTAACTACTATTATATATCTAATTACATCAAATTTAGAAATTTATGTTATAAGTACATATGACTTTAAGTATTTTTTTTTTTTTTAAATTTACAATACAAAAAATTATTTATATTTTGTATTTTAGTTTTTATTTCATTAGTTAATACTCGAATGTAGTATATATACTACACCAGTTAGATGAAGCCCATTTAGGTAAACACTATAGCTTAATATCTGAGTTGATGTGCAATTTCTGATTCCATAATTATGCACTTGGTGATTAACAGTGAGATTTGTATTATAGATTCTTTTATACGTTAGTATAGATTTTAGTATTCTACGAATAATTTATTAAATAAATTTTCTATCAAATTAGTTTATTAAAACTAAAAGTTAATATTTCATTACATTTTTTTTCTCAACATTTTCTGTAATTTTAAACACTTTTTTTAATACTTTAAAGTTCTTTGAATTTTAAATTACATTTTCATAATGAATTGCAAAGTTAATATAAAAAAGTGTTGCAAATTAAAGATTTGAACAGTCCTATCTCAACCATCTATCCGTCTCAACACATAATTCAACGGACAATAGAAGTTATATAGTTTGATTGTATCAAATGATTCTTTTTAATTGTTTTGATAACAATATGTAGTAATCATAAATTAATGTAAATAAAAAAAATTGTAAAGATTTTATATACCTAAGCCAATTATATATATACATATTAAGATATTAAAAAACATATTGGGCATATAAACAAAGAAATCTCCATACAACTTATAAAGGGCTTAAAGAAATTCTCGGGACACGAAAAATTCCAATGTGTCTTGTGTCTGAAAATAATAGTTGCCTAATTTATATTATAGTTATTACCTATAGAAAATTTGAATCTCCAGAACGGCAATCAGTTGAGATAGTAAAAAAGTGATTTTTAAAGTCCTAAGCACTAATATTTAAATTAAATAGAAATTTAAAAATAAATCATAATTAAATAAGTATAAATAATTTCCTTTAATTCCTTTTTTTTTTATATTAATTGCCTAGTAAAAGTTGTAGGTACTTATAGGGTTTTTATATTTTAAAAGGTTAAAATTTCGTAAAAATACTTTACGGTATATATATAGTTGTTATACGGTATACTTAAATACGAAAGGATGAACATAAATCAGGTTGTTATAAAGAGGTAAAATTTTTAAATAGAAATTAAAAGAAATAAGAAATAAACTAAAACAAATAAGAATCATAATTAGTTATACAATAGCCTTTTTTATTTTACTTAAAAAAATAAATAAGTAAGTATATATGAATGACACTTTTCTTTAATTTTTCTTTATAGGTACCTACTTACTTACTAGCAAATTGTTACAAAAATCATTTAATTTTCTTTTCATATTTTTTTTTTTTTTAGTTTTTCATTATTTTCAAAAAACGGTATACTTAAGTCCATTGACTCCTTGTTCTTATATATATGCACTTATATACATATAAACTTTATACTTATACCTTTTTTTTTTTGTTGCCAATTTTTTTTCTCTTTGTTGTAATTAACTGCAGTTGCAATTCATACTTTAAAAAAAAAAATAAAAACTAAACTTTTATTCACGCTTTTTTTTTATTCAAAAATTTACAATTCATATTTTTTTTTTCAGTTCTGATATGCTCTGTTTTTGTTGTGTTTTTTTCTTTTCTAAACAAAAAAAAAATTAAATATCTCGTCTCATTTTCAAAAACCTTTAATCATTTTAATAATAAAAAAAAAAGAAGTAGGAGAAGGAAGTAAACATAAATTTGTAGTGTTGTTGTTTTTGTTTATGATGTTTTGCACCCTTATTGGATAGGCAGAGGAAAAACTTTGATTGAATGTGTACATATGCTATATACAGAATTTAGCGCATTCATAAATTATTCATTCCTACTATTTACTGTAAAATCTTTCTTCGTTTTCTTCTTCTCTCCTTTATCATCTTCATCATCATTACCATTCATATTATATTATTATTATTATTTTCAACAAAATTTCTCAAATAATAATGTAGGTATAGAATTTTGAACAAAATAACATCATCTTCATCATTGCATCATTGGTATTGCATTGCATTGCATTGCATCACAAAAAAAAAACAACATTATAAATATTAAGAATAATAACATCATCATAAATTTTTTATCAAGAACATCATCATTATCAGTACCACTTGTATTTAAGTTGAATATTTTTTTTGTTGCTGCTGTTGTAACAAATAATAAACAACCCTTCAATCAAGCTCTTTCCCATTTAACCATTTAAAGTATGTACATATGTATGTATGTAAGTAATAGAAAAAAAATTGAAGATACGAAAAATAAAAAAACAATATGAATTTTAAAAGTTTCAAAATAAAGTAAACATTCTTTTTAAAATAAATACATATGTATGTATGTATGTAATGTATGTACATAAGTGCATAGAAGGTGTTGATCGTTTGACATAATATCGGAGTAACATAAATATGTATTTTATAAAAGTCAACCTGATGCCAAACTCGAATTGCCTTGCGGCTAGGCTAGACAATTCTTTCTATATACACATTTGTTTTCTGTTTTAATTATTATGTATCACGTTTTTTTAAAAAAAATTGCTTATTAGTTTCACATTCACTCTATCCAATTGTACGTCTGTTTACAGTTTTGTAAAAATAAAATTTTGCCAGATTTAGCTTTTTTTCATATTTCCAGCATTTTAGTTACAATCCTGCCTGCAAATTAGGAGAAGAAAGATCTTTCAAATTTTGCATAAATTACCTTAGAAAATGTTTTTGTACCTACCCCTAAAAATTTATTAGGCGTTAAAAATTAAAAATTAAATATTTTATTTGATGGCTGAAACTGAGACCCCTGTACAAAATATTTCAAATTAAAACGAAGATTAAAAAAATTAAATCTTCAACATTATATTTTTAAATTATGTTAACAGCTTTTATTATACAGGGTGTTTCCAACTCGATGATCTTCCTTGAAATGGGTGATCGGGCATACCGAGACGAACAAAAAATTGTATTGGAGGGGGGTCTATTCTGGACCCTTTTAGATATATGAAGGGTTAAAGACTTTTTAGAGACTTTTCATAAAAAAATTTTCAACTTTTGAACGGCTTACTAAAGATGCTTAGGTAGATATCAAAAGTTGTAGATTTTTTTATGAAAAGTCTCTAAAAAATCGTTAACCCCTCATATTTCGAAAAGGGTCCAGAATAGAACCCTCCTTCCAATACAATTTTTTGTTAGCCTCGATATGCCCGATCACCCATTTCAAGGAAGACCATCGATTCGGAAACACCCTCAATATTATAAGGTTTATTTCAAATTGAAGAAAGAATCTCTTGGCTTTCTATACAATTCTTTCTTATTATAAAATTGTATTACAAATTTATTACATTACAAATTTTGGTGCAAGTCACAATTTTTAACTGTTTTTATTGTTTTTTTTGGAAAATATGCTCCATTAAAAACTTTTGCTTAAACCTTTAAATACTGCTTTGCTTTTTTATTTTTTGTAATTTAGTACATACATATATTCCCTTCGACACTTTCTTTTTTTTTTAAATTGTGTTTCAATTCTTTGATTTTAATAATTAAAAAAAAAAAATAAGCCAACATTAAATGTAAGAAGGGAGATGTCATAAATTTAATACAACAAAGAAATACAATAAAAAATAAATTAAAAATTATGGATTTTGTTTACTTTTATTCACAATCACATTGTTTTTATATTTGTTAATTGTTAGCCTCTCATTTAATGATATTCAAATAAAACCTTTTTTCCATATGATTTGTCAAATGCTATGCTAATATTATAATATATACATAATAAAAAAATTAATGAGTAAAGACAGTGGCATTGATTATGATTGTTATAGTGATTATTAAATTTTGTTGTTATGGACAATCACATGGAAGTAATACTAAGGAAATGGTTCATTATTATAGTTATTCTAAAAACAATAAAAAAATGACGGTTAAATACAAAAGTTATTGAAAGAAGAAATTTTTCACGCAAAAAAAGATGATATTGGTGATATGATCAAGTTACGGTTCGTAACCTCACAATTTTTTGAAAGATATGGTTTTTTATTTTACACAAATGAAAGCTTTATAAATTTTTTAACTTCAAGTGGTCATGTTTTAAAAAACGTCATTGTTCAAAAGATGTGTGTTAGGAATGAAAAGAATGTGTCAGGTTAATATTTGAGTAGTTTGCAATTTAAAAAAGATTTTAATTTAAAAAGATCTGAAGTATTTGAAACTTATACAATATACTAATTATGCTAGGTACCTCAACATAAAACACAATCTTTTTAAATTAATTTGTAAGAAATATTTTTAAAATGTTTGCTAAAACTTTGTGTTTTTTCCACTAATCTGTTGACTGTTAGTATTTTAAATTAGGTAAGACATAATTTGTTCGTTTACGAACTAGATAGAGACATTAACTTTTTTTTATTCTTACCTAAATGTATACATACATATGTACATATTATATACTTAATTATCACTTATTTTTAAAAGGAAAACATTTTTAGCACATTTCCAAAAAAATTTTGAAAAAATGTGCTTATTAGTTTCACTCTGTCCGTCCGTCCGTCCGTCCGTCCGTCCGTCCGTCTGTTTACAAAACTTCTACACCGTTAAAGATAGAGAAAAAAAATTTTAACCATAGGTAGGTCTCATAAAAAAAATAATTTTGTGGAACAACTTTTTCATGTAGCCCCCCCCATTACGGAGCTACACCCTCTCAAACTTTGAAAAAGCCCTATTTTTAAATGCATATATCTTATGTTCTGCTTAAGATTTTTTCAATCTGAAAACGTCATTCGACAGATATTTCTTTTATCTTTGTAAATTAATATCAAAATTATACAAGTTTTTTAAATTTAGTATTTAAATTTACCGTTATGTGAAAACCAAATTTTGCATGATTTTTCTACTTTCATAACTCCGGCACGCTTCTAGATAGAAACTTGAAATTTTGAGGCAAGAAAGAACTTTTAGAATTAGTATAAGTTTGCTCAGAAAATTTTTTCGGACCACCCCCTGTTTATGAGCTATTAGGGCTTAAAAATTGAAAATTTGCTATTTTTAAACACCTGTAACTTAGGAACCTGCACACATTTTACTTCTGCAAGATGTAAAAATTAAAGCTACAATAATATATTTTCACGTGTGTGAAAGGTTTATTTTAGTTGTAAAGGGTTCCAAAGCTGCAGCTCTTCAAAATTGTAAAAAAGCCCCATTTTCAGATGTATATATCTCGAGCTCTGCGTAATAGTTTTGCAATCTAAAACCGGCAGAAGATCGAAAATTTTATTATCTATATAAAACAATATCAAAATTATGTAATATTTTGTAATTTACGATTTAAATTTACCGTTATGTGAAAACCACATTTTGCATGAAATTTCTTTTTTCATAACTCCGGCACCCCTTTAGATAGGAACCTGAAATTTTGAGACAAGAAAGAACTTTTAGAATTAGTATAAGTTTCCTCAGAAAATTTTTTGGTAACGCCCCCTCTTTAAGAGTTATTACGCTTCAAAAATTTAAAATTTGCTATTTTTAGACACCTGTAACTTAGGCACCTGTAAAAATTTTTCTTCGGCAAGACATGAAAATTAAAGCTACAATAATATATTTTTACGTGTGTGAAAGGTTTATTTTAATTGTAAAGGGTTCCAAAGCTGCAGCTCTTCAAAATTGTAAAAAAGCCCATTTTCAGATGTTTATATCTCAGGCTTTGCGTAATAGTTTTGCAATCTAAAACCGGCAGAAGATCGAAAATTTTATTATCTATATAAAACAATATCAAAATTATGTAATATTTTGTAATTTACGATTTAAATTTACCGTTATGTGAAAACCACATTTTGCATGAAATTTCTTTTTTCATAACTCCGGCACCCCTTTAGATAGGAACCTGAAATTTTGAGACAAGAAAGAACTTTTAGAATTAGTATAAGTTTCCTCAGAAAATTTTTTGGTAACGCCTCCTCTTTAAGAGTTATTACGCCTCAAAAATTGAAAATTTCCTATTTTTAGACACCTGTAACTTAGGCACCTGTAAAAATTTTTCTTCGGCAAGACATAAAAATTAAAGCTTCAATAATATATTTTTACGTGTGTTAACAGCTTTTCTTAGTTTTATAGGATTCCGGACTTACGGGCCCTCAAAATCTCAAAAATGTCCTATTTTCACATTTTTTCTTATTACATGAAATTTTCAAATTTTTGTGTAAGTCACACTTCTAAACAGTTTGTATTGAGTTTTGGAAATGTGCGCTTTTAAAAACCGTTGGTTTACATTCTACCTTGTTTGAATTTAATTTTAATAGTTAAAAAGAAACTATTTTAAAATTAAAATCAAAAATATAAAATATTTAAAATTCCTTAAGAACCTTAAGTTCCTAAAATATATGATGAATTTGTTACGCCATCTTTCAAAATATAACATTTTAATTCGATAGCGCTTTACATATTTACATACTTACATATTTTGACGTTTAGCATAACTCAATCATTTATAAAAACTAAATTATGACATATAAAAATCACTGTTGCATAGAACTGATAAAACATTAAATAATTTCTTAACTCTTAATTTAAACTGCCCTAATAAGTATTACTAATATTTTAAATGATGTTAATCAATGGTATATTCGTGATTTTTTATAAAGTTTGCAACATTTTGAATAAAACTGTAAAAAAAAATAAAATAAAAATAACAGTTATAAAATGATAGAAAACGTTTTTTGAATGAAAATTTTCAATTATTTATTCCCTTTGTTTTTATAAATAAAAATACCTACGTACGTATAGCATGTAACTATATATGTATGTACATAAGTAGGTCATGTTGAAGTTCTGTTCTGTTTTATTCTATTGAAAGTCAATGATCTAACAGATAAATTAATTCTTATTTATTAATAGTTATTGTTAGATTTATAAAAACGCAATAACAGGGCGAAGTAGAGAAACTTCCGTTTAAAATCTTGATAAATTTGCATTTAAAACTAAAATATGTACCTGTTTCTTTAAGGTTTACTGAAAATATTTAGAATCATTCAAGCATTATTTTTATTTAATTTGATTTTTATTCTCATACAAAATCTTAACCTTCAATTCATTAAGAAATCGTGAAAACAACTTTTTTTTTTTTTTTTTTGTAATAACTTTTACAGACTAAACAATTGAAAAACAACAAAAAAAACATACCTGAGTGCTTTAATTGAAAAAAAAAAATCTAACTAATTTTTTTTAACTGACTGTGATACATTTAGAGTTTAGACAGTTCATAGTTATGAACTTTTTATTTTTATACTGGTTATATGTATATGTTTTAAGCTTTGTTTAATTAATTTTAAAATTCCAATGTTAAGGTTGACGACGGTGAGATCATTAATTGAATATAAATAAAATAATTATTTGTCTTTAGTTTTCGTTTATCTTTTTTTTTTTTTGAAATATTAAAAAATTAATTTTAAAGTGTCCGTCAGTTCATTCAAAAAAAAAAAAAAAGCAAAAGAACTTTAAAAGTGTTGAGTTGTTAAATTTAGAAATGAGACAAATTAAAATTACGATCTGCTGATGTTATCTTTAATTAATTTTGTTAAGCATATTAATTAGATTCTAATGAAACTCATCATCAGGCTAATGAGCAAATATTTTTGAAAATTTTCATCTAAAGTAGGTGCATCACTCATCAGGCATCTAATTCCGTCCTTCTCCTCTGTAATCCAAGGTTATTTTATATTCTTATAGTTTTGTGATTGATGTACAATATATAGCGGCATAGCGCGAAAAAAAAACAAGGTAAATGTAGGAAATTTGAATTTAAAAATTTTGTACATTATAGTTGAGTATCAAATACAATACAATACAATATTTTCTAAAATTAATGATCCAAAAAACTTAAGCTTAGACACATTAATATAAAAGAGATTATTTGAATGCTAATATAATAGTTTTTAGAATAATTTAGATAAAAGTAAAAAACATAAAATCTAATAAAATTTTAATTTTTTATTCAATCTAAAAGAATCAACCTAATTTTTAAAATAATCAGTCCAAATTTTATTTTTTATATAATATTAATATTATATAAAATAATATTTTTATAATATATTTAATATTATAAAAATGTGGTTATTTTTTTTTTCTTTGTTTGACTGTTAACTTTTTTTTAAATCGATACTATATATCGAAATTATCAATTACTTAATCGATTTTAATTTAAATTTGAAGTAAAATAAATCAAAATGAAAGGAATTATAGTAGGTAGGTACACTAATTGTATTATTTCAAAAGAAACATATTTTCTGTTATAAAATTTTTTTAAATATCTTCTTAAGGTGTGGTTCCGCTACAGCGACTGGTCGTAGACGCTGATCGTAGCGGCCAGTCGTAGTATTTGGCGTTTCAAAATGTTTGGTTTAACTATAGCGACCAAATGTCAAATTTAATTATCAAATTTTAAATAATATTTTTAACAAAATAATATGGAAATAATGAAAGTTTTAATTGAAGAAGAGGAAGATGATTTATTTTTCAACCATCGTGACTGTTTACTTTATTATTTTTGAATGTATACATACGTAAGTCATCAGAAATGACTACGACAAATGACAGCGACTTATCCGCCATATTTAATTTTTCAGTGTAGCCGCTACAACCAGCAACCAGTAGTACCGTCTCAATTGTCATAGTGAAACTATTAATATTATTTTTCATAAGAGAAGTACAACCGCTAACACTGGTCGCTACGACCAGCAATTTACGACCAGTCGCTGTAGTGAAACCACACCTTTAGTGAGCCGCAGAAATTTTTATATGAAATACAAAAAGATCTGTAACAATATTATCTTCATTCATTAAACACATTTTTTGACAACATATGAAAGGCTTATTTTAAACGAACAAATTTTATACTTACTTGATAATTTGAACAACTTTTTTTTTTAAGTTACTTTAGCCTTATTGATTAAAAGCTTTAATTTTACATATTTAATCTACATCTCGATTTCTACCCAATTTGTATATACAAACAATTTAAATCTAATTGTATATCTTATCGATATACTTATTTGTTGTGAAGTAATCATAATTTTGTTGAAAAACAAATTTAAATAAGTTATACATATTTAATCTACAAACGTACTAATATATATACTTTTAAGATAAATGGTGTATTAAGGGATTTTAGAAGTTTTATTGAATTTTAATATAATATTTTTATTCAGAGGGAACAAAAAAAAAAAAGAACAGGTCACTTGAGATGGATGAAATACAAAATTTTATGTTTCACTTCATTTTTTTTCCATTATAAATTTTATGGGTATTTTAGTGCTCCAAAAAAAACAAATCAATATCAATATCAAACAATAAAAAAAAAATTTGTGAAAGAAAATAAAAAAAAAAAAAAAAACTGATTCACCTTGATCAAAAAATGATTGGTTTTTACATAAATAAATCCCAGTTGTAATACATAAATTATGAGGAAAGGAAATATTTTTATTAGATTCCAAGGCTTAGGTGAAAATTAAATTTTAACAGTCAGTTGATGATTTTATTAATATTTTAATATATTGTAATATGAAATTTGTATACAAATTAAGAATTTATTAAAATTATCCTTAAATTGAAGGAATTAATGTACTTATAGTTTTTTATTTTGAAATCTTAATTGACAATACTTAAGTACTTATACTTATTATAATATACTTATTCAAATTATATGATGATAGAATAAGCCTAATTTTTGTTAGATTATGTAATATACATTAATCCAACTTAAGGTCATCGATTAATTATTAAATTATACAAAATATTTTTATTTTAATTAAATGTGTACATAATTAATCAAAAAACAGGTAGCATTATTGAGTGCTTATGTCATGTTTTAATGTTATTTGATTATTATTAAATTTGGAACTTTATTTTGAAATATATTTAAGTATGTTTGTTATATTTATATGTATATTTGTTACTTATATAAAAAAAAAATTAGATATAAAATCTATATATATAACTGAGCTATACTTTTTCCTATAGTAGTTACTTCTCTGCACTTGCACACATAACACTTCCAATCATAAGCATAGTTATTGCACCTATTCTTCTCAAAGTATGATTATTTACTTAATATATAAAATTATTTAAGAGTAAAATAAAGTCTATAGTTATTTTTCCCTTTCATTAGACTCTTTATTCCAAAATTTAAAGAAAATCCTGGTTTGTGTCTATTATGGAATTATTCATGATTGATTTGTGTCTCCAATTGATTTCGACCAATATTTTAGTATTTAAATATGTAAATACTTTATAATAATGGTATCACTAGTATATAGTGAAAGAAAACATATATTTACTTTAAATTATATACATTAACATATATACTTCAAATTATATATATACAGAAACATATTTAAATAGTTATATTAAATTTTATATGCGTATGTATAATAATTTACTTATATGCTTAACTCTTTTAAGAATATTTCGATTAAATCACATCTCGTTCCTCGCAGTTCTTTAAAAATATTTAAAAAAAAATGAAAGAATTTCAGGACAGTCTCATTTTGGTAATTTGAGATTGAGCTCTATATACATTTTAAATAAAATATTTTTTGAGAAAAATTTTTTATTATCCTTATAATTCTGACTATATATTCAGTACATTATTTGAAAGCTTTTCTTTAAAGTATATATTTATTAGTGTGTTTTTTAATTGATGCTTTTCTTTGCTATTATATTCAAATACCTCTTATCGGGCTTTTTAATAAATTTAGTATTAATGCAAATTTTTTTAAAATTACTCTTTATATAAACTGTTATCCTTTAAAATACACATATTTCAATTTTTTTAAAGAATTTTTAAGATGTTTTTTTGGTTTAACGTAAATTGCAATGCCAAAATGAAAACCTTCTTGGACTTATAAATCCGCTTAAAAAAGAAGTTAAGTTGTCATAACATTAACAAAAATCAAAAAAGGTAATTATTTTTTTTATTTTTCATTATTCTATAAGTAAAATTTTTAAATTAATAAAAGGTTTAATAATTTTTTTTTATGAACCATCTTGTTGCGGGTAATCTTAATTACAAAATCATTAATTTGATTTTGGCTATTAATAGTAATTATGACTCCATTATGAAAATTTTTCTTTACAACTTTTTATAATAAATTTTCAAGCAATTTAATTTATCATCATTTAAAGTACGTATAAATTCACATAAAAGCAGTATATATATAGAAGCAGCCGTAATAATAAAACATTATCTGATGGTGCATTGTTGTATACTATATTGAAATGCTTTTAAAATATTGCAACTATACACAAAATTATAATCTGATGATGAAGGGGAATATAATATTATAGAATGAATATTAATATCAGCAGTCATCACCCTGATATTTGATTTTATTATGTACTTTTAAAAAAGTTAACAAAAAAAACAAAATAAAAATAATTTTCAATTTCAATTGTCTGATGTTCAATTTTTCAAGGAAACATATTAACGTTCTATTTGCACTCCGTTTAATTGAAATCCAAACCCTAGGTGTGGTAGGGAAAGAGATAGATAGAAATACAAAAGAAATTTAAAACAAAATCAAATAAATATCATTAAAAGAGTGGAGTATGTATACTAATAAATTCCAGTACAGTTGCAATATTCTTGTCTGTTGCTGTTGTTGTTGTTGATTGTTGTTCTTTTTCTAATATTAAATATCGACCAGGTGATGAATACAATCCGCGTACTTTTTTTTTTTTTTTTGAACCGGAAGAATCACATTAACAGATTGCAGAAATTTTGTTTTGTTATTGTCTTTTTTTTTCCATGAGAACAAATTTTTAAAAATTTCCAAAGTAGCTCACGAGTCTTGATGATTTAATGAAGGGATAGTTATAGGGAAGGGATATGATAATAAATCTTTATCATAATCTCATATCTTTCATGTTTTTGTTTGTGTATATGTTTACGATTTAAAAATTTAAAAAGTGAAATATGCATTAATAGAAATGGATGTCAGTGTTTGTTAATCCTTTTTTTGAAAAAGATATGAATTTTGAAGAAAAAAAAATTTACAAAGAATATTTGACGAAGAGAAGGATAATCAGTTTGATATTTTATGCGTTTGAATGTATATGAGAGGATATGGGAGGTAATTTTTTAATTTTCTTTAAATACATTGACATTTTTAAGTTAAATATTGAGTATACAAATCTCATTTAATTTTAATGAGTATATGTGTTTAATTCGGTTAGTATATATAGTGTTAAAATGAAATAAAGTTTTATAAACTCCTCTAACTCAAAACATTGCCCTTTTCGAAATACTGAACAATTTTACTGTGTAAAAAATTAAGCTTTTCATTCAATTATTCTGGATTTGGTAAAAGTGGATTAGATAATACTAACAGTGAAAATATAATGTTGTGCTTTGTCATTACTTACATACATCGTTTAAAAATAATTAACCTCTTTTAAAAAAGAAAAACTCCAATTAAAATAAATCCAATTACGGTAACTGTTCTTTTTTTAAAATTTATTATTAGATTTAAAAAAAAACATGTGATGATAACCTACTTTTATCTACAATTTAGAATATAAGAAATTTTTTATAAACATAATAAAATTTACTTAATTAGGCGACTATAGTTTTTAGTATTTATAAAATAATGATAACGCCTAATAACTACTTATTTTTTTTTTTTTTAATATGATGGATTTGTTGGAATCTTTAAAAGATTCAATGTACATTGTACCTCATAGCGCAGTACATGGCGGATTTCTGCCGCCTAAACTATACCCATTCTTTATTAAAATTAATCGAACTGAACAACCATTAATTTTTTGTTATATGTATCGTTTTTTAATTTATCTTAAGGAAGACTGTACTTTATATCTCTTTGTTTTAATCCTTTCTTTAGTAATCCAATTGTTTATAAGTAGAGAAATTTCTCAATTTATATACCACTCTATATTTTATTGCATCTCTTTATCATAGTCCCTAATTGTCGTTTTTTTTTTTGGTCTTACAGACACAGTTCTTATTGATTTGGCCTTCATTTGACTTTAAAGATTCTTTTTTGTACATTTTTAATTTTATTTTATACATAGTGAAAGTCTTTGAAATTTTTTGTAGTCATATCGGTCATAACTATCAGATTTTAGCGGTCTTTATTGGTTCTTTTTTTTTTGTATACAAAAAGTTAAACGAATAGTGGATCAATAAAATAACATATGATCACAATTCTGAAGTGTTAATTTAATTTATCAACAACAATTAACTATTAAAATCCTGAAAATATTCTATTGTTTGTATTGAAAAATATTTACAGTTATTTTTTTAAAGAATCAATTTAAAACTGTACTTAATTCCTTTTATAGAATCAGTTCAAAAGTGTAATCACAAAATTTTTAAAAAATAACAATATATGTATGTAAGTACTTAACATAGCAGTTAGGAAATTTTTTTAGGGAATGAAAAATGTATACAATACAATAAGTTTAAGATTTTCTGGAACATTACAATAATTATAGTTATACGATTATACATACGTATATAAAAAAAAAAAATATTATGACGGGAATTGCATTGTTTACCAAGGGGAAATTTACAAATACAAATATTATTATAATATTCATACATTAAGCAGTTAGTAATAGAAATAATATTATTTGCAACAATTGAATCGTTTTTTTGTGTAAAGTTACCATCTTTTTTTTAATGCTAGAGTTTTTACTGTTATTTTTTATATTTCTTATTGTTTATTTTTAATTGTTATAATAATTTTTTTTTTAATGGAGCGTTAATTTTTATAGACGCATTATATTTTCTTATTCCCTTTCCATTCTAAGTAAATGAAATTTAATTTTTTTTTAAATTTTTTACTTGGTTGATAACGGTTTTTTAATAACTATAAAAAAAAAATCAAAATAAAATTGTAATTCAAAGGTGAATTAGGTATACAAAAAAAAAACAATTTACGTATTTTAAATTTCATTTAAGTGTTTTGAGGTTATGTATAGACTTCTGATCTGGGCAGCGTATTATAATACAATTTTTATATGATATTTTATTTGATAGTTATAAAAACAAGTAAGTAGTTGAAGTGTTAAATAAAATTTAGGTCAGTATATAGTATTTTAAAGAAAAAAAGACTTGTTACTTTGATGTAATATTATAGAAGGACCCCACACATAGTTACAAAGAGAAATTTAATCGTTTTATTTGGTTTTGTTTTTTTCATCTGTGGAACCTACTTCTGAAAATTATAATAAAGAGTTAAAAAAAAATGAATTAGAAATGACCGAGATTTAAATTTTAAATAATATGCAATAAAATAATTATATGCAACAATAAATGGATTTTATTATTATACTTACTATACTATTATACTATGTAAAAAAAAACAACAGCTCAATGGATCAAGTCATACATATGCTACACGTACAGCACATATATCATTATAATGTTATTAAATTTTTGATGGAAGTGTACGACTTTCATTTTTGTGTTAGATCAGTAAATTTTTAAAAACTGTTGTGTTACAGTTAATTTCAAATCGTCTTACATTTAACAAAACTTTTGATAAGACATCAAATTGATGATATAATGATAGAAACGCTTTAAATATACACCGTTTATAGTCGTACATTTTTTTGAAAATCAAATTTTTACTTTAATTCAGTCTTTCATAAGTTCTGATGTTTAAAGATATTTAAATGAAAATTCAACTTTAGCGCCATTGAAAAATTAATTTATTTGCAATTTCTAAATTTTAAATTCTAAAAATAAAAATAAATATTAATCCGTGAATCAAAAATACATAATATGGTATATCTATATCATAATATCAATCAAATTTTTATTTTATCTTTATCAATCAATTAAATATATCAATTTTATCTTTACCCTCTTCATTGTAATTAGAATTAAAAACTGATTAAATTACGCTTACCCTACCCACATTAAAATTACATGAAAATAAGTAAAAAAAAAAAAAAATCATGTAAGTAAATGTAAATTGAATCAAATGAGCCATGACAATTAACAAAAGGCGGCGGCGATTCACATCAAACGATTCATTGATCCAAAAAAAAGTAAACATAACTTAAACAATCAAAAACAATAAAAAAAAAAACAACATTGAAATAAAAATGGAGCAATTCTTTTTAAAGGTAACGTATACAATTCTTCAGGTAAAAAATACTTAAGTATTTTATTTCATTTTCATTCATTAATATTCATTCACAATATGATAAATTGGTAATATGAGACATTCGAAAAGCAAAAAAAAAAATGAATGAATGAAATCATATTAAGTGATTCTTTTAGTGAATCATTAGCATTTTTTGGTTTGTAGTATGCAATGTACCCACTTAAGTCAATTGAAATGACTGAAAATGACTAACTGCTTAATGTTTCTTGAATATATTTTTCTTAGTTCCCATGGGTAAATGGGATGTTTAACTTTTTTTATGGATACATTTTTAATAAATGGTGTTTTTTTTTTATAAATCTTGTTACATACGAAAAAGTGTTAAAATTGAGTAAAATTATAAGTAGGCGCACTTTATATTACTGTTGAGTACATTTAAAACATCACTTACCTTAAATAATTTTGAGATTTTTAAATAAAAAAAAAAAAAGGTGTGCATTTTTCTCAAGAGAAAATTGACAGAAAAAAAGCGTGAAAATTATATATATTTTTTTACGGTACATTTCAGGACTTGAAACTCTTCAAATTGAGGAGAATAAAAATGAAAAAAAAAAATGTAAAGTGAAATTTGTGAAGAATCTGAATGAAATGCTTGCGAAAAAAAAATAAAGATATGTATATGAGCATATCCAAAAAATTGTTTGAACAAAATTCAAAATTACATGTCATAGTTTTTTAAATATAATTTAATACTAGAGGTACTACATGTAGTAGAAGCAACTAACAAGTTATTTCTTTTGCTTAATCTTTCGCTTTTATATTTGTTTTTTTTTTTTGCACAGAACAGTATATAGTAATTAAAATATAATTAAGTACTTACATATATATAATTCCCAAATTCATATTTTCTTATGTATATCTTTAATTATATTTAAGCTAGATATAGGCCTTAGTTTTTCTTTGAGTTCTTCTCATAATTTTCGCTCTCATAGTAACCGCAAATTTATCAAATAAATCAAATCTGGATTTATTCAATAAATTTATCAAATCCAGATTTAGATATTTTTAGTCGGTGTGAACTTCCGCAAAGGAGTAATCATCGATTAAGATGACGTCAACACATAACAGTAGTTTATATCTCCAAGTTTCCAAATATATATGCCATTAAGACTGATGTCACCATCTAGTGGAATAAGAATGCATTACAAAATTTTCCTAACATTTTGTGGTATTTTACTTAAACTGTTATATTTTTGTATACGACAGCAACCAGGAGTAGGATTTTTTTTAAAATGTAGAACATAATACTATCTTAGATATAGACCTTGTTTTATCTTACTATCTTTACTATTTTTAATATACTTAAATCTTGTTTCATCTTAATCGGTGCTACCGTTTCTGAAATATTGTAATAATAATTAAACTTGCAGAGGGGTGACGATCTATTAAGATGACGTCATCACATAACGGTGATAATTTATTCATTATTTAATTATTACTCTTCACTAAACAAAACGCTTGTTATTTTTTTAGTATACAATTTTTTTTTAAGTACCTACTTTATCTTTTAAATTTAATTTAAAATTAAAATTGAATGAATTAGTATCAAAGATCAATTGATCTTCAACCTTATTATTTCTCAACTTCGTTTATATTTTGTATATAATAACTATGTCCGTTCAGTATACAAAAAAAAAAAATTTTTTTTTTCTAATTATATTCGCTGATTGTTTTTTAACTATCTCTTATTAAATTTAAAGACTTATATCCGAGTAAACAAAATAAAAAAAAAGTCGCAATATATTATTAATATAACGTTATGGCTATTTAAGAAAATATTAAATTTTTGTGATTGCTTAATCTGATGTCTTCATGTTAGTCATTAGTATATATATATATATATTATTATACTCTATGAATATTTACTTATATATATTTTATATACAAAATAATAAAAATTTAACCACTCCTAACTATATCTTCGTCAAATAATCACACTTTTTTTTTTGCCGCACACTTCAAATATTGTCAGTAAGCAGCTTTCATTGCGTTATGTTTTGTTTGAATCTTCAAAGAAACTATTCAGTATTATCTTTGATCAACTTACAGAGTTAATGCTTAAAAACATTTAAAAGAAATTTTGTTACTTATATATATAGAGAAACACACCTGGATGGATGATGTTTGATAAAAATTATAATAATGTTGATGATGATCGTACAATAATAAATGATGTTTACCGTCATTGTACAGAATGTAACATTAAAATATTGTAATAAGTACTTATAAATTTTAATATGAAATTAACTCAGGAAAAAATAAAGATAAAGTTAAGAGTCTACTCCTTTAGACTTTTATAGTATTTTTAATTAAAAAATAAAATAAGTTAGAATTTAAAACATTATTATGTTACTAATTGATTTGTTTTGATCTGTTAAATGTTGATTTTTACTAACTTTTCAGACATTTGTTAAAATTACAATAAAAAGCCCTTTGAATTTTTAAAAATAATTTTGATTTCGAATTCTTTCACGATTATAATGCTCTACCTTTAGTTTGTTTACAAGAAATTAACAAGAAAATTTTACATATAAGTAGTTAGTATGTTCATACATATAAAATAGTAGAGTATCTATAGCTATACATCATGCTCGCACCAATGTACATAATAACAAAAAAAAAAAATTATGTATATTGTTTAACCTGGATGAAAGTACGTGCAAATATGTCTACTTAACATAAAAACATGAAAATGTTTATAAACATAAACAAAACAAAATGAAAGAAGACAATACTTTGTTTACAGCAGAGATTTACAATATTGTTATACAGGTGTATTAAAAATATGGAAATATCGTAAATATTAGCTTATGATATCATGGGCATAGAACGTGTGTATATGGTATATTATATAGATATATATTATAAAAGTGTATTGGTACAAAAACAGGAATTACATTACATATATTTGCATATGCTTAGAAGTTTTTTTGTAAATATTCAGAACAAAAAAGAAAAAAAAGAAAATAGGTAACATTTTTCATAAAGTTTTCCGTTATATTTATATATTGCTTAACTGGGGATACACTTTTTATCGACTATATTTTGTTGAAATATTAATAATTTAATTTTTTTTAGTATATTTTTTAAAATAATTAATTTTTTGTCGGCTTTTCGTCCGATCTCCCGTTCTTCTGTTTACCAAACTTTCTGCACTGCTTAAATGTATCTAGACTGTATATATTCACTATTCTTAGATAAGTAGTTAGATTTTATTAAATATATTAATTTCGTAAAATAACATTTTTATGTATAAGTTACCCCAGAACTTCGCATGCCCTTCATTTAAGTATTTTACGAGGTCGAAGAAAATTAGGTATCCTTAAAGACCAGCTGTTATAAATATTTTATAAGTGAGATGACATTTAAAGTAAAAATATTACATTTTTACATGTGTATAGACCGTTTTTTTTAAGTTAAATTGCCATGAAATTGAAGAAGAAAATTTGTGTTCATTTGAAAGAAAAAAATGTATCTTGTCACTTATAGAAAAAAATTTATAAGAAATTTAAAATTTTGTCGCAAAAATAAACCGCAATTTTAGAAGGTTTTGTGATGTTATATTACTGTTTTTTAAATTTACATCTTTAAGAACTCTCGGTTATATCATAACTACTAACATTTACCTTACAAATTGAACTTTTTTAAGAAAATACAAGATAATTTAAAAAATATATAAGTTTAATAAATTAAAACTGAAAGTTGTCTTTAAAAAATATTTAATATTACTTTAAAAATATGACAGTATGTAAATTTAAAGTTGTCGCATTATTATAAAACATTTTATATTTTGTTAAAAATTGAAGATTTTTTTGTTAAGAAAATTGTTAAAAATTTTAAAGAGATACTTTCTTCAATTAATCAGGATGTGAACTATCAAAATTGCACATGAGAGCTTTATAATCAAATAGAGGATGACAAAACTATATATGGAAACTACGGGTGAGCTAACTTAGACTGACTGATTTGAAAAAATTATTAAATTTTTTAAAAACTAAGTGTGAAAATGACATCCTTTAATGGCTGCCATTTTTCTGTTGGCTCTTTTTAAGACATTTTGCATTACGTTGCGCAATTTCTGTGCGAATAGTCTGCTTTAGTTCCTGAATTTTTTGTGGTGTGTTAAAGTTGACGTAAACCAGTTCCTTCAAGAAATCCCACCAAAAAAAAATAAGGGGTCGTCAAATCTAGGGAACGAGGTAGTACGCGAAATCAGCATTTTTTGTCTTTCTCGCGGTATGAGCTGGAACCATATGTCACGATTATTGAGAACTACGGGACGTAAAATATTTTCCAACATAGTCCGGTATACCGCCCAAGAGACGGTTTCTGGATGCTCAGTTTCATTTTCGAAAAAATATGGACCGATAATTCGATTAGCCATTATTCCACACCAAACAATGCATCTCAGAGGATGTAATTGTCGCTTAGGCGCTGCTCTCGAATTCTCTGTTCCCCAAATTCGGCAGTTTTTTAACATATCCTTTTATTTTTTAAATGAAAATGTGCTTCATCAGTCATAATGAGATTGTTCAAAAAATTTACTGTCCGTAAACATAATAAAATTCATGAATTTTTGCACGTTCTTGCACTGAGTATGATGGCATTATAAAATTTTATAAAATTCTTTATTATCTGCAAAAAAATAAAATAAAAAAATTATAAGCATTTAAAATCAGTCAGTCCATAAGTTGGACCTGTATTTGTTTTTGAGTTTAACTTTAAATGAACTACTAAACTTTAAATAAAACTTTTTTTTGTTTAATCAAACAATTTTCTTTTTAAATTAAAATCCTTTCAAATTTAATGAAGGAGATTTAAAAGTCTATATAAAAATTAAATTTATATAAAAATGTAAAAACTATTAACAACTAATTGATAGTTTAAGTACTTATATTATGTCCATTATATGGTTTAAATAATCGTTTAGTGTTCCTTACTAGACACTTTAGGCCATCACACTCACTAATAATATTATTTTCATCGTTCAAATAATTTAAAGCTAACAGGATTAACGGTGTAATTGGCTATTTTACTTTTTACAGAAAAAATATATATATACGTATATAGTTTGAAGATGACATATTGAGAGTTATCTCTCTATTAACCTAGAAAACTACAGGGTTAATTGTTAAGTCAACAGTAACATTTTTGTAATGTCATCGTACAGTAATGTATAATCCGAGAAATCTGTACTTAAGTTTTTTTTTTTAACTCTATCCGCTTGCAAAGTGATTTTAATTTCTAAAATTAATCTTTCAAACAAAAAAAAAAAAAAAATAAAATTAACCTTTAAGCGACCGCAACAATTACTTTTCATTAATTTTATTTACTTTGAATAAATTGTTAACAAAAGAGAAATTAAATTTAATAAAAAAATCAACTTTTTTAAATTAATCTTTCAATTGATGAAATAATTCCAAATCAATTACTCAAATCATCAGCAATTAATTATAAAATTGCATTAAATGCTTAATTGCATCTTAACTAATTTTACGAGACTAAAAATGAACAAAAACAAAAGCCATCAAAACAATATAAATTAATCCCTATTAAAAAAAATACTCCACCTTTTCCATTTGTGGTACTGTATAATCCAATGTTTTGTGATAGAAATAAAAAATAAATTATAGAGCTGGTATTTAAGTTGTCAATCATTGTTTGGTCGTAGAATTAAAAATTTTGTTTTTTATTTTGCTTAGTTTCTGAGTTTCTCAGTTTTTCATTGTTTCTTTTATTTAAAAGTTGGAAACGTTTCAAGAATATTGGTTTCGAATTAATGAAATTGAAATGTTATGTAGATAGAATTAAAATTAACATTATCTTTGTATAAATTAATAAATTAAAAAAAAAAAGTAAAAATCAATTGTAAAAATTAAATAAAGCAGAGTTTTTATACATACCAATTTTTATCAAATTTTTAAAAAAAAATTTTGAAAATTTGCCTTTAAGTTATACTTTGTCCCTCCGTCTGTACGTCTGTTTACCAAACTTCTTCATCGTTTAAGATAAAACAATAAAATATTAAAGGGATAAGTATTAAAAAAAATTAATCTTGTAGTATAACTTTTTTATGGTGCCCCCCCCCCCACTCGTAATGGAATTACAGTGCCTTACAGTTTGAAAAAGTCCTATATTTTCAAATATGTTCATCTCAATTAGTTCTTCTTAATATATTTTCAATATAGAAACGTCAAACGAAAGACATTTTTTTAGGTTATAATCCAATATCAAAATAATACAATACTTTGCAATGTAGTATTTAAATTTACCGTTATGTGAAAATTTTGTTAGATCTTTCTATCTTCATAACTGCGGAACTCTTTTAATTAGAACCTTGAAATTTCAAAAAAAAAAGAAAAAAAGAATTTCATAAGTTTAATAATAGTTTACTTTCAGAATTAACATATGTTATTTCAGAAAAATATTTTGTATCTCTCATTGTTTAAAAGTTATTAGGAGTGGAAAAATGAAAATTTTCTATTTTTAAACGCCTGTAACTTTGGCCGCTCTACAAAAATTAAAGTTTTAAGTACCTATTACATGTTTACATTGTATTTTGCATTGTAACAGCTTTTTTAGTAATATCTATGCTTTCCTTAAAATTGTATAAAGTGTCTCTTAATTTTCAACATTTTTCTTTATATAGAAAGTTAGAGACTATGCCAGGTAACTTTTAACTCTTCAAAGCTAAATTTTGATTTATCGAAGAAAAATTTTTTAATTAAGTATGGTGAATATATGTATGTCAAAATTTTACCTATTCCTTATACCTTAATATTTTGTTCATTTTAAAACAAATAATTTAAATTGTTGTCAAATTTGAATAATTCGGCCAAAATTTTAAATGTCAAAATTTTTTCTCACACAATATTTGTCACAGCAAAAATTGTTTTTTTTCACCACCTCCGGACCTCAGTAAATTTTTTTCAACTTTTACCGCAAGTAAAACATTATCGATTGGCACACGGCCTATGATCTTTAACATATTATAAAATTCTAAGAAAATTTACAAATTATGGTATAGAGATCAGAATTTTAAACTGTTTTTTATGTTTTGAAAAATGTACCGTTTTGAATTCTGGCTTGTTTAAGATTTGAAGAGGAATTTTATTGTCAAAATAAGGTCTATTAAGGTCTTAGCTATTATTATGTAATATGATAATCTATTATTTGTTTTTGTATGTTTTTGTTGTATGGTATGTATATATATGAGGTTTGTATGAGGAGTTTTTTAATGTTTAATTAAGTTATCACTGATCCAAATTTATTTGAAATTTTAATTCATACATATTTTGATTTAAACTTCTTAACAAAACAAGAATTTTGTTCTGTTCTGTTCTTTTTGTTCTGTTCTTTAAAATTTTGAAATAAAATCTGTTTTAAATGCGATACACTAAATGTTATTTTACATTATTAACATTGATAGACCATATAAACTTTAGCCTAAATCAAACACAAAACAAATAAGTTAAACAACAGTAGGTACCTATAACAATTTTAAATTTTCAAGGCTTTGAAGGTTTTTTTTCACTATTTTAACTTACCCTGTGATTGATTTCATAACATGTCTTGATAGGTGATTTTTTCTAATACAGCGTTTTCCTATAACCGCAATAATTTTCTAAATATTTACAAAGTTACAAAATTAAAAAAAAAAAAAATTTTCTATAATAATTGACTCTTTGTAAATTCATAATATTATTTTGTTTAATAAAAACAATCTTATTAAATTAGTTACAATTATAAAGACATTATCAAATCTTTAAAAATAGACTTTGACAAATAAATTAAAGTTGTTTTGTAAACTTGTCAATATTATTAAGTAGATTATAGTTTTAAATTCATTAAACTTAAATATTTTAAACTTGAATGACAATATAATTTTTTTTAAATATAAGTACGTACGTATGTATATATGATGAAATGTTTAATTTTGAAATTTTTGGGCTGATCGGATTAATTTCAATAATAATATGGTTGAATTTATAAAAATTGTTTAAAAACATTTATAATGATTCAATTATTGAATATTTTCTTTTTTCATTGATTAAAAACAGATTATGGTCGAAATTTTATATTATAGTGGGGTCTCGATGGCCTACCGAGGGAGTGTGGGTTCGAATCTAACACAGGTCGAGAATTCCCCCTTACGAAATGTACAGCCACGCCTGAAAAGAAAAGGCTGTGTAGTGTGTAATTTTCTTGTTACATTTATGTGCAAAATGCACTAGAACAAAAAAAAAAAAAAATTAAATATATGAAAATATTTCACTCCTCCCTTAAATCCCTAACATTTGAAATTAGAATTTAATTTAAAACTTATATTGAAAATTTTGGAATTTCGAAAATATATTTTTCCTTTTAAGATATGGAATTGCACGTTTAAAAGCTAGGAGAAGTCAAAAATTTGCAAAAGCTGAAAAGTTTGCTATTTTTAGATAGCTAACTGCATAATCTATGGACACCTGTTCAAATTATACAATTCTTTAATATTTGAATTGTTTAATTGTTCCAAATATTACTTATGTATATTTTAATAAATATAAATATGTATAAATATTTGGAAATCTGCACTTATTAAAGCCTTAGGTTTTACATTTTTCCAATTGTTATTTTTTTATTTTTTTTCAATAAAAATAAAAATTCAGAAACTTTTCAATAAGTATATGGTGAAATTCTATACATCTCATAAAATTAAACATTTTATTTAACTATAACTAATAGCTACTAACAACTAAACACAATATTCTTTAATACTTTAATTAAATTTGAAAAACAAAAAAAAAAAAAAATTTGAAAATTGAAGGTTGTCTACCCTATAGGGTAACCTTAATAAATTATCCAATATTGGTGCCCTAAATTTAAATTCAAGTATACGTTATGACCTAAAAAAAAAAAAAAACTTCCATATAAGAGGCATAAAAAAAAAATAACATTTTTTTTTTAAAACTTCATTATGATTTCATCCAAATTTTTTATTTAGGTTTTTGTTTTTTGTTTTTTTTTGTTGTATGTTTTCGTTAATCAACTCTGAATACCGACACTAAAATTTCATTTTTAATAAAAATTAGAAAAAGCAAAAAATAAAACAAAAAACATTTTTTCTAATGGTTATTATGAACCGCAACCATGCATGACGTAATTCTATCTAAAAGCCAAAGTAAAAAAAAAATAAAAAAAAAATCGAATGTCCAAAAAAGCGAAAAAAAAAAAATTTTTTTTGTAAATCTAATTTAAAACAAAAATATATGAAAAGTACAATAAAAGAATATTTTAAGTTAGTTATAAGTTTTATGAATTAAAAAAAAAACAAAAAACTTTGAAATTCAGGTTTTAAAATCCCAATACATACATACATATACTTAAATCTACCAATTACTGCCGAGAGTCGCGGTTGTCATTTTTTGAAAATGCTTAAAAAAAAAAAGAAAAAGTAAAGCATATTGTCCGGCGTTTCAGCGATAGATGGTGAAAATGACGCGATTTTTATACATATACGTAAGTATTTTATGTTTTTTTGATAGTTACTTTATTTAGTTCAATGCTAGTAATGATGATATAAATAATTATTTTTAGTATATAGTCACGCAATTTTATTATTAGAAAAAAAAACTACATTCGTTTATATATACATGTACATACATAATAATATATATAGTTAAGTATATGTATAAATAGTTCGTTTACAAGTTTTACTTTCGTGGTTAATTTCGTTTAACTTTTGCTTTCTTCCGTTTTTAACATTTAATTGGAATGAGTTTTCATTTCCACAAACACAAAAAGTTTGGTTCTATTGTTTTAACTGTATTTATATTTTATATACATGTTTTTTATATTTTTTGATTGCTTCCAGGTTTTTTTGACGGTAATTTTATTTTCCAAAAGATTGACTTTTTTTTTTTTACACTCTGATACAAAAACGATAAGGTATCAGATATCATTTAATATTGACGCGTAAAGTTACTTGAGCTTTATAATATTGAAAGGTGTGATTATTGAATCAACATGTGTGTAAAGAAGCAATAATTTTAAAATTTATTTTGTATACGTATACATACATAGGTATATGTACTTATATATTTCACTATATTAAGCTTAAAGTGGATAAAAAAAAAATTACCTTCTTTTTATCGCTTTCGTTTTAAGTATGTATCTGGTTATTGACACTTTAAGTGTAGAAATTTCATATAATTGCGTAAATAATCCTATTTTGATTTATTTTATTTGCTGTTTTAAAATATATAAATACATATGTACATACATACGTAGTTATGTATAAATTTTGACAGAATTAGAACATAATTTGATATCCTTATGTATTAAAATGGATTTTTTTGTATTTTTTTTTTTTAATAAATCGCCATTTTTAACTTAATTTCTATACCATTCGTAATGATTTATCAGAAGTCAATTTATTCGAGTTGGGTACGAAATTCCATTTCTCAAAATCTCAAATTACAAAATCCCAAAAATTTTTCAATTTATCACAAAATCTCAATATATGGGAATATGGCTTTATGATTAATTGATTTTGATTGAGAATTGGTCATAAAGCCATAGTTTTATAAACATTTTATGTCATAAAGCCATAATTAAATTATTTTCTGATTTAAATATAATTTTTTTGTATAATTGTTGTTTGTTTGACGTTGAAAAATGTTTGCAAAAGCTTTGGTGCTGAAATATGTAAGAAAGAAAATACTTAGAAAAGATTTTAAAGTTGGTTACAAAACCAGGATATTCGCTTTTTCCAGAATATTTATATATGTAAAGATTCTGGAAAAAGGGGCAACCCTGGTTTCGTAACCGACTATAAAATTCCTCCAAATAGGCACATATATAGGCAGAATCTCGTAAAGGGCAATCTTTATTTTGTAATAATTTTTGTATCTAATTTTTACAGAACAAAGAATTTGAAATCATGGGGGTAAAAAAAAAGGTTTCAAATTTTCATACGTAATAAATTTTGTGAAATTTAGACAAAAAAAAGGAAGAAATGAGGGCTTCTGCACCCGCGCCATGTTTTTCTGCGCGCCTGCGAAGCAGCAGGTCCCAATCCTTCAAGGGAAGCGCGAAGGGAGTTGTGAAAGGAAGAGAGGGGTGAAGAGTGACTCGAAAAAAGAGCCGCGATGGTTGCCACGAGGTTGATCGAAAATTGTTTGAAACCTTTTGAAAATATTGAATAATTTATGTGATGTTGAGGAGGGTTTTTACAGTTGGTTACAAAATCAGGGTATTTTCAATTTTCCAAAATATTTATATATATATGTAAATGTGAGATTTTAACTTAATGGGATTTTAGAGTTGGTTAAAAAATCAGGGTATTTTCCTTTTTCGTGAATATTTACATATATTATGTATAAAAAAGATTGCGAATTAGGAGGGACTTTAGAATTGGTTACAAAATCAGGATATTTCCCCTATTTCAGAGTATTTACATATATGTATATGCGAAATTCTAAATTAGGAGGGATTTTTGAAACCCATTTGAATAGCCCATAAAGCCATATTGGGAATATGGCTTTATGACTCATTTGAATGGGTACATTTTGTCAATCTTTTATTTGTAGTCTTCATAATTAACATAGTCTTAGATAAAATGGTTTGACAGTATAGAATTCAAGGAAAAAATTAACAAATTTCTTGATAAAATTAATATTATAAATAAATATTTTTCAATTTACATGTATTAAATGATTTGACATTTGTAACTACAATATATGTAACAAACATATGTAACATATGTAAAAATTATATGACATAAATTTAGTTCAACTTTTAAACACAAAATATTGCTCAACATTTAATTTTACCTTAGTAGATGTACTTCAATTTGTTAGCTATACATTAATACATACAAACATTTATATTTTACTTTAGTTATAACAACTGCGGATAAAAAATATAAAAGAAATGATAAAAATATCTTTAACTACATATATATGTATAAGTATTATTTATTTATTGATTGACATTTAAGTGTTCTGCTTCAAAATACACAATATGAAATCAACAAATATAAATTTTCCTTCCGCCATCTTTTTAGTTTTGACAGCTAATACAATATAATACATATTATATACATAGATATTACATAAAAAAAAAAATAATTATTTATTTTTTACTTACTCTTCAATTTTAAGTGTTCTTCAGTAGTCAGAATGTCTCTTAAATATTATAAACCTTTCAAAGTAAAAATGTTTTAATATTACATACATATATATGCACACTTACCTACATATGGATGTAAACTATACAAAATGACTACTAACTTAAACCTTCGAATAAAAAAAATGGTATGTAATATGAAGAAAAAAATTTTGCATTGTAATTTGAGAAGTTGTCATTTAACAATGCTCAATCATAATTTTTTTTTTTTTGATTTGCTTTTGTTTTATAAAAGGAAGGAAATTCCATTAGGGATCGATGATGACAAATTTTTTTTTTTTTTTATAAAATGCCCATACTTTGTTTAAAGATTGTCAAACTTTAAAAGGATTTGATTAAGTGAATCTAAATTATCTCTATTGAACACTTTTTCCTATTGAATTGAGGAGTTTTGTTTTTAATTTACAAGAATACAATTAAAATATTCACTTTTCATAGAAGATACATTAGTGGCGTTAAAAAAATTGCCTGATTATTTCACTATTTTGATGACTACATTTTATAAATGTGAAAAATTTTATAATAAGTATCTATTATAATAGGTTTCCGTTTGTTTCTGTTGACTCGCGTTTTAGAATTTTTTGTAATTGTAAATAATAATTAGTTAGTAACTATTAATTAAATTACATATTTATATACTTATTACTTATTTGTTTAAACGAAACTCTAAAAAGTGTCAAAATGACAAATTTAATGTTAGCGTTTTTTTCTTCTTTAAATTATTCGAAGATTACTAATTTTTAATCTGATATACTATAAAAAAAAACTTTTGTTAACAGTTAAGAATTATATTTTTCTTTTAATATACTGTTTGAAAATTTAAAAATATTTCACACGCAAACTTAATATTATATCATAGTTGTTACCATAAACGTACTATAATTAAATGTTTTTAGCCATATAAAATTTTATGTACAAAAATAAAATTTGTATGTAGTCATAACCAAGCTAATCTTTATGGTTTTTTTTTTTTTTTTTTGATTTTCTTTTTATATTTTGTTAATTTAAATTAATTTTTATACTTATTCGTAAATAATTTTATTCTCATTTATTTAATTAAATCTGTAATTAAAATTAACTTAAAAACTAATAAAATTATATAAAATTATTATTAATCATTAAAAAAGAATATTTTGAAACTAAAAATTTAATTTAATCATGAAATTGTATACAGCTGCGATTGAAAAATACAATATGAGAGATATATTGAATCACTAGAAAAGGGAGTCAAAGTAATATGAAAGCTAATTCAAGAATGATAATTATTGTAAATATTAGGTTAGGTTAGGTAAAATGCCATATACTGTGTATATAAATACTGAGTACTCTCTTTGAGTGTGCACTAGCACACAATTCTCTGTATAAATATTGCGCTAGTGTTAACACCGGTGTGACCTTAAGCTACCTCAACTTTTTTTAAGCTACAGATATATAGGCTTTGAAATGTCATTCATTATTTCGATGATTTTATACAGAAACGGTGCACCCGTTTTGCAAGTGGGGCCATTAAATATCCCTCTATTACATAAACGTATATTGACATCAAAAACAATAAACGCTCTTTATATAATAATTATAAACCTTCAAACCTTGGGTGTCATCGAATGATTTTAAGAAACCTATGAACCTATCAGAATGATTTTAAGAAACCTATGATTTTAAAACCTACCAGCTCTATAAGTTAAATTAATTAAGTTAAATATATGGTGTTTTCTAACTTTAGAGGACCGTAGTTCCGAAACGGGTATACATTATTATTCTACAATTCTTATTTTTTTATGAGACTTATCTATTTATGTGTAAAATTCAAATTTTTTATTTGAAACTCTGTAGAAGTGAACCTAATAAGCATATTTTTCAAATTTTTTTTTGAAAATATGCTAAAAAGGAAATTACGCTGTAGCACACTCTCAAATTTATATCGAATTGTAGATAGCTATGAAAAGAAAGTAAATACTTTAATTAAAAACAAATAGTTGACAAAATTCAAGTGGAAGAAATTGAAATTTTTTTGACTACTTACTTATTCAATGTCATTCAATTTTATCGTCAAATTTCAAAGCAGGTCTGTATAAGGTTTTGGAGTCCATAAAAGTATTTATTACGCTTTTTCAAACAAAACAAAACAAAATTAAATAAAATAATTTTTTTTTAATTTGTAAACCTTAAAGAATCCTTTTTATGTATTTATCGGATATGTTCGTTTACCAAAATTAAACTTTCGCAATTTAATTTCCTAAACTAAAAGCTTAAAAAATTTTGGTATGTTGGTTTGAAAATCTCTTTCTTTTAAAAAATCGATTGCAATAATTTTTTGCCATTTTTCAATGTGTACATAAAAATATATATATATGTATATGCTTCGTACAAATTTTTAGTACTTATAAGTGTTTCCTTTTTTGTATCTAAATATTTATTTAGGTCAAAAGGGTTAAAAAAAAATTATAAAACCAGAAAAACCTAAATTTTCTATTTACTGTTATTTTAATAATTTTCAAAAAAAAAAATATTTAAGAATAAAAAAAAAAAATGCATACATACGTCTATTTAAGTGTTTACATAATATGAAGCTTAAACATTTTATGGATTAGTTTGTCGGACATATTCAAAGTTATTTTTTTTTACTTTTCTCCCGCTTTATGTTATAAATATCAGTAGGGATTAAGATAATTCCTTGGAATGACATATTATGATGTGGTCGACAAAATATGTATACGGAAGTCATTTTTGTTTTTCGTTTCGTTTTTTTTTCTTTAATACTAATGTAAAATGGTGGTAATGGATAAAAATTGGTTGGTATAGTTTTCAAAATTATTTATTTTATAATATTTCAGTTTTATTAAAAGAAGAAAAATGAAATTAAATTTAAGTAATGTTTTGGGATCGTTAAATTATTTTGATGTGAGTTATTATGTATGGGAGGTTATGTGTAGTAGCACGCATTACTTTGCTATAGAAAAACTAGATGTAGGTTAAAGAATGTGTCATTTAAAAGTTACTTAATAGTTTTTGTTTTTTTAAAATTGAGAAAATAGTATTTTTAATTACATTAATGTGGTTGTTTATATTAAAGTTTTAATAGAAAATTTAGAAACGATATATTGATTAAAAATTTGGCAAAAAAAATACTTAATCCCTGAAAAGATCATGTTACAATCAGGAAAGTTACTATGCTTAAATGTAACAACAACAAAGTAGTATGTAAAACAAAGGTTTTTGTAAGAGTTTTGTAATTTACTCAACAGTCGGTTTCTTAGATCTTAAACAGGAGGAAGTACAAACATTTGTTTTAAATTAATTCATGCTTTTTGCGAAATACCTTAGGTTTCTTTCAGTTTCTTTATATTTGAAATAGGTATACGTTTTTTTCCCTTTTAAAATAATGCTTGAGATAACTGTAAATCTGAAATTCATATAACATCAGAAAGTTATCATTCTTTTTTTTTGAATTCAAGGTGCTGTAGTTCCGTGCTGGTGCTGTAGTAACGAATGCGGCATATACATTAAAAAGTTATACTTCTAAATTAAGTTTTTAAAGACAATACCTATTCCATGGTTAGAATTTCATTGCTATTTCTAAAATGGTGTAGAAGTTTTGAAAATAAAGGAGATATTGACTAACGTATAGGCATAGTTATTACAACTATGTATGACAACTTAATAAGCTAAATTTTTTGAAAAAAGTGCTAAAAAATATGAATAAGATTAAAAAGAAGTGAAATCTTGAATTTAGATTATCAATTTTACAAATGTCATATTCAATTATATATAGAAAAATTATTTTAGGACACATTAAATTTTGTCTAATTATACAATAATAAAATTTTATGCTAATCCAACTTACATATTAACTAAATGATTTTACTCATTTATTATATTTTTAGCGTATATTTCAAAAAAAAAAATTTGAAAAATTTTCTTAGTATATTCACTTTGTCCGTCTGTTTGTCCTTGGGTATGTCTGTTTACAAAACTTGTACAGCGTTAAAGCTAACAGATCAATGAAATTTTAATCATTTATAAGTTTTTTATGTAAGCCCACTAATTATGAGGTACAACCCCTTATAAGTTGAAAAAGCCCTATTCTGAAATATGTATTCTCAGATTCTGTTTAACATTTTTGAAATCTAAAAACGTCAAACGACATAAATTTTTTTTTAGGTTTCAATAATATCAAAATCTTACAATTTTTTTGCAATATCGTATTTAAATTTAACGTTATGTGAAAAGAAAATTTTTATCAAAATTGAAATTAAAAAATATCTTTCGGAGTTAGCATAAAGTTACCACAGAATTTTTGTTTTCAAAAATTGAAATTTACTAAATAAAACGCAAAAATAAAAAATATATATAAGATATAAAAACAGATATAAAAATTAAAGCCTAATTTTTATATCTGTTTGCAGCTTTCTTTAATTATATAGGGTTTCCTTAAAATTGAAAAAAGTGTATCTTGTTTTTTTATAATTTTTTCTTATTTGTGATGTAAGTCACAATAATCTAAACTTTATTGTCTTTTAAAAAATATGCGCCTTTAAAAACTCAACTTTATTTTACGTTGAAATTAAGGAAAACAAATAAATTTTGATAGGTTTTTACTCTTTATGTATACGATTAAATTGCTGCGGTAAATAATTTGAATTAATCGTATATATAAATGGATATTTTCTACCTTGAGACTTAAAACTTGGTCATTAATTTTATAGAAAACTTATTTTTGTTAATCCTTTTAATTTATAAAATTGTACAAGTATAGATATAGTAATATCGTAATTTTGTTGATAACCATTGCATGCTAATGTCATTTCAAGAAGCTTTTGGTTGTAAATTTACAATATCGTATTTTATTATGTATATACAAGTGTATGCGTAATTATAAAATGGATATTAACCATAAATTACTTTTGTTTTAATATTTTTTAATTAAAAATGTAAATCCTTTTCATTTCAAATAAATTTCTATTAATAAGTATAAGTATTATGTAACCTATATGCATCCCAAAAATATACGTGTATAGATATATAAAATAGAATTGTTATATTTTAAGTAAAGTTACTCATTTCGAATTTTACAATCATTGGACATTCACCTTGACATTTTATTTTCAGTAGAAAAATTATGAAAGTTTTCATTTATCTTTTCTTTTTTTATTTCATTTGGTAGAAAATACAATTGTACCAGTTTTATATTGAAAAAAAAAAAAAAAAACATGATATTAATGGTAATAATGACTATATTCTAGCTGATGTCATCTTTTGTAAATAAAAAAAAAAATTTATTAAAAGAAGTAAATTTTCATTAGTAAACTAATTTTTTTTTTCTGGTTGTTAAATAATATTTTTTTTACATTTGTTTGTCTGTCAAAAATAAATATTTTAAAAATAGTTTTGCAAAGATTTAAG
Source organism: Poecilobothrus nobilitatus (assembly GCA_947095535.1). Lineage (NCBI taxonomy): Eukaryota > Metazoa > Arthropoda > Insecta > Diptera > Dolichopodidae > Poecilobothrus > Poecilobothrus nobilitatus. Next base: position 72,964,372 of record OX352774.1, read on the forward strand.
GTGAACATTCACAATATACTTGCCAATTTGAAAGCATTTTTCATTCTCTACCTCAACTTCTTTTGACATGTCTGTGCATGAGTACTAAAGGTTGTATAACCTATTGTTTGGTTGAGAAGTGGTATTTAGTGGGTTAAAGTCCCACACACTCATAGAGGACTCACATATAATGTCTTTCGATGATTCCCACCTACCGTTACAAAACAGAAAAAAATATGATAGGAATATAAATAAACATTTTTGATATGAGTAACGTAATCGATTGCAAATATATCTAATAAAGTAAGCTAAATTTATCTATCAATTTATATATACATACATATATTATGTATATTTAAAATCAGGAACATGCTTTCTTTCATTATATGAATTAGCTAATTTTGATTTTAAATGCATCAAAAATTTACTTAGTACATGCATTCAAAAATTTTTTATTAATTTAATTTTGAGTACTGCCCTAGTACTGCCAAAAGTTGAAAATTTTAATGGAACTTAATGCGCACATTCATTGTAATCAATCATTTTTATATTATTGTATGAATTCATACATTTTACTCAAATCACAGCATTATGTTTGATCTTTAAGTTGGTTAATTATTTACTTTTATTAGTATTTTGGACTGTTTATTTTTATTCTTTTAATTTTTATAATTTTAAAATAAGATTCTTAATTAAATTAACTATTTTTGATCATTCAGTTATAATAATGATTAAAACGTTGTATATACCACTATATTTATATAAATCATGTCTCTGACTTGTTTCACTTATTTAAGTTTTATGCTTATTTTTATATATTTATTTATTTAAGTAATCTAATATTAATACAATAAATTGTAATAACATCAGTAAGACCCTAGGCTAAAAAGGCCTGCTTAATTTTAATCTGAAAATTATTTTACATTTTATCATATGATATTTGCATACTTATAGGAGTAACTTTTATAATACATTATTATGTCATATATTTAATACAGAAAATGATTTACTTTTGTTATTATAACCGTAAAAATTTTTTTTTTTATTGTACACTTCTTAACGGTAACATTTAATTGTGTTGTTGTAATAAAATTACTAATAAAAAATATTTTTACTAAAAAAGTATGTATGTATAGAAAAAAAAGAAAAGATTAAATAAAATAAATGTTACTTGTTACTTGATACGATATTATACAATATTAAATGTGTACATATTTACATAATATATATATTTATATAGAGATATATATACATATGTATATTCAATTTGAGTAAATATCGATTTAAGACTAAATTCAAGGACTCTTCAATAAAGAATTTATTTAAAAAACAAAAAAACGAAAAAAACAATTTGTGACTAACAAACGATCATAGAAACGAAAAAATTCAATAAAAAATATTTTATGTATGGTAGTACCAACTTTGTACAATAGGTGACGTAAGATGTCAATTCTAGCACAATTTATTCTTTATACTTTTTAATATTTTTTCTACTTCTTCATTCCTTTCAATGTTAATAACAATATATAAAATAAATTCTATAAAGTTATTTTTTTTTTTTTATTGAATTTGAAAATAAAATGAAAATTACATCAGATTCAAAAAAGAAAAATGTAGTTATTATTAATGTGTAGGATGGTTATTTATTCACATGTCATTTCTATATAATATTATATTGATTCAAATACACCAATATTGAGGACATTTTTATTTTTATCGTTCAGGTATGATGAATATAGAGTAAAAGTAAACAAGGCAGAATGTAAACTAACGGTTTTTAAAAGTGCAAATTTCCAAATTATAGTAGAAACTGTATAGAATTGTGGCTTACACCAAAATCTGAAAATTTTCTTAAAATTTCATATAACTAATAAGAAAAAATCTAAAAAATAGAATTTTTTTTGAAATTTTGAGAGTTTGTAAATCCGGAACCCTATATAACTAAGATAAACCATTAGCACACGTAAAAATATATTATTGAAGCTTTAATTTTTATTGTCTTGTCGAATAATAATGTGTAAAAAAAATTCTGAGAAAACTTAAACTAATTCTAAAAGTTCTTTCTTGTCTCGAAATTTCAAGTTTCTATCTAAAACCATGCCTTGCCAAAGAAAAATGTGTACAGGCGCCTATGTTACAAGTGTTTAAAAATTGCAAATTTTTATTTTTTGCTCATAAATAGGAGGTGGTCCATAAAAAATTTCTGAGGAAACTTCTACTAATTCTAAAAGTTTTTTCTTACTTCAAAATTTCAAGTCCCTGTCTAAAAACGAGCCGGAGTTAGGAAGATAGAAAAATTGTGCATAATTTGGTTTTTACATAACCATAAATTTAAATACTAAATTAAAAATATTGTATAATTTGGATATTGATTTATCCAAATTATTTTTTATAAAAAAAAATCCTGTCGAATGGCGTTTTTAGATGAAAAAAATGTCAAGTAGAACATGAGATATACGCATTCAAAAATAGGGCTTTTTCAAAGTTTGAGGGGCTGTAGCTTCGTAATGGACTATATGAAAAAGTTGTTCTACAACTTTAATGAGACCTACCCATGTTTAAAGTTTTTTTTCTCTTTCTCTAACGGTGTAGAAGTTTTGCAAACAGACGGACAGACGGGTAGAGTGAAACAAATAGGCACATTTTTTCAAATTTTTTTTTGGAAATGTGCTAAATATTAAAACTGACATTTGTAATGATCCATTTGTAAAATTTAATTTAAGGTCATTTAATTGCTTCTTTTAAAAAATTATTATTATTAAAAGTATAATTAAGTCAATTACATTTAGTTGGATCATATTTTTATTATTTCTTTGTATTAGTAATGTTTAAAACACTTTCATGTTAATAATTTAGTTGCTATTAGATTTATAATATGATTCTGAAAATTGTTTTTATTTTGTGTTTTGGTGCTGGTGTGGTGGTGCCAATTATGGGTTTTATTTTTTTTTGGTTTTTTTCTTATTTAAATTTTAAAAATTTTGTATAACTTTTTGATTAATTTATAAAAGGTTCATAATATATAGGAAGTAAATTTTAAAATTATTTGGATTTATTTTTTTATCTTTAAGAATTCAAGGTCATTTTGATATTTATGATTATATGTACCACAGTCCATAATACCAACGCATATACAATATTGTAATAAAATTTTGCTGCATTGAATAAAAAAAGAAAAAAAAAGCAAAAACCAACTTGTATATATAAACAAAGAAATTAAAATTAGATAAAAATTATTTTATAAAAGATACATATATAAAAGAAACTATCCTATAAAAATGGTAAAAAAAATACGGAACAGTTCAAAATTATTCAATATTGTGGACAAGAAGCTATCGTTTTAAATCGTCGCGTTGTTTTTTTTTTTGAATAATGTACTTTTATTTTTATCTGTCCAATGTTTATTATATATGGAAGACGATTATTTATTTTGGCACATTTTAAAATAAAAATTTTTATTCAAGTTCAAATGGATATTTTTTTAAGTTGAAAACGTCAAACGACAAGATATTTTTAAACGAAACGATTTTCTATTAAATAAAAATTAAAATAATATACATACATATGTATGTAGTTTTGTGTAATTTGATTTAACATATAACCGCACTATAATGTGAAAACAAAATTTTACAAAATTTAGATGCTCGCCTTATCTTCATATTTCCAAAATATTTAAAGTTAGATATTTTATATCTTCCATATAATTAGGTATTTCATGTTAGAGGAGTAAAGATCTTTGAGACAATGCATAATATTTAAAATTTATCGATTTACTCATTTAAGAATGAGGAAACTACGAATATTGGTCAAAAATTTAAAATTTCCTATTTTTGAGTACCACACTATGTTTAAGGTAAAATGCTGCAAAAGTGAAAGCTCAAACATTAATTTAAGACTTTTTTTTTGTTGCTAAATTTAAGACTTTTTTTTTTTGTTGCTAAGCAACAAACATAAAAAACCACTATAGAAGAGTGGAACGAGTGCAAATCCTGTATAAGTAAGAATTTAACCCACTAAACACCATCTCCCTGTGTCTACACTAAACACCATCTCCAAACACAGCTTATCCTGACTAAATAATATATTATATAGTAGAATAGATTATTAAAACTATTGTTTGTTGCTTGATTAAAAGAAGTTAAATTTAGGTAAATGAGTTTTCTAAATTATTTAGAATTTTTTACGAAAATTGACGAAAATTTATTTTGAATTTTTATGCGAAAAAAATAGCTAAAATTTTAGAACGTCTATACACTACTTATACTACTTATTTGGGATTGTGCATCTTTCAAAAACCTTAATTTTACATACTGCCTTGTTATTTTGTTGAAATTACTGTTTTTTTTTAAATATTGGTCATTGTTTTTTTTAATTATTATTTAACATTGTTGAACTTAACCATTACATAAGGTAATAACGGTGTTGCGTTAAACAAATTATACATAGGGAAACGGTTAAAGTAACTGTATTTTATCTATATTAGGTAGCGCCGTATCCACTAGTTTTTGATATTAATTAATCAGAAGGTATGACTTAACTTCCACGAACATAAGCTCCATGGATATTATGACAGCTGAAATGGAATTTACTTTAGTCAAATTTAAGGGATTGTTTTTTTTTTTTTTTAATAGATTTAAGTTCCATTAAATCATAATGTGTCCAATATTCCATATTTGTGTCCAATAGACACAAAACTTTTTCAGAATTCAAAAGCATGGAATTTATATCTTAAGTAAAATGGCCTTCAGTTTTTCATTTCATGAATAACAAATATATATTTAGTTGTCTTGATAAATTTTTAAAGCACAGTAAAAAAAAAATTATTTATAATGAGGAGGCATTTTATAGTCAGTTTACAAAATCAAGATTATATGCTTCTTCGAGAATGTGTATATTATTATACATGTGCGAAATTCTGAGTTGAAAGGGATTTTTCAGAAGAAATACACATTTAATTTTTATTTATCTACAACTTACATTTATAATTTGAAATCAAAAACTCAAAGTGGAACTTATAGCTATTTATTTCAGACATAAATTTCAAAAAGTATAGACAGAAATTCAATGGATTTTATTGCCATTTTGAAAAGGCTAAAAGTTCCATGGAACTAAAGTTCATTTAAATAAAGTCATCTCTCCTACTAATGATTTCACTCGCTTATTATACCCATATGAACATAGTTCAAAGGTATAATAAATTTACCATTACATTTGTGACACATTAAAAGAGCGGTGCTAGATATAGACTCAAGTTTATGGATCGGTTAAGAATCGAATTCTGAGTCAATTAAGCCATGTACAGCCTGTTCGCACGATAAATTAAAAAAAAAATGAAGGAGCTAGGATTCTGAATTTTTTACTACGTCACTTTTGAAAAATTGTTATAGTCTCGCTATTTAGATAGGGCGGCGGGTTCTAGTAGCTTCCATACAACTTCTTCCTTTATATACAAATAACTCAGTGTCAAGTGACGCTAGATATCTTAAATTTTATGAAAAGATATCATGTTGCATGCCAATAATTTCTACAAAATTTGGTTGTGCTGCTATACAACAGGTTCGGGTAACTGCCATACAACTTCTCTTTTTAAATAATAATAACTTAGTGTCATACAACTCCAAAATTTCCATAAATATATCTCGGTACTTCATTAAATAAAACATCTAAAATGTAGTCAAAGATGATCAAGTTTCATGGAAATATCATATTTGTTCATACAGTTATCAGAGAATTGTACACTTTTCCTCGTTTTAATTACGAGCAAAAACAAATTTATGTGTTTACTATTCTTTTGATATTTCCATTGCGTACATCTATGTACGTCTAAACTCTTGGTTCCAAATATATCTCTTAATTGAAGGTTATAGTAATCTAGGTATTATACCATTCATCCAGCTGTCTGTCTTTTTATTAGACTGAAGTATATTTGAGATTGTTTATTATTTTATAAAAAACAAAAAAAAAAAACCTAAATTATTTTTTAACTTAAAATTTGTTTATAAGACGTTTAACTGTAATTAAAAATGTATTTATATAAAAATTCTAAAAATATTTTTCTTAAAATATAATTCTTATAAAAATAAATACATATATTAATAAATAATGAAAATAATCATTTGAAATTATAAATGATAAATGCTTTAAAAAAAATACTTTTATCTATAATTATTGTAATTTTTATGTTTACATTAAAATTTCAATTTTTTAAATTATTTACATAAACTTCCGTTTCATTCTATTCCATTATTATATTTTTTTTATTTTTTTTTTTATGTTAAACATATTTTGGAGAAGAATAAAAAAAAAAATCCATCTGAATTAATTTAAAATTAATATTTAAGTAAATCAATAAAAAAAAATCAAATCATCAAATCAAAAAATACAATAACAAAAAGTGATTCAACAGTTTAACTCACCTGTTGCTAAATCAGATTAAGGTACATACATTTATATATACATATTTTGTATGGGCATATATATACGAGTAATTACTCATAACAAAAAAAAATAAAACCTGTTGTCTCTTTTCAATTTTGTCGATTCTTCTGTAAGTGAATGAACGTTTTATTATTATTTAAAATAATTTTTTCTTTTTGTTTTTATTTTTTGTATACTTGGCTGAATATTGGCTCATATCCAAAAATGGAAAAAGAAAAATTTAATTCATTCAAAATTAAAAAATGAGAAGGATAAAATGAGGAGAAAAAAAAAGAAAAAAAGAAATGGAAAAACAAATATCTACATACATACATATATGCAAATTATATTAAAATGTTAAAAAAAAAAAAAAAATTATGCAACAAATTGCAACTAGTCTTAGTAAAACACTATTTATATTTATTTAAAAAAAAAATATTCATGTAAACTTTTTAAAGGACTTTGTTTTTTTTTTTTTGTGATTCATAGAAGAAAGTTTATATTCCCCGATCAAGAATGATGATGTAATTTCTGCATTATAAGTTCAAAAAAGTTTAAAATAAAATTTTCTTTATTATTTTTGTCACTTTTAAAAGTTTTACTAATTAATTTTTTGGCATAAGGATGAATCATAAGTGATGCTAGTTCATATAAGTGCTTAAAATTATGTTAAAATGGTCCTTTTAAGAGCGGAGAGGGAAAATACAAAAATGTTAATTTATTCAAGATTCTAACTAACTGTCGATTGCCGGAATTATGAAAAAAATCCAAATTAATTTTCACATAACGGTAAATTTAAATTTCTAAATTGCATAAGTTTGTATAATTTTGATATTGATTTTTCTAAACCTTATAATAAGATTTTTTCAAAATTTGAGCTGCTGTAGTTCTGCATTGAAGCTATACACAAAAAAGTTGTTCAAAATTTCTTTGCTTCATTTTAAAAGATTTAGAATTTTTTTAAACAGAGCGATGGATGGACAGAGTTAAACTATTACACAATTTTTTTATTTTTTTATTTTTTTTTTTTTTTGAAATATGTACTCGTATGTGCTAAAAAGAAATATTGGTTTTTTTTTAAACATTTTAAAACATTTGCTCTATAAAAACATTCTGAACAAATATAGCTATACATATATATATAAACATATGCGATTTATTCTGGTTAGAAAGTTAAACAATTCTATTATTTATTGAAACCATAATATTCAATTTGAAGAAATAAAGAAAATGGCTTTTTATTAAAACCTATTGGAACACTTAAAGAACAACAGAGAATGTTAAAAGTTTAATGAAAGATAGGTATTTTTGTACCCGTATGAAAATGTAGTCGTATTTTCAAAGGTATAATAAATTTTCTATTACGTTTCTGACACCTTAAAGAATCAGATATAGGATCATATACGGTCGAGGCAGATATAGGGTCAACAGTATGAATCGGATTACAAATGAATTTTGAGTTAATTAAACCATGTACGTCTGTTTATGGTAATAACTTTTGTAAAATTTGGTTGTGTTGGTAGAACATTTGGCTAGCTGTGATACAACTTCTCTTTTTAAATTTAAATAACTCAGTATCTGTTAAAGCAAAGTAACTAAAATTATATGTGAAAAGGTGACAAATTGCATGCCAGAAACTTTTGTAAAATTTAGTTGTGCCAGTTAGAGCAGCAGTTTCAGGTTGCTTATATATTTTAGAACTTAATTAAACTGTGAATCTGAAATTTTGTAAAAGGTAATCAAGTTTAATTGATATTGAAGAATAGAATAGTAATTGTAGACTATAGACTATGAAATGTAATAGAAAACTTTTTGTTGGTAAAGATCGTTTCAGACTATATAATATATTTTACATCCTACACGCTGAACTCAACATGTCATTTATAAAAACAGATAGTGTGAACGTACTAGAAACGAACTTATGACATATAAAATGACATTTCACATTACATATGTAAATTTTATTTTAGAACCGGTTCTAAATCTATCTGGCTTTTGATAAGTATTTTTCGTATTTTTTATACATTTGTATATATATACAGTTGTAATGTTTGGTTGCTTGAAAATATTCATGAATAATTTTGAAATTTTTTTCTAAAATAAGTTTGACAAAACTAAAACAATTTTTTTTTTTTGTTTATAGAATTTATTTAAAAACACTGGCAAAATTGTCAGATAGATGTGAACGTATGTGAGAAAATATAGAAACGATATGAAAAAATCTACATTTGTCTAATCAGCTGTTTTTTTTTTATGTTTTTTATTCAACCATTAGGTTAGATGTAAAATACATATAGTCTGAAGCGATCTTATATATTTCTAATATCTAAGATAATAACTTAAATCCATTTATGAAGTAATAATATATGGATTTATACTTTTAATTGCTATAGCCCCATGGAAAAATACATAATATATGTAGGTGTTTCATTATAATATGAATTGAACCATTGATAATGAAATACAAATCATACAAAATTTTTGTTTTTGGAGAAATTTAATTTTATTTCAAGATTCAAACGGATTAAAGATATGAATAAAAATTAGAGATTAGAGAGTATGGATTATTGAACTTTTTAATCTATTAAGAGTAAATCTTTGGTTACTTTCTTGTCAAAATGAATTTTCAAATCCTTTAAATTACATAAGTATATAATTATTCATGAATGATGTAACATTATAAAGGAAAGTTGTTTGGCTGTTGATTTCCATATTTTAACGGTACTATACAGATAAAGCTAAAACTTATATTCAATTGGTTTTGTTTGACCTTCAAAAGATTTATTTTTTAAGTGAAAGATAAAAAAAATCTATAAGTAGTTTTCAACAAACATATATGTATATATGTATGTATTTGTAACCAAATAATTATATAATAACAAGGTTTTTAAAAATACTTGTAATAAATTTTTAACTAATATTTTTTTTATATATTTTACGTACAGACTTTTTGTTTGTTAATATTTTGCAAAAACGATTTCATTTAAAAAAAAAAAACTACAATCAGAGTAATCTTTATAGAATAATAATATAATATTTATAATACTGCTCCCCTATTAATTATATCCTTGAACCAGTGAACTAAAAATTAATTGTCATAATATAATGATTATGTCATCTGAGTAAAATAAAACTATTGTTTGTAGAAGTTAATAACAAAAATTAAAGAATATATTTGTTTAGATTTTTAGTATGTTTACCAGATGGTTTTAATGGATGTTAATGAGATTTTAATGGTATATTGAATTTCCATTTTCTTTTCTGTATGGCAACTATATTATTTTGATTCTCGTATATATATTTAATTAATAAGTACACTTTTATAAAATTAGTGATTTTAAAAATTTGAATAGCACAAATTAAAATAAAAAAGAAAAAAATATTAAAATAAAAACTAATATTTATATAAGAGGGCGCCCGTCCACAAATCATTTATCATTATTATTTAAATAAATTGTTAAATTACGACTTTAATATCTGGCATTTTTAATTATTTTTAATATATTATTTTGCAAATCATAAAATTGAAATTAAATTAATATACGTATAGTATTTCTATGTATACATATATATAATTTCACAAGCTTTTAGCATATTTTTCAAAAAGAATTTGTTTGTTAGTTTAACTCTGTCCGACTGTACGTTTCTTAACAAAACTTGTACATCATTTAAAATATAACAATAAAATTTTAACCATTTATAGGTCTTTTTAAAAAACTAACGTTATATAACAACCTTACCATTAACGGAGCTACAGCACCTTATAGGCCTATTTTTAAATTTGCATATCTCAGATTCTGCTATATTTTTTCAATGGGAAAACCCCGAACGATAAGTTATTATAATGTTATTTTGCTTATAACTCAATCTTCGCAATAGTGAAGTGGTTAAACCATCTTTCGAATTTAAAGATCTCGGATTTAAAACTCGGCTCGGTCATATTGATTAATAAAAAATAGATTTTTCTTATATATAAGTAAATACTTCTATAATATAATTAAATAAAAAATAAGTATCTTGTATATATATATACATATATGCGTAGAAATAAAAGAAATATTTACGTCTTGTACAATAGCTACAGTCGAAAAATCAACGGCTTAGTGAAATCAATTCGATAAACTGAAGCTTAGTCAAGTATGAATAATAAATGACTTAAAGGATATGCCCTATGTTTCTTATAGTAATGACAAGGAAAAAAGAAGTTCAATATTAAAATAATACAATTTAATAATAATTTTCCACGATTTTGCTTCCTTCATAGCTCCAGCACGATTTTAATTAGAACCTTGAAATTTTGAGAGAAGACTGTCTCTTTCATACTCAGAATTAATCTAAGTTATCTCAGAAAATTTTTTTTGGACCTCTCCTTGTGTTCTGTTTTTAGGTAGGCACCTGTACAATTTTTTTTTAAAGTAAAATACAAAAATTAACCTTCAACATTATATTTTGTGTTTTAACAGCTTTTCTAATTATATAAGGTTTCCTTAAAATTAAAGAAAATCACAATGATTTTTCTTAATTTTTTGCTTTAACTAATTCTATAAATTACAAATTTTGGAGCATATCATAATTCTAAACTGTTTTTATTGTCTTCTGGAAAATGTGCTTTTAAAAATCTGTAATTTTGATCTTGTTTATTTTCTCTCTTACTTCATTAAATCCTCTTTTCATTTGTACGCTCGTAGGAAATAATTCTTACTTCTAAGGGTAGCCATTACATTTGTGTGACATTGTAAAGGTGAAAAGTGTTGCTCAAGATTGAATTGATTCAGTTGTGTGCACCCGATCGCCTGATTGCCCGTCACCATTCTTTTTTATATAAATTTCATGTTCATTATTGAAATTGAATAAGTCGGGGGCGAGTTTGAGTAGCTGCCATACAACTTCTCTTTTTTTTTAAATGAGGATAACTTAGTGTATAGTTAAGCTTGGGTCTAAAATATTTTTAAAAGAAATTAAGGTTTATGCCAAAGACTTTTACAAAATTTGGTTAGTATAATGCAACAGGTTCGGATAGCATTTATACAACTACAAAATTTATACCGATACTTGATAGACATGTAAAATTTTGTGAAAGATAACCAAATTTTATGGCAATAACTTTTGTGCAATTTTGTTGGTTTGCTCAAATGGGTTTCAACACCAAAATTGGCATAAATATATCTCCGTACCTAATTAACTCAGATATATCTGTTATTTTGTAAAATATGATTAAATTTTATAGAAACAGGACTTATTACGTTTGTGCGAGTATTCTAGGGATGGCACAGTCAACTATAACAACTGTATGAATCATTATATTAATTCATTGAAACTTTTATAAAATCATTAAAACTTTTCTTCTTTTAAATTTGTTTAAAAAACTATCTTGGGTTTCTATCTTGTGTTGGGTTTCCCATCAGTTTTCTGGATTGTAAAGAATCAAAATAGATACCGAACTTGAAACTTAGCTACCCACATATACTCTCTTAGTTAATTTTCGGTTTCATAAGTATATACCTTAAGTTTGACTCAAATCGTCTTTTTTGATTTTTAAGTGTATTGCAATCAATAGAAAAACTGAATATTAAGGCTGACTTAAACCGATACAATTCAGATAGGAAGGTCTGAAAAAGTGACATATAGAGTACATTGACCGTATTATTACGGAAACCCAAAAATCTTTTTGTGAACTTTACTTGTTTTTTTAATAACTAATTCTAAAATACATTGTTTTTGTATAAAAGTAAATTTATAATGCAAAATAAATGAAATTTTTATTATAACAATTCGTTTTTCAAATTAGTTATAGACAATAATATTATAATAATTAATGACAAAATGATTAACCGTCATATTTTATTTTTTTATTTTTTACAGGTAAGCTTGAAATATTTAAACAGATGGTTTATTCAAATAAGGTAAAAACAATAATTAAAAAAAAAAATCTAAAATTATTTACAGTTATTTATTAATCGATTTTTCTTTTATTTGAATTTATGTTAATTTAAATTACATTTATTTTGAAATTTAATTTTAATAAAAGAATTTTCAATGTATAGATATACATATAACTAATACACTTACAAGATTGTTTTAATTTAATCTCATATTTTAGATTAAAGAGAATCTTTTTGTTTTTCTATTATAACTGTGTTTTTTTTTTTTTTGTTTGCAAATTTTTCATTTTTCCATTATTTATTCTTTTATTCGTTGTAAATTTATTCTAAATAAGAAAAAAAAAAAAATACAAAATTCTTTAATTCTTTTCTTAGAATTAATTAACTTTATTCGTTTTTTTTTTTCCAATTTATGATGAATCTTCAGATTTTTTTTTATAGAAAACTTGTTCTAAATAATCAAATGATGAATTCAAGAACGAATAACAAAAAAAAATGATTTTTACAATGCATTTCTTCATAGTAAAAAATATTTAAAAGTTGCATTATTCTTATGTAATTTTGCAATTGTTGCATGACCATATTTTTTTTTTATGCTGTTCTAATCTTTTTCCTTATGATTATAGGTTTTGGAACAAATTTTTCAAACCTTTAAGCTAAGCGAACAAATTTATATTTTATATATAAAAAAAAAAACACATTGGATAGTAGTTACAAAGGGATTTTTAGAATACTTCCTAGTCTTTTCGATACCTACCAATAAAAAAAAAAAAACAAATATATAAAAAATAACAAATAATGTGCAGACCCCAAGTAATTATACGTGTATCAAATTTTATGTATTATCAGTGACGTATTATCATGACTGACTTTTTGTTCCGGTAAATTAATTTTTTTTTTTTGAAATTTATTACAATAAATTATAGAATAACTTTTCACTAACGGCTCGGTTTTGAATTTATACCATATATGTTAGAATAGAATCATTTGGGACCTTCTCAATCGATTGAAGTTTGTTGCCACTGTCTATATATGCCGCCTAATACAACTTCGCACTTTTTAAAATCTGTCAAAAAACAAAAATTTCTTAAATACAAAAACTTAAAAATAAAACACTGCTTGTATTCTTATTCTACAATAACGATAACATTTTGATTTAATAAGAAAAAAAAACATGGTATGTACATAATATTATGAATTAAAAACAGGAAAGCGTCGCTTTTCTTAAACGATAATATTGCATGCTGCGCATCATCGCACGTTTTTTTTTTCCATCTCCATAAATGGAGATTTTCCTTAGTCTTTGAGAAAAGACTAAGAAATGTACACATATTGTGTGTATGTAAGTCAAAGTAAGAATAAAAGCATGAAAAATGATGTAAACAAACAAAAGAAAAATAGATATTGTTATTTGCTATCACAATTGGATTGTCAGATTTTTTTTTTGTTTTTTTTTTTTTGTTTTGAATCGTGTTGAAAATATAATGAAAGATTTGATTTGAAATTTTGTTTTTGTTTTTTGAAACGTGATTTGTTTCAATAATTTAATAAATCTTCAATATTGTTCGCAATATAATATTTTGCAATGTTTATTTTTTTATTTTTATTTTTATTTTAAAGTTATTCTCACCTATTAAGGTTTTGTATATATAAGTACAAAAGATTTTCGTATGAGTATTGTAAACAACTATAAAAGAAAAACAACAAAAATAAATTATGATTTATTGACTTAATGATGGGTTATATTAGAATAAAAAAAATTTTTAAAGATAGGTTTTGATATCATATAACTGATGTAAAATGAAATCAACTTCAGTTTAAAAAAAAAAAAAATTCAGAGATAAATAAAATTCATCTCTCTTTTTAAAATATAAAGATAAATTATAATCTTTTATTGTAGATTAACACTTATAATTTTAAATTCTATCAAATGTTTAAATGAAAATTTCTATATGAGCCTGCAAATTTGTTTCATAAGTTGTATTCAAAAACTAATACTAAAACTATAATATCAACGAGAAATTAATAATTCTATTATTTTTAAGTATAATGTAAGTATTTTAGGATAATTATGAAAATATGGGCAACCTGGAAATCGCCACACATAGCCCGTGGCACTAAAATAAGAACGTTCAACGCATGCGTGAAATCTGTGCTATTATACGGCAGCGAAACCTGGCTGGTAACACGAAACCATATACAAAAGCTACAGGTCTTCACCAACAAATGCCTAAGAATAATATGCCGAATATTCTGGCCAAGAAGAATTCTGAATCAGAAGTTATGGGTAATATCCAGTCAAAAGCCTATTGAAACGCAAATATTTAGAAGAAAATGGAGATGGATCGGTCATATCCTCAGACGCCCAACAATGTCAATGATGCGTCAGGCATTGGACTGGAACCCTCAAGGCAGAAGAAACATGGGAAGAAAAAATATTAATGTGAAATTCGTATCTATAATTTATAATTTGAAATACCGTTATAAGCAAAAAATGGAAATTTCCGTAACTTGGAACAAAAGTGTAACCATAACCTAAAAATAATTGAAGTTAGACACAACCAAAGATGAAAAAAATTTTGTAATTCTTAATTTTTTTCTGATTTTAAAACTTATTAGGTATGTAGATATATTGTTCTATTTTATAATTAATTACCTTTACCTATTTGAAAACTTCTTGCAGATATTTTTTTCAATCAAATGAATTTATTGCTATTTTAGTTTCCATTTTAGTCAAAATAGTTTCCGAAAAAAATTATACGAAATTTCACACGACTTTTTATCATTTCGTTACAGTTATTTTAGCTTTATAACTGTAATTATAGTTTTAGAACAGAATTCTTTAAATCTGAAATGACTACTTCAAATCATAAATTATATAAGTATCTACTATTATTTTTGTCGAGATGATATTTATATTTTAAGTGAAACACAATAATGCAATAGCACCTATAAACACAGACCCTTTATGTTTATAAGTGCTTGAAAGGTCTTGGGTGCAAATCGCGGATAGATAATGTAGAATAAAAAATAATATAGATTTTCCTTATATAATGTATATAATTAGTAGAATACAATTACATAAAAAATAAGTACATATACATAGTATAATTAATAGCATATCGTAATACATAATAAATAAAAATAAAATAATTATTGTATAGGATAATAGATGGCATACAAAGCGTTTGTTTGATAGTCTTGTACAATATATACCGTCAAATAATTAACAGTTTTGTGAAACTAATGATTTTAAAAACTGAGAAGTTTCAGTTAAATATGAATAATAAATGACTTAGTAGAATCCCTGTGCTCCTTATGATATTAGAAAGGAAAGAAAAAAAAAAAGAATTTAATAGATATTTCTAATACAATAATCATATTATTAGAATTTACCATTTATCTTGATCTATTCACTGTACCACTTTTCTTTTATTCACTTTTTTAAATTAATCTGTTTTAACTTGAAATTGGAAATCTGGTTTTAATACAAAATATAAAATAAAAAATTAAATTTTTATATTATTAATTTTAAGTTGAATTTTTTTGACAAATTTACCATTTTTAGAACAATTCGATTACAACATTATGAAATATCTTCATTCAAAGTCAAAGATGACAATAATTTTAGCTGAAACTAAAAAAACAATAAAAAAACATTATTTAATCTTGAAAACTTAAAAAATTATATTTTTAATAGTTTTTAATTTGTTTCTTTTTCAGACTCTATAAAATTTTGCTCATGTCTGCAAAATCGGCTTGATTCAAAATCCGATAGGTTTGATTTAATATTGATTTTAAATTTGTTATGTTCATTTAAAAAATCAATGAGAAAATTTTTTTCTTATAATTATCGGCATCTTCTGTTAAATTACGTGACTAAAATGTAAAAATTTCTTTAACTAATCGTTTTTTTTTTTTGTAAGCACTTTTATGAGTAAATTTTTACTTATACCAAATGATTTTAAAAAAATGTCAGGTGCAATATGATTAAATATTACATTTTTTTTTCATATTTTTTAAGGATTGGTTTTAATAATTTTGTTTTTATATTGATTAGAATTCAATGAAAATTAATTGCCGGAACTTATTGCCAAAGATATTTTATATTTTCTGCATTGTATTTAATTTTATTCATTTTATTCTTTAAGTTATTTATTTATTTATCGTAATATTCTGTCATCGAGTTCAATCTCTCTTTTATTTTTTATTATATACAGTACATTAATTAGCAAAATTTTTAATATATATATATTTAAGGTATACAAGTTAATTCTGTTAAGGAAAAAATCTAAATATTATTTAGAAATTATTTAATATATTGTATACAGGATGTTTCACGCAGGTAAGTGAACTGCTATATCTCAGAAATAGCATTGAACAGCTCCATGCAAAAATTTTACCTACTCTTTAAATATTATGGAACTGTATATAGCAGTGTACTTACTTGGGAAACATCCTATAACCATAAATGCTGTAAAATATCAAAGTTAGATGGTTTTGCAAAAATTTAGAATTTATACACAAGTCCAAAAAAATATGAATGCAAATAATGTTGGGGTTAAAGGAAAAATCCAAAGGTAACGTAGAGTAATGAACAAAGCGCTTTAACAATACAATTTTGAGTACAACATTTTTTTATCCGCTTCCAGTAGATCAAATGGCATACTTAAAAATAGGGGAGATATCATTTAAAATTTTATCTATAGGCCTTTTTTGTTATTAAACTTGTTTATTTATTTATTTATTATTATTAGTGAATAGTATAAATACATGTGCATTATTTTGTTTGGGCCGGTTGCCGTAAGGTCATGTCCAGCCTAAAAAATTTAATCTATTAATTATATCTTAAATCTATTTATATTTTTTATTTTTGTGGGTGTTTTAATTTTTGTCACTTAAATTATTCTTGTTTCTATATTTGGCGGTAGGAGTTTTCTTATTTGGTAGTGCTGGTTTTGTCCTTTTCAGTTATTGTTTTTTTTGATTGGTGTAGTTTCATTATCTCAGATTCTATTTACTTCTGGAAATTCGAAAACTAAGTGGCTTACATTTACGGTATTGTTACAGAATTAGCAAATGGGACGAATAACTTTCTCCGGTCAATATAAATGTTTGTGTGTACACTCCATTCTAATCCATGACGTTTTTATTCCGGTTTCTCCGCTTCCTTTGTTAATCATTTTTGCTTTTTTAATGTTTGGGACGATCTTCTTTCTAAAGAAAGTTGAGCAAACCCATTATTTTGGAATATTTTTTTAAATAAAACAGTTTTATGTCTCTTAATTCTTAAGTTTTAATTATACAGGATAACATTCCAAAACTTATTGGAAAAATACCGTTTTTTTTTTTTTGTAAATTTGATAATACTTCAGTTTAATTGAAGATAATTTGGAATACAAATACTTTAATTTCGTGTAATTTTATGGTTTAATCATTCAAACAAACCATCAAAATTCAAACAATCAGTAAATTTTCTCCTGACTAAATAATAAAAACCTTGTTGATTTCATTTTATATATATAAAGAAAAGGGAATATTACATTTTCCTGTTTACGATTTTTTCTTAGTGGGAAGAGTTGCATTCAAGAGAAAATGATTCTATATATTTTGCAAAGCATATACGGTTTTTTGTAATTTTTTAGGGCTAAAATATTGATCCAAATTATTGATTTTCAAAGAAAAAATACAAAATTCGACTTAAAAGGTTTAATATCAAATAAAATTCGGCTTTCAAAGGCCTTTCCTTTTTCATATACCGCAGATTAGTGCGAATTAGTATTGCGAATTAGTAATTCAATACTATATTAGTCGCCTATACAAATATTAGAATATGATATGTCTTGTAATTTCCAAAGTCTAAAATATAGGTCGACTTGTCAACAAATGTCATATTCGGCTGTACATTTATGAGTGGAATTTAGATTACGCTCCACAAGCTCAAAAACAAGGTAGATCAATTTTGTTTAAATTTATAAATATGTTGCTTGTTTATTATCAAAATTACATCTGTTCTCATTTTGGTTTTAATTTTTATTATTTCCTACTGTTTTTATTATAAAATTTTTTTTTTTAACTTCGAACCCATTTATTTTTAATTTTTATTTTTTCAATTCTGCTCTATTTTTTTTTTAGTATTTGATTTAATTTTCGACAAATAAAATAAAAACAGTTTTTCTTCTTTTGAAAAATTTTTAGTTTATTTTCGAAAGTTTTAAATAAAAATAAATAGTAAATAAGAAATTTGTCTCATCTAAAAGTTTAAAAATAAATAAAATAAAAATAAAAAATATTTTTTTTAAAAAAAGTTTATAGAATACAATAAAAGAAAAGTTTTTTTTTTTTCTTTTTGAATACAGAAAAATCTTTTTCGTTGCGACATTTTCGTTGTATTAAGCACGTATTATTAATAAAAAAGAAAAAGAAAAACAAATAATAGATTTGCGATTGTAAATCTTCGGATTCATTAGATGTGTCTAAATGACCTCTTTTGCTCTTTCATGTTCTTTGTTTTTTTTTTGTTTTATTTAATAAATGCATGCATCATTGGAAGCCTATACTAGACAGAATTAATATAATCGCGAACGACACTTATATAAAAAGTGTGGGGAGGGAATTAACGGTCAAAAATGAAATGAAGTGTGGATTGTATATAAGCAAATACGAATGAATAAACAACAAAATACAATATCAAATTTAATTTCCGAAATGAGACAATGCTTATATTTTTAGAAATTTTTGAAAGAATTTTAAAGAAAATTGTTTTGAACTTTTTTGACAATGTAGTAGATTTGCTATCAATCAATTTTGTTGTGCAATAAGTTTTCCAAAAATAAATGAATATTTGGATATTATCTAATAAAGAAAACGAAAATTTATCATGTCTTTTTGATAGCGTTTTATTTTATTTTTAATTTTTGTGTATGTGTTTGGTTTTTAAGTTTTAGATATTTTGTATTTTAATGTAAAATTAAAATTTAATTTTTTGTTAATTTTTGATTTGTTGATGGAATAGAACTAATAGTAATTTTATTTTACAAATTTTATAATATTTTTAGATTTAAAACTGACATATGAATTTTCTTTAAAGCAAATTATGTAATAAGGCTGATTTATGTATATATATGTATACGTATATATACATATGTATGAATATGTATTTCATAAATTATTTTATGAATTTAGTAAAAAAAAACTATTTCAAATCTAATAAGAAAAATTTAAAAGCATGACTTTTTAAATTTTGGTGTACTTTGGGATGTAGTTCCAATCATTGTACAAAACTGCCATCTATTATAGGCCTATTAAGCGCATTTAAACCGTTTAAAATCAAGTATCCAGTAGAAATTTTGAAGATGATTGATTGAAAACCTGTTATCAATGTTCTGCTTTGTGGCAATAATGTGTTGCTATATTATGTTGCCAGAGCGTTTTCTTTTTTATGGTAAATTAAATTAAAAGATTAGAGTTATTTTCGTTTTAGTCTTTTGGTTTTGATGGTGATCAATTTTAAATTTCTTTTGAAAATTTCCTTTGGTTTTGTTTTTAATTTATTTTTGATAACCATAAATTTTTATTTTACGTGATATTAGTAAAAAATTTTAAAGGAGTTCATATTGAAAGTGTTTTGTACAAGAGTATCTTTAAAACTTTTTTAATCTAACTAAAAACTTAAGAAAATTTTTATCGCGAAATACAGTATAGTTTCATCTACATCTGATATATGGTGTAATGGTTATTATAATTGCTTATCTTGGAAATCGAAAGATATTGAGTTTAAACAAAGATCAGATCATAACCAATAGGAGTAATTTATATCGTAATAATCTGCACCATAATATAAAAATTATAAATAATTTTTGTATAAGATAGAATAAATGGTGAAAAAAAAATAATATTTCTGTCTTATAGTTTTATACAATATAGCTAATGCCATGTAATCAACGTCTAAATAATTATTGAAAAAATTGAAGCTAAGTCTAATATTAACAATATATGTGAGTTTTATCACCCTATACTGCTTATAAAACCGATACGCCTTATCAAAAAAAAAATGTTATATAGGTTATCAATGCCCTAGATACATAAATATTCAATTTAATAAATTCCTCTAAATTTATTTATAAGTTTGATAATAATTTATGTATTAATTATTTAAGTGTATATTTAAAAATCAAACAGAATGTAAACCAACGGTTTTTAAAAGCGCACAATTCTAAAAAATAATACAAACTGTTTAGAATAGTGACTTGCACCTAAATTTGGAATTTTCATATAAGAAAAAATGTGAAAATAGGACTTTTTTGCAATTTTGAGGGGCTGTAAGTCCAGAACCCTATATAACTAAGAAAAACCGTTAATATACGTAAAAATATATTACTGAAGCTTTCATTTTTATATCTTGTCGAAGAAAAATTTGTACAGGCATCTAAGTTACAGATGTATAAAAATAGCAGATTTTCATGTTTTTAGCCCTAATAGTTCATAAACAGGGGGTGATCCAAAAAAAATTCTGAGGAAACTTATACTAATTTTAATCTTATCTCAAAATTTCAGGTTCCTATCTAAAAGCGTACTGGAGTTATGAATGTAGAAAAATCATGCAAAATTTTAGTTTTCACATAACGGTAAATTTAAATTTTAAATACTACATTTAAAAAAATATATATAATTTTAAATATTATATTGATATTGATTAAAAAGGTAAAGGTAAAATTCCTCTCGAATGGTGTTTCCAGATTTAAAAACTGCTAAACAGAACATGAGATATATTTATATATACGCATTTAAAAATAGGTCTTTTTCAAAGTATGAGGAGTTGTAGCTCCGTAATAGATGGCGCTACATGAAAAAGTTATTCTATAACATTAAGTTTTTTATCACCTACCCATGATTAAAATTTTTTTTTCTATACCTTTAACGATGTAGAAGTTTTGTAAACAGTTGGACGGACGGATAGACAGTGTAAAACTAATATAGTCACATTTATTTTTTCAAAATTTTTTTATTTTAGATTAGATTTAAAAATTAGTTTGCATTAAGATTAACGAACCAGATGAGTCAAAAAAGATATACTATGTTTTATACTATATTATAATAGCTCCGATCTTTTAAGGATCATTAAAAAAATTTCTAGGAATTTTTTTTTTTTCGACATAGGTATGTAAATTAACTCGCTTTTGAAAATTTGTAGACATAAATGAAAAAATAAATAATGGTTTTGAATGTAAGTAACTTTATTTTTTTTTTTTTAATAAATAAGAATATATTACAAAATAACAAACAAAAACTATATATTATTATTTTTTATAACAATTAAAAAATTTCAAATTTTATTTTGATTTGTTTATGGTTGATTGAGTGTCAAAACATGTCATTTTGGAAACCTATCAAAGAGAAATTTATAAATCTTTACACAGATCTGTATTTAAGATCGTTATAAAACGCTAGATTTATAATTTTTATGAAAAGTCATTTTTAAAATTCCAAAATCGGATCAATAAAAAATAATACAGCTATTTATAAATGTAAAAATTTATATCTTGTTAGTTTTTAATTTTGCATAACCTAACAATATTACAAAATATATACATAAGTAATTTTCGTTTTCATGTTTTTTTTGTTTTTTTTTCTATAGATTAAAAATTGTATGTACGTATACTTATGTGCATATTACAAAATTTTTTACATAATTTTTTTTTAATCTTTAATAAAAATATAAATTTATTTGTAATTTGTAATTTAATCAATAAAAAGTAAAAACTAACATAACATTATAAACTGTTCTATTTTATTTTATACTTGTAGTTTCATAATGTTTTATTTATTTCTACATATTTAATTTCTTTTGTAGTTTTTATTATTGTTATATTTATCTAACAGCCATTATTTTTGAATATAAAAGAATGGGTTCTATAAAAACAAGAAAAAAAAGACCAATATTTAGGTCAAAATTTAATATTTTATTTTGATTTCTATTGGTTTTTTTTTTGTTTTTGTTTTTTTTTTTTTTTTGATTCATCATCTATCGACTATCAGACTAAAACCACACTAAGCCACAACAACAAACATTACAAAATTCATAATATGATTCTTATCAGTTAATTTTATTTTATTCTATTTTAGTGATATTCGAAATTTTTTTATATTTATGTATTATTTATTTTTTTTTTTTTTTTTTGTATTTCGAAAATCAAAAATTTATCATAAATAAAAAAGAAAAAAATGTTTTTTTTTTTGTTTTATAATTTTTGTTAAAAAATAAAAAAAAATAAAAAAATATAAATAAAAAGAATTGTTTATTTTTTCGATGAAAATTTTCAGATTTTATTAGAGGCGTCTGATCTTTTCCCCATCAACAATAATGGTTTTCCGGTGCTATGAGGTCTTTTAATATACATATACTTATAATTTTTTTTTTTTTTTTTTGTTTTTTATGAGTCTGGTTTATTGTTTTAATTTGAAATTAATTTTGAAATTAATGCACATATGGAATGAAAGTCCTTCAAATTAGATTATATGTATATACACATGCATATATGTATATGTAAAGGTTTTTCCAATCTTAAAATCATAAAAAAAATAAAATAAAATTTAAAAATAACAAAAGGAAAAATTTTATTGAAATTTAAAAGGAAATTTAAAAAAATTAATAGCTATACAAAATAGATTTATAATTGAAACCAATTATTGCGATTATATAAAAAATTATATGACGTTTTCTCAAACTGTGTTATTATAATTTTTATTACCATAATTAGAAAAAAAAAAAAATAAAATAATATCAACAACATATAGAAATTATAACAGAAAATAATATTGATATTTTGTTTCAACCATTATAAATTCTATTTTTGATCATAAAAAATTTTCAAGAATTCTAGATTAATTTTTAGTATTTGTTTAGTTATAATATTTATAAATGTATACGCACCGAGTTTAAAATTATGTTATAGATATATAATTAGAATAACATATGTACATCCCATATATATGTATGTATATAAGTATATGTAATTTCGATTAGAGAAATTTCATGTATATCATCTAGTTCTGAATAAGTTGAACTCTATATTATTTGTTTATTATTTATGTTCTTTGTAAAATAAGTAAAGGAAATGTAATATCTGACTTTAATAACCTTTACTAAAACAAAAAGTGTTTTCTAATTTTCGTTATAATTATAAAGTCATACTCGTATGTATATAGTATAAAAGTTGAGACTAAATATACCTGCAATTTATAATCGTAAAATGTTTTTTTTCCCTATAAATATGGAAAAATTGGAGTATATGTATAGAAAATCGATTGGAGAAACAATGTATGTTTAACGGATTTATTTCGTTCAACAGGTGTTCTAACAATCTAACAATAGATCTGTACTCTGTTTGATATGAAACTTGGGAAAACCTTAAAAAGAGAGTAACGTGACTTTTACGCAAAAAAAATGAGATATAAAACTGTCATTTTCTCTCAATTGCAATGCAAGTAAAATATATCAAATACTTTTCTTGTAAAAAAACTTTTTAGTAGGTACCTAATTTAATTTTTGACAATTTATATTCATAATTGAAATTTAAAAAGGTAAATAAAAAACATAAAAACGAGTATATATTTTTTACATTAATAATAACATATTTTTTTTAATTAACATATTTTTTTGTAATTAATTTTAAAATTAACATTAAAATAAATAATGTCGTACTCGCAAAAACAAACAATTAAAATTTTTTTATTATTTTCTAATTTCTAACCTCAAACTATTTTTCTAACCTCATAAAATTTTACTTTTCAAAACTTTAAAATAAGGGCAAGTGCATACGTCATCGTGACGTCACATTTTTCTCTCTTTAAATATCAAAAAGTAAAAAGTTTTTGGATAGCAAACAGAAAACTTGCAAGACTTTTTAAAGTTTTAAAAACTTTTAAAAACTTTTCACATACCAAACAGACCTAATATTAAATATACATATACTTATTTATAGTTTATAGATTATTTAATGGATACATATGGGACCTCGACCCATTACACATCCACTTCAATATAGAAATAAGAATATTAGTATACTTACATATAAGAAAATAATGATTAAGTTGGGAACAAACTATACTAAACAAATATGTACATATGTAAACAATAATGTTCTTTTCAACTAAATAAAATAGATTGTGTATGACAGTCCATTTCTCAAAATTCCAAAAATTCTTCATTTTATCATTAAAATTAAAAATTACAAAACTCCATATATTAGAAAATTCCAAATTATGAAATTCATTCTCGCAC
Source organism: Poecilobothrus nobilitatus (assembly GCA_947095535.1). NCBI lineage: Eukaryota > Metazoa > Arthropoda > Insecta > Diptera > Dolichopodidae > Poecilobothrus > Poecilobothrus nobilitatus. The sequence continues at coordinate 72,988,933 of OX352774.1, forward strand.
ATTGAAGCTACACGAAAAACCTCGAAAAAAAAAAACAAAAAAAATCTTGAACAAAAAATATGTAATAACTAAAAAATATGATACCTAGGTATATAAATATAATATAATATTATATTATAAAAATAGCGTATAACCTTAATACTATAACATCTTTCCTAATCATTTTTTTAAAAAGTAAGTATGTAGTTAAATTAAGCTGACTGCCGACCTCAAACCCAATTATTGTTTGTATTCCTTTTACAGAGTACACTACTCTTTTCTACTCTCAACTACGCCAACCTTCGAGAAAGAGTAGATACGAGTAAATACAATTATGTTAAGTTAGCGTACCATTTATCAACTACTCTCAACTACTCTTTTCGTGTAAAAGGAACGCAAACATTGAAAACCTGATTTTAATTACACTGAACATTTCCAATTTTGCGATTTTGAAATTTTGTAACTTTAGAATTTTGCGATTTTGAAATTTTGTAACTTTAGAATTTTGCGATTTTTAAATTTTTAAAATTTTGTAACTTTAGAATTTTGTGGAATGAGATTTCAGGACTCTCCGAAAAAAAATTAAATAAAATTCTAGTAAAGAGCCGTTTGGGATTTAAACTGCATTTTTACAATTATAAAAAGAGGTTAAATTAATATTCAATCAATTAAAAAGTTACTCAACCACTTTATCAAATTAGTTGTGAGCAAAAAATACTGAATAAACCTACAACTTTTTCAACAGTCAACAAAAAAGTTTCAACAAAATTAGTCAACAATTTAAAAAAAAATTTAAATTTGAGATTCACATAATTAAAAAAATGTTTTATTTATTTTAACTAAAAAAATAAAAAAAAATAAAAAAATTTATAAATTCTTTTATCCACGAAACATAAACATTACTTATAAACCTTAAGTTTCACATATTCTTATTTTTTTAATATATCTACATATGTACATATGTACATAGATACGTACAAAAAGATTCTTGAATTAATTTGAAAATAAAATGCATATTATAAAACAAAAATAATGAATAGTTTTATTTAAAAATATTTTTCATTTTTAGAAATAACAAAAACAAAAAAAACAAAAACGCATTTTTTATCTGCTCTAATTCAAAAACCAAAAAAAAATTAATGCAGTTTTTATACTCTGCCTACAGAAATGTCGAAATGTCACCCATCCATTTAAATTCTAATTCTTCCCACCAAGAAAATTCACTTTTCCAGGTCAAGTTACATAAAAAAAAAATAAAGCAAAAAAAAAAAAGAAAAACAATAAAAGAAAACGATACTTTTAACTTTTAAGATTTATATAAGATAAATGTAACAAATGCATACATGATTGATTTATGTTCAAAAATGCATAAAAATAGTTTTGAAAAATGATGCTTATAAGAATCATCATCTATATGAAAAGGAATTTTAGTAATATTTTGTTCGTTCTATTTGTTTTTTTTTTACTAATTGGACATTAATTATAGGCATAAATTTCTATAGAAATTTTCTGCAATAATTTAAAAATTTTAGAAATAAAATCGTAAATTTAGTTTTGTTAAAATTTCAAAACGATGATATTTCAAAAGAATGATGATATTTATTTAAAATTTGAAATGCATGACTTATCAATTTATACAGTGATATCCCATTAACTGAAATATTATATTAAATATATTTAGAAATAAACATCAAAGATCTTATGACGTAATATTTTTGCTATAATTTGCATATTGAAATTTGGCCTAAAATTATTAAGTTTAACTGCAGGCTTTTCCATATTTTTTGAAATTTCCAATGATTTCAAAACATTTTAAACGCATTGCAAACTATTTAAGGATTAAAAGTGCAATTTATTGAGCTGTATTATAGCTAATAAGAACTCGGGGTTTATGAAAATCAAAATTATTTTCTAACGTCAGTATTTTTTTTATTTTATTTCATTATTTTAAATGTAACAATATAGTTTTAAAAGGAATTTATTTAAGAAATAAAATAAAACCAAGTTATTTTACGTAAAATTTCATTTAATAAAATTTAAAAAAAAAACTTTAAAAAAAATGTTTATCTATGCACGAAATTTTATTTGATGACATTTTTATTATTTTGTTCTTAATTTGACGTTATATTTATTGAAAACTCTGTGAACTCTGTGAAATCTGAGAAATTTTTACGAGCTCACAGATCGCGCTCTGTGGACACACCGAGTTAAAAAAGAAACACAAAATGGATAATCTGGATAATCTGAGCATAAAAAGAAACACAATTTTTTTGTTTGACAGCTCTGACTCTGCTCTGATGAGAAAAAGAAAAACGCCCTATATTGCTAATCTTTGTTAATTTAAATGTAAACGCGTCGTGTTATACATATAGAATATCAATTTTTATCAATTAATATGACACACTTAAATTACTGTCAATTAACTGTTAACAATGCTACTGTCAACAATGTTATTGACAGTATGTCCCTTAGAGTAAAGTAGGCTTTACTATTATTTAATATTTTTTTTATATAGACGATTTGAAAACAGCTTTGGTAAAACTGATAAAGTTTAAAAGATGATTTATTATAAACAATTAAATATGTTATTTAAAAGAAGGGATAGGTAATTAATTATTAATATAATTAAATAATTAAAAATAAATTAATAAAGAAAAAATACTCAACATTCTTATTATAAAAATATATAATACATATACATATATATATATATATTATAATCTTAATTTTAAAATACCAATGTCAAGATGATGAAATATTCCGTATATATAATAATTAATATTAATTTTCAGTTTATTTCAGCTAATTAAAATTTATTTTTGCCTATTAATTAATTTCAATTTAAAATTTTAATTTTAAATTCTTTTAAATGAGTTCTTCTTTAATGAATAAATAAATATATTTTTCAGTTTTTATACTCGTATACATATTATGTAGTCTCAAAATTTTACTGCATTTCATTGTTTTTTTTTTTTATTACTTCCAAATTAAATGTTAAATATTTCTTTATGATTTGAACATCTCATCCTTTAAGAATTTATGATCTTTCTTAAAAATTTTTTTTTTTTTTTTTGTTTTAAACGGTTTACTTTACTGATCTATTTATAAACGATCAAATAAATGAGAAAAAAATTTTATAGTTTGTAATAAAAATTTGTGAATTTTACTTAAAAACTAAATTGTTATATTTCATTTACTCTATTTAACTTTTTCATTTACTGATCTAGACATTGGTTATAGAGATCGTAATGATCGTTAAAGCGAATAAAAATCATTTACAGTAAATATTTTGATATCTAATAATGGTTCCCGACTATATTAAATTACAAGATTCTAAGACAATTTTACATAAAATATGCCAACATGCTTATCAGTGTACATTTTTTTTTAGCATTTACTAGGGGTGTTTTTCTTCTTTAGTTCAGAAGCTAGAAATGTTAAAAAAAAAATTTGTGTTTCTTTTTTCACTCTGAATGATCTTTCGTGTTTCTTTTTTCATTCAAAGTGCACTCAGAGTATGATATAAATGTTCGATTTTCATTTCCAGATATCGTAGATCATTTGAATTTCAATGTCAAAAATTTTATTTTTTTATATGATTTGACACTTTTGACAGCTTAAAGCTCTATTGTGTTTCATTATTTCGGAGCGTTTACAGATAAAATATTTTTAATCTGTTCATAACGTACTCTCTATGTGCTCGATATCTGTTCAGAGCACAAATCTGAAATAAAAAACAAAAAAAACACCCTAGATAGTACGGGCTGTTAGCCTGTTATATAGATATTATACATAATATTATCTAAAATTTTTAGAGTTCTATCTGATTCTGTACTTAAGTTTTGGGATTCTTTAAGCGTGTGTGCATTTTAATTCAAAGATATTACTTGATTTTAAAACTTATACTTTTTATTTGAACAAGTCGAAAAAATTAACTATCATAATTTGAAAATAATTATTTTTTTTTATTTATGATTGCAATACTGTATTTAGAGTATACGTAAGAAAAATAACTAAAAAAATTTATAATAAAAGAAGCAAATTTGGGCGCGAAAACGTATACCAAAAAAAAAAATATATGCCGAATCATCAAAAGCGCTTCATTTCATAACCGCCATATTAAAAAAATCAATTTTTTATTTTTATATTTTCCTCTTGTGTTAAAAAAAACCACATGTTTTGCGAAAAACTATATAATAATATGTATAATGATATGCTTTTTTTTTTTTGTTAAATTTTTATACATTTAAACGTATAATGTTGTATTTTGATATAATGTTTTGCATACAAAGTACAGAATTTAAGTAAAGTGAGGTTAATTTTTGGGTTATTTACTTTGTTGTTAGATTTATTATTTTTTGTATTTAAAAAAAAAAAAAACTCACGTTCCTTAAATTAGAATAAATTTAATATAAAATTAACCAAATACTTAAATGAATTAACAGTTTATTATTTATTAACTTTTGTATGTAAATAAAGGATAAAATGAATTAAGGCGGAAATTTTTTTTTTTTTTCATGCAAACTAAATTAAAACTTTGCGTACAGTTCTTTGGTTTACAATTATCAGAAAATGGTAAATAAATTTGAATACTAATCAATTAGAGTAATAAATTTGGATAATTACATTTAAAATTAATGGACAAATTTTTAGTTTCAATTTTGATTCCAAATGTTTTGTTCATTTGTTTTATATGTTTAGGTATTAAGGTTTAAAAAAAACCGATTTGAGAACGAAGTTCAGAATCAATCAACAAAGAGTTGGTAAATAGATTAGAAAGAATAAAGAAAAGGACGAAACATTGGCAGATCATCAAAAAGAAATTTTTCATCCGAATGAAATAGACTCAAATATCTATTATTGAAAATGATATTATAGAAGAAAAGAAATTATCATTGCACTCAAATGAAATTTGTTGATGAAATTAAAATCCTCATGTTGAAAAAAAGCTTCAGGCTTTGATTTAATAACGACGAAATTATTAAAACAACTTCCTTAAAAAGATCTAACAATGTTAGAATTACTGTCCACGCACAATAATAAGGACAACGACTATTACCATACAATACAAAAACAAATTGTCGTTGTCGTTGTCGTTCAATTAGATTTAAATTTAATTTTGTCATTGTGGAACATAATTTTGACAAATTCCACAGTGTGTAACTAAATGATATTTAGTTGTCAGTTTAGGAATAAGCAGATAGGGGTGCAATTTTATGTACAAAAAAGTATCAAATATAAATTTGAAATTTTGTGCTCGAATTATTTGTTTAATTTTGGAAGCTATCCGGCAAATTATTAAAAAAAAATTTTTAAAAAGTGTTTAAGTTTTCATTAATAATTGATTAAAAAAAAATATATTAATTTTGAATTAATATTTTTATTGCCTCCTAAGTAGCACAGTATTAAATAGGTAGCAAAGAATAATTATTAACGCTTTACCACTTAACATGTCAAATATCCCTATCGTTGTGATTGTACGCCATTCAACCACAACGACAGATATTATTAGTCGTTGTCGGTCATTGTGCGTGGACAGTTATACATTAACATTAACCAACATTAACAATAGCGAAAAGAAAATTATCGAACTACAAAATGAAAAAAAAACATTTAAGGTCTTCGAAGAAAATTATATAAATGAAATTAAAAAAAAAAATAAAACGTAATTTATTTTAGTTTTTAGTTTTGTATGCGACCGTTAATTCCACTCCAGAAAATGCTTAAAAGTTTGTGCTAAAAACAGTTTACATAATCTTCGGCTCCAAACAACGCTCGCAAATATTTGCTTAATTGTGATGACAGAAATAATTTATTTACAACACGCGACTCAAGTCAAGAAGCCTATGATAGAGGTGTACTGTGCAACTTCTCACCCAAAAATAGAATTAACACTTTATTTCAATCTAAATTCATTTTAATATCCTTAATTTAAATTTTAATAACATATGAGAATAGTTAATATTGTTTATAAAATGACAAATTTGTTGTTGCAAACGGCTGTCAAAATTAAAAATTCGAATTTTAGCTTAAAAGCGCGTCATTATTCGATTCAGACGATTATTTGTGTCATATATTATCAATAAAGCATGCTTTCAATTTTAATAAAAATTTCTTGTAAATTTAATTATCTTATATATCTTTTGTATACGTCATATAAAATAAATTTTATTTTTAACCCTTAATTTAACTTCATTCATAAATTACAAGAATTGGATTAATTTTTTTTTTAAACTGAAAAATTTTAGATCAATTTTATCCGATAAGATAAATTTTCTTCAATACTTAATTTCTCCATTTTTTTTTCTTAAGTGTTTCTAAATATAAAATAACAAAAACCCAAATATCAATTATTACCACCAAAAACATAACAATGTCATTATCATTCCAATGACAATTTAAAGGTTCACCAAAAATAAAAATGGATTTGGTATATTTTCTTTTTTTTTTAGCTTAAATTAAATATAATGAAAAAAAAAGATACTCATTCCTTCCCATCAGCATTATCTGTCTCTCAGACGTAATATAAATTCAATTTAAAACGTAAGCTAATCATATTCTTTTTTAATGACAAGCTAAAAGCGCCCTTTCTCCAAAAAAAAAAAAAAGAAAAAGTAAAACATAACAAAAATTATTTATTGCTTTATTATAAGGGCATGTATAAAATTAACCACACGACCCAAAACAATTTAACGCAACATAACAATTAAACTTTTAAGAATACATCATCTGTAATAAATATACACTATATAAATATACACTATAATAAAAACTACATATGGATATGTATGTAGATATATTCTTTTTATCATTGGAATTTCTGAAAACTATAATATAAAATTACGCAATTGGGGATTTATTAAGAGTATTAAGAGCAAAACTAAAATAATTTCAAGTATTCTTTTATGTCGAACTATGATAATACATATTAAAATGTATGTGTATGCTCTCAACATTATTTTTAAAGTTATTTTTATAATAATATACATATAGATTTTTTTTTTTTTTTTTTAATTGTTTAATGTAATTTAATATTATCCTCCCATGCTATTTCACTATCAATTGAAAAAAAAAAGAAAAAATTTTATTCAAACCATATTATTGTATGTTAATTCTGGAGAGAACAACACACCTCAAAAGTTTCAGTATTTTTTTTAGCATAATCTATTATCTATCTGTTATTTTATGCTATTCATTTTTTAAATTTATTTTTTTAATTGTTTAGTTTGTAGTTGAGACTTTAGTATTTTAAAGTTTATTTGTTTGATTAAACCAAATCGGTTTATGTATGCTTACAGAAGACTTTTTCTTCGACGCAACTTTTTCTACCTTTCCTTCCTTATATGTAGTATGTATTTGTCAATAACCTACAATCGGATCCATAGTTTGGCGACGAAAGCGCTCTTGTGGATTCTTAAAAATTTTAAAACCGCTGTAACATTTATCATGAAATTAATACTATAGCAAAACATTTCACTATTAGTTCTGTTGTATTAATTAAAAAATGATTTACCAAAAAATTCAAAAATAACGAGGAGTCAACAGGGTTGATTTGAACACTAAAAAAATCTTGATCCCCTGAAAAATTGCAACTACTGTTCCCAACCTAGTCTTTGAGGAAGAAGTTTTGCAGGACTTAATAGCTTTCAACATTCTTGGTATCGTTTTAAGCCTAAAATTATCTTGTCAAGTCACATTTTTCGTACTGCTAAAGATGCAGCTTTAATGATTGGAATTTTTATATCTCTGTAAAATTTATTGCTATCATATTTCATTAATAACTATATAAAATGTTCTTTAGGTCGAAAATGGATTTTAATGCACATATTTGGACGAAATAGCACTGGTTTATTTCGATAATGTACAAAATATAAATTTGTCTAATTAACGACCCCAGTTTTATCTCAAAGCTTATTTCACTTAGCCATCGTTGTACAGTTTTGTACAGTAAACAAACTGTCAAAAACAAATTAATATCTCACTCAAAGTTTTTCTACGTGAAATAAGGAGTAATACAGATACACATTCCTACTTTCCTACATTGCTACTATTGAATTTCTAAGATGGCAAAACACAGCTTATGGAAATTTGTTTGTCATGCTTTTAAGGAACCAGATGGTATCGCATTTGTTCCCTAAAGATTTCAACGCATATGTGTAGAATTTAGTAAAGTTTAAGAGAATTTTAACATCTTTCTTTAAAATTTTCATACCAATTCTACATAACCCTACAACCATTGAACCAGAGAAGTAAAGTAAATCATAATTGTTGTATTAAAACTAAAGCTAAGAAACTAAAGCTACTTACTTAAAGCTACTTAAACTAAAGAAAAGAAATACAATAGTAAAAATTTGATAAATTAACAATAAAAGTAGTACTTAATTTAATTTAAATTCTAATTCACACTAAAATCGTTTAAAATATATTAAAATTTCATAAAATTAATTAAATTAAACCAAATTCTATTAAAAAATTTAAATCTAGTCTAATTTTAAAATAAATAATTTGATTAAATTTTATCTCCTAAATTATTTTAATTTTGAAATACTGTAATTAAACATTTAATTGTTGAAATAAATGTCATTAACAACATAGTTATCTTATTAACTTTTTTTTATGTTAAATTAAATTTAAAACTTTCATGTTTTATAATTTTATCTTTTGCTTTACTTTTATAGAAAAAAAAAATTGCTTTAAATCAACTGTAATAGCAGATAACTATAGCCAAAAAATATCACATAATGTAATGTAAGTCATAGTTTTGTCAATTTATTCATTATGCCTGTCAGTTTCGTATCAATGTTTGAACGTTCACTTCAGTTCAATATTTTCATGATTGATAATCAATTAGTTTTTAGTTAATAATATATTCATTGACAGTAACAAAATTCCAACGAAAAATATATTTATCAACTTATCAAATTAACTGTCATATGTTGTCAGAATAAAATCTAGACCTACTTTATTGCTGCAAGTTAAATTTAAATCTTAAAATTTAATTAAACTTTTATTTCAATTTCAATTCAAAAATAAACGTAGCGCTTTATTATATTTTTTTAATTATGTCAAAAACGTTGCTATCGTATCTAATAACATAAATAAATTTAAAAAAAAAACAAAAAAACTGAATTCATACATTCATGTTAATTGAATTAATTGAATTAATTAGTACAATAACCACAAAAGCTTTTTCTTTAATGGTTAAATAATGGTGAAGTATATATGTATGTATGTGTGGTGTTTTTTTTTTAATATTTTCTTTGGGGTATTACAGTTATATGTACATAGTATCTATATAAAATGAACTAATACATTTTGTATGTATGTATGTATGTAGATCTCATGATAGAACAGTTAATTTAATTTTACTTTCAATGTTTTTTATTTATCTTTTTTTCTTTCTGTTCTTTTATAATAATTGTTGCATAACCTTAAAGGCGACCTAGAAAAATAATTTTCTTTCTGAGTTTTGTTTTTTGTTTTTTTTATCATTTTTGGTTTGTAAAAAAAAAAAAAAATTAAAAAGTAATGGAATTTATATGTCCATTAAAATAGAAGTTTTTCATATTACTTATGTATTAATATTTTAAAAAAAAATATTTTATTGTATGTGTGTAGAGGTCATTAGGTCATAATATAGTTAACATTTTTTTTAATATAATAAACTATAATAGTATTGAAGAAATTATCATATTTTATAATGTTTGCGTTCCTTTTACACGAAAAGAGTAGTTTAGAGTAGTTGGGAAGTAGTTGGTATATGGAACGCTAACTTAACATAATCGTATTTACTCCTATCTACTCTTTCTCAAATGTTGGTGTATAGTTGGGAGTAGTTGGGAGTAGAAAAGAGTAGTTTACTCTGTAAAAGGAACTCAAACAATCATAAATATTTAGGCAGTATAGGTATGCTAGGATAATTTTTTATGTACATATATTATAAATAATTTGTACGTTTGTTGCGTTGCGTTATATTATAAATAATTTGTACGTAAAATCTGGCGTTGCATGTTCTCAATTCTAGCTTCATAGATTATAAATTATTTTATTTTGTGCTCAACCAGAGGCCTGTTTGACTGCATTATTTAATAAGTGTATAAGTGTTTCTGCTTATCCAAAGGTGTATACACATTATATAATATTTAAAGAAATTACTTTTATATAACACTTAAAAATGATATTATAAATTATTATTTTAATGTAGTTATCAACCCTACAACCAATTAAAAAAAAAAACAAAAAAAAACCTTTTACAAACTTCTTTTCAATTTTAAGCAATTTTCTTATTTCTTTAATAAAATATCAAAATTTTTATGACATTATATCCTTTTTAGTCTTTTTATTTCTTAAATTTTTTTGTTTTTTATTTTATTTTGTGTTTTTTTTTTTCATTCATTCAATTATCAAATATTCAATTATATAGGTTTCAATAACACATAAATTAATAATTCAATCTAACCCTCCAAAAGTTAAATTTCAATAAAGTTTTTATAGGTAATACCGTTATAAATATAACGCAGCTATTCAGATTGTTATTATTTATTTATTTTCATAAATAAGCATAATATAAATGTAAATATTATATAATTTTGGTATTTGTATTAGTGTATCCTTTTTTTCTTTAACTATTTAAATTGAAAATAAAAACAAAAATCATTTAAAACTCACCAAAAAACAACAAGAAATTTGGAATTACTTAAGGCATATTTTTATAGTTGAATCCTTACCAATTCATAAAAAAAACAGATAACTAGCAACTATACAATACTGTATCATAATCATCATAAGGTCAATGAACTCATCCCCTTTTATAAACATTACTTATTTTTGATATTCTGTTTTCTATTTTCTTTTTTTACCGTTAATATTTACTTACTTTTTTTCTTACATAATGCCAATTCTTAACTGCTTCTTTTTTTTTCGTTTTTCTTGTCTCATTCACTCTTTTTCGTCGGTTTTATTTAATCTCTAAAAAAAATAAAATCTTGTATAGTATATAGTGTTGTTGTTGTTTTTTTGTAACTGTAATTTTTAATAAACAAAAAGGGATGATACATTCAAATACCTTCAGGATAAATGAATGAAAAATGAACAGGGGGGATAAAAAGAGACAAAAAAATTAAAAAACGAGGAAGAGTGCAGTAGAGTAGACTGTGTCAACTCTGGGATACCCGTATGAACGTAATATATCCTGTTTCTATAAAACTTGATCATCTTTTAAAAACATTCAGAGTTTTAGTACCGAACTACAGAGTTATATTTATGTAAATTGTGGAGTTGTATGATAGCTACCCGAATCTATTGCGCCTAGCTTCATTAAGTTCCAAGAAATGCAAAAAGCCTGAACCGGCTGCTTTAGGCCATTCAAATTTTACAAAAGTTTTTGGCATGCAATTCGACACTTTTTCACTAAATTTCAGATAGCTAGCTTCAATAGACACTGAGTTATTTTCATTTAAAAAGAGAAGTTGTATGGCAACTATCCGAACCTGTCATATCATCACAACAAAATTTTACAGAAGTTGTTGCCATAAAACTCGATCATCATTTGCAAAATTTCAGATACCTAGATTGAATAGACACTGGGTTATTTCCATTTAAAGAAAGAAGTTGTATGGCAGCTACTCGAACCCGGCGGCCGAAAATGCTGGAGTTAAATAGCAAAACTAACAATTTTGTAAAAGTGACGTAAAAAAAATTGCAGCCTCCTAACTCCTTTATTTTTTGAGTTATCGTGCGGACGGACACTGAGTTCTTTCATTTAAAAAGAGATTTTGTATGGCAGCTACCCGAACCCGTCACACCACCACAACCAAATTTTGCAGAAGTTGTTGCCATAAAACTTGATCATCATTCGCAAAATTTCAGATACCTAGATTGAACAGACACTGAGTTATTTCTATTTAAAGAAAGAAGTTGTATGGCAGCTACTCGAACCCGGCGGCCGAAAATGCTGGAGTTAAATAGCAAAACTAACAATTTTGCAAGAATGACGTAAAAAAAATTTCAGCCTCCTAGCTCCTTTATTTTTTGAGTTATCGTGCGGACAGACACTGAGTTCTTTTCATTTAAAAAGAGATTTTGTATGGCAGCTACCCGAACCCGTCGCACCAGCACAACCAAATTTTGTAGAAGTTGTTGCCATAAAACTTGATCATCATTTGCAAAATTTCAGATACCTAGATTGAACAGACACTGAGTTATTTCTATTTAAAGAAAGAAGTTGTATGGCAGCTACTCGAACCCGGCGGCCGAAAATGCTGGAGTTAAATAGCAAAACTAACAATTTTGCAAGAGTGACGTAAAAAAAATTTCAGCCTCCTAGCTCCTTTATTTTTTGAGTTATCGTGCGGACGGACACTGAGTTCTTTTCATTTAAAAAGAGATTTTGTATGGCAGCTACCCGAACCCGTCGCACCACCACAACCAAATTTTGTAGAAGTTGTTGCCATAAAACCTGATCATCATTCGCAAAATTTCAGATACCTAGATTGAACAGACACTGGGTTATTTCTATTTAAAGAAAGAAGTTGTATGGCAGCTACCCGAACTCGGGGACAGAAAATGCTGGAGTTAAATAGCAAAACTAACAATTTTACAAAAGTGACGTAAAAAAATTTTCAGCCTCCTAGCTCCTCTATTTTTTGAGTTATCGTGCGGACGGACACTGAGTTCTTTTCATTTAAAAAGAGATTTTGTATGGCAGCTACCCGAACCCGTCACACCAGCACAACCAAATTTTGTAGAAGTTGTTGCCATAAAATTGGATCATCATTTGCAAAATTTCAGACGCCTAGCTTCATTAGGTTCCAAGAGGTGCAAGAAGTCTGAACCGGCTGCTCTAGACCAACCAAATTTTACAAAAGTTGTTGGCATGTAACTCGACACCTCTTTACTAAATTTCAGATTCCTAGCTTCAATAAACACTGAGTTATTCTCATTTAAACGGAGAAGTTGTATGGCAGCTACCCGAACCCGCTGCACCAGCACAACCAAATTTTACAGAAGTTGTTGCCATAAAACTTGATCATCATTTGCAAAATTTCAGACGCCTAGCTTCATTAGGTTCCAAGAGGTGCAAGAAGTCTGAACCGGCTGCTCTAGACCAACCAAATTTTACAAAAGTTGTTGGCATGTAACTCGACACCTCTTTACTAAATTTCAGATTCCTAGCTTCAATAAACACTGAGTTATTCTCATTTAAACGGAGAAGTTGTATGGCAGCTACCCGAACCCGCTGCACCAGCACAACCAAATTTTACAGAAGTTGTTGCCATAAAACTTGATCATCATTTGCAAAATTTCAGAAACCTAGCTTTAATAGATACTGAGTTATTTCTATATAAAGATAGAAGTTGTATGGCAGCTACTCGAACCCGCCGACCGAAAATGTTGGATTTAAATAGCAAAACTAACAATTTTGCAAAAGTGACGTAAAAAAAATTTCAGCCCCCTAGCTCCTTTATTTTTTGAGTTATCGTGCGGACGGACGGACGGACGGACGGACGGACGGACGTACATGGCTTAATCGACTCAGAATTCGATTCTGAGCCGATCCATACCTTTGACACTATATCTAGCTCGACTCCTTTAAGGTGTCACAAACGTAATGGCAAATTTATTATACCCTTGAACATAGTTCATACGGGTATAAAGAAAAACACACAAAAGTAGTATACAAAAAATTTAGGCAAAATATCATGTTTTTATTTAAGATAAACGTCTTTTAAGTTAAAAAAAAGACAAAATAAATAAATAACAGCAAAAAAAAAAAAAGAAAAAAACTATAACGATAATATTATAATAATAATAGTAGTAAAAAAAAGGATATCCCTTATTTTTATTTACAATATAATATGAGTATCTACATATAATGTAATGTAAGTTATAGTTTTCTCAATTTTCATTTTTTATTTTTATTTACTATTCAGCATATTTTAAGGCGTTTTCTGATGAATGAATGAATTATTGTCAAATATTTTTTCCTCAGACTTTAAGTTATTAAAAGAAATACAATATAACTATAATAATATATTGTAGATACAATAAAGTCTGAGTAGTGAATTATTTTTAGTACAACAGATTGAATGAATTGAATAAGATGATATAATAATATGTACGTACTTTATTCGTATGGGATAATTAAGAGAAAAATAAATAAAAAATCCTTAGAAAAGACGAGGTTTTTTTAATGTTTCCATTTTATTTATTTTTATTTTCATTTTGAAAAGATATGAAACAAAGATAAAAATTGTTTAATTAACTTAAATAACGGAAAAGTTTAACAAAAATATTTTACATATATAAAAATAATGAAATTTCCAAAAAATATTAAATTGTAAACATTTTTTTAAAGAATAAAATTTCATTTAGATTTATAGCGATAGAGTTTATTAACTTTGAGTGCTTTGTAATACGTTATAAATACTTAAATCACAAGTATCTATTTTTTTATCTAAACGTCCGTACTTTAGTTTTAAGTGCTGTAATAACCGATACCAGTATTACCTCAAAGCTAATTCTATTTAATCATCGCCGTATACAGTTGGGTCATATTATAACGGATAAACATCTGTTGTAAAAAAGTAGAACAGTTAAAACTTTCAAACAAAATTTTTCTACCCGAAAAATGAAATGCGACACATGCTCATCTCTGCACTGTAGTATTTTAACATTGCTAAACACAACTAATGAAATTTGTCATGCGCACATCGCGTTTATGGAATCAGATTCTATCGCATATATTCTCTAAAGTTCTTAACTTATAATAGGTGTTCAAAGTTTAGTAAAGTTTAAGAAAAATACTAAAATCTTTCTTCAAAATTTCGCTTCAAATATTACTGCGCGTCGTACATACTCCTAAATTTTTTCAAATCCATTTCCCGAAAAATCATCTAAGATCCCATATCATTCATATGAAATGTCCCATCCTACGTTTTGCCAATATACTATATGTGATATTTAATGATTAAAAATTTTAAATACTTTCCAAGGAATTAACACTACGTGTAACGTGATGAAATGTCATACAGAAATTAACTTTATCTAATTTAACAGAACGAACGTAAATACTGTGTCATAACAAAACAGCTTAATTTTTCAACTGTCAATTTTTTTTAAATAATAAATGAAGTAGTAAAAATGAATTTAAATATACATACTATAATTTTATTATTCGTTAGAAATTCACATTTTCAAGTATTTTTCCATTTATTTATTTGTAGTTTGTTCTCATTCATTTTAGACAGTTTAGTACACCTTGTTGATTATGCATTATTCGTGTACATTCTATTTGAAGTAAACACATTATATGTAAAATTTTATATTAAGTTTATGACGAAACACCCTGTATATTAATTATCCATATTTTTTTATTTTTTAAAAATTGCTGATAAATAGATAGAAAATTTCATTCTAAAGTTAATTTAATAAAATTATCTACAAATTTTACAATTTTATAATTATTTTACTCTCATTTAATTTTACATTCATTTAAAATAATATACGTGATTAAATTAAAATTTATCATCAAATTTAATAATAAAAAAAAATTTAATTCATTTTTAACACCACAAATCCACAATTACTCATTTAAAAAAAAAAATAAATTATTTTTATGCATTTTAATATTTCATAATTGAATTTAAATATTTTTTTTAACATATGTACATACATACATTTAAAACGAATTAAATACAACATTATTTAAATACAAATAATAATAATATAAGACAATCAAATAAATAAATTTCATTTTAATTTAATTTACATTAAGAATTTAATTTTTTTTTTTTTAAATGTTGAAGCAAAAAAATAAAAATATTAGAAAAAAAAAAACGAAAAGTTTGTCATCAATTTAAATATTAAAAAAAAAAAAAAAAAAGTATACCTACTTAGATGTCAAGCACAATTTTTAAATGCCAACAGCCAAAGAAACATAAATTGACAGAAACAGAAGTGAAGTGAAGTAAACAGGGAAATAACAAACAGACAAGAAGACAATTCCGATTTGTGTACGACATTTTCATAAAAGAAAAACTAAATATTGTTTTTTTTTTTTATATGGGACGGTAGCAATCATTTGTTGATGATTAAGAAAACATATTTTTAATATGTTGATATTTTGACGATGATCATGTTGATATTGATGATGATGTCACTTCAATAACTGTTTTTTTTTTGTCATAAAATGAAAATTATTTCACATTGAAGTTATTTTAAAATATTATAAATACATACATATGTACATACGTATGTACAAATAAATTATACATGAATGTATGTATGTATATACTATATAGTATATATGAATGAATGCTATTTTTATTTTTTTTACATGTCAAATTTATGTCATATTCTGTTATTTTTGTTTAAGTTTTTATTTATTTTTTTGTTTTTTTTTTTTTTTTCTGTTAATTTGTGTTTAATTACTTTAGTATTTTTTATTTACATAAAAAAAATTATTTTTAAAAAAGAAAAAATATAAAAATAATTAAAAAAGTGGAATGGTAGTTTTTTTGTTATAGGTGTTGTATACTAATGCAAAAACAAATGAAGGTGATATTATACAGGTGATACAAAGTTTGCATGTTTGTTTTAATATTATTTCGACATGAATGTTGGTATTAAAATAAAAAAGATTCTTTTAGATTAAAAATAATAATTAAAAAAAAAGCTGATTTTTTTTTTTTTTTTTAATTTAGTTAATTTGAAAGGTGTTAGGTTCAAGTTTGAAAAATTTTGTGATAAGTTTATATTTATATGGAAAATGAATTTCTTAATATTTTCACAGATGAATTTTTGGTTTTTTTTTTCAAATTTTTTAATTTTTTCACTTGAAATGTTGTTGCATATATTTCTTAAATATCCTCTGTGTACGGATTAACGAAGTAAGTAAATAACTCTTTGTTTAAAGCTTATTATTTTGTTTATATTAAATTGGGGAACAAGGAGAAACTTAAAGGAGCTATGTATGTAAATGTATGTATATAAAGGTGGGTAGGTAGGTAGGCATAGGTGAAATGAACTGCCTTTGCAAACCTCAAGCCAGTTTAAACAGTCTGAAACTGTTTTTTTGCTAAATAAACCATTGGGAGCTATGAAAATACAAAATAAGTTCCAATAGTATATATATATATGTATGTACGAACGGCTAAAATTCTATTAAATATGAAAGAAAGATTAAAATTTTATTTATTAAATGTTAAAACCATATACATAGGTAGTCTATATACTGATAATATATAATCAATGATAAGAAGAAATTAAAATTCAGCGTCTTAAGATGCCTAAAATAATTGCCAATGTTTTCGTTTTAAACAAAATATTTTATATAAGAAATTGCGTAAGTATATATATGTATTTAAAATGAAAAATTTTCGTTCAAATTTTTCAGTTTGAAATACAATTAGAAACAGCTTTTAATTAATTAAATTGTGCTTAATAACAAAACTAGGTTGAACGGATGCTTTCAGTTTTAATTTTAATTTATTATAGGCTTGGTGCCTTAATACAATTACAAATTAAATAAATTTATATTTTTTTTTATAAAAACAAAATTTAAACTTTAAATCATTTTTTGAACACGTAAAGCATAAGCAATCTCTATACAATAATTACATCAATATGTTTATATTATATTTATAGACATTAATAATTGGGCATTTTACCCAATTTAATTTAAAATTTTATTACATGATTTTATTCAGTGTACATAAAAACATAAAAATGTAAATTAAATATCAGAAAAATATTTTATATTTAAAATATAAAATTTATTCTTTTTTATTTTATATTTTATATTAATTTATAGCTTATATTTAAATTTTAAACAAGAAACTTTATGTTATAAAAGTAAGCCTAAAGTCTCGGCTTAAATTAATTTATAATCTCTTTTTTATTTTTATTTTGTAACCGTTTATAATAAGAGTTACCATATAGTAAACGATTTACTTAAATAAACGCTATACTATAATATTTCTATACATATACATATTTTAATTCAGTAATTAATTTATAATTATATACTTACTATATATGGACAATTTAATCTATAAATAAATACTAGTTTTTTTTTTAAAAAAAGAATTATGAAAAATGGATTTTGCTAAAGCATTTTGCAAGACATACAAGTATTAAGTCTAAGTTGATATATATGTATACATAAACATATATATATCTACATCTTGATCTTGAATGCCAAAATTGAAAAGGTGATAAGCACTGATCAAATTTAATCATATAAAGTGAACTGATCAAATTCCCAACAGAATTCAACTCTACAAAAAAAAAAATATAAATTCGTATTGCTTGTATAATGCTTTAAATTTCATTGAATAATTTTAATTTATAAAATTTATAGACTTTACGTACCAACTATAGCTAATTAACTTTTACTAAATTTCAATCAAAGCTTTTAATTAAATTTACGATAATTTATTCAAAATTAACAAATAAACTAAAAGATTTAATTATGTTTCATAAAATTGTATGTTAGTTTTTTAATAATGCGATATATGTACGTATCCTCAAACAAATCCGAATTTTCGCTTGAATGTATAATGTATTATAAACAGTTGTTTATATATAAGCTTATCTATCATGTACATCTAAAAAACTGGAAATTATTTATTGCTTTTTTTAGCATATTTTTTAAAAAAATAAATTAAAATTTTATTTTTTTATTTTCATTTGTTCGTTCGTCCGTCTGTCTGTTTACAAAATTTCTACACCGTTAAAGCTGGAGCAATCAAATTTTAACCACGTGGCACGTATAGATCTTATAAAAAAAAAATTTACTTATAAAAACCGAATTTTTAAATGTGTATACGTATAGGTCACATATAATGTCAAAACAAAATTTTGCAAGATTTTGCATTTTTAATATCTTCTAACGCTTTTACATAGAGCCGTAAAATTTTGAGTCAAGAGAGATCTTTCAGAATTAGTTACCTTAGAACTTTTTTTTTTGTACATATCCCTGTTTTCTCGGTTGTTTCCCAATTAGAGGTCAAAAATTGAAAATTTACTGTTTTTTAGACCTCTATAACTAAGAAATCTCTGTAGATTTTTTCAAAGAAAATTGCAAAAATTAAATCTTCCAACATATTCGTTTACCAGTATTAACAGTTTTTCTTAATAAGATAAGGTTTCCTCAAATTTTAAGAAAGTGTATATCATGAATTTTAATAATTTTTTCTTTCATATAAAATTCTAAATGTGCTCCTTCAAAAACCTTTGGTTTTACATTCTTTCTTATTTTATTATTGTTTCATTAAATTTGCATACAATTTATACTGCTATTAAAAATCTTTACATACTAACGTTTTTATTATATTTATTTAAATCTATTTTGCATATAAAATGCATTAATTCTAATATTTAGCGGTACTTTACCATAAGATTGAGAGTTTTCAAATTTATTTTATGTACCTACTATAATATGTATATATATATGTAGTTAAGCCTTAATTAGATATCAGGTATGTATAATACACATTCATATGCATTTATGTATTTTTATCATTTGAATCAGATTCGTTTCAAGAATTTTTTATGAATCGATCGATTTAAATGGAAACAAAATATAAAATTTTTATTTTTTTTTTTTATTTTATATTTATAATTCAAATGGGTTGCGTTTTGTTAGATTATAAAAAGTTTTTGTAAATAATTTTATATTAAAATGCAAAATGAATCGTTACTTTCTATTCTACTGTTTGTACTTGTATTGGCACTTTTAATAGTAACTAATAACTTTATGGATTATCATAAAACTTTGGTTAAATATAATAAATTAGAAAGTGCAGATAGGGAAATTGAAAATTTACTTTATTTAGAATTCATATAATTTAAATTTGGATTTTAAAATTTACTCCATTTTTTTAATTTCTAATGAAAGTTGTATCACGTTGTACCTTACAGTTTTTGCAATGTTGGGTACATTAAAATTAAGTGTTGATTTTTCTGTTAAACAAAATTCATTAGTTTTGAAAAAACAAAAAAAAACAAACAAGGCAATGAAAACCAATGGCTTTTAAAAGGATATATTCATGAAAGACAATAAAAACAGTTTAGAATCCATTGCCTTGCATCAAAATTTGTAATTTTTCTTAGAATTTTATATATGTATAAGAAAAAATTAAAAGAATAAAGTGACGCTTCTTCAATTTTAAGAAAACTCTTTATAATAATTAAGAAAACTATTAATAAGCACATATAAAATTATAATGTTGAAGTTTTAATTTTTGTGTCGCATTTTGTACAGGTAAAAATAGCAAAATTACAATTTTTAACCCCTACTATCTTTTAAAAAGCGATAGTAACTTATTATAATTCTGAAAAATTTTTCATCTCTCAAAAATTTCAAACTTCTAACTAAAAACGTGCCACAGTTATAAAGGATATAAAATCAAGCAAAATATTGTTTTCATAAAACGCTAAATTTAAATACAAAATTGAACCTTTTCAAACTTTTGGAATTGCAGCTTCATAACGGGGTAGGTTACATTACTCGTTATGAAGCTGCATTACCCGTTACAAAGCTGCATTACCCGTTATGAAGCTGCATTAGTTGTTGTATAACATTAATTTAAGAGATCTATGCAGGATTAAAATTTGATTGTTGTTATTTAAACGGTATAGAAATTTTCTAAACAGACAGACAAACGGCCCGAAATCAGAACCCAGATGAAGGAACAGAGTGAAACTAAACAGCAAATTTTTGAATTTTTTTTTTTTCAGAAATGTGCTACAAACGGATAATGAGCTCTGCATGGCATTTTATCTAAAATATTAATAGGGGTAAATGAGCCATTAAAATACACATAATATGTTTTGTATATACGAAAAATACTAACACAATTAAATGTTCAACACTCTAATATTTAATCAGCGTGATATAAAAATAAATTTTGTACGTTTTGTAATATTATTATTAAAATAATTATTTTATTTTTTTTCATTTAGAAACGTTTTGAAATTTGAATGTGCTTTTAAATTGGTTGTTTTCATAATTACCAGCTAATTTGTTTAAAATCCAAACGGGGGGTCTTTTTTATTTATATAAAAGAAAAAAAAAGAAAATTTTGAAGTTCAAATTTTGGATTTTTCAAAAAAAATTTTATTGAATTTTTTTTTTTTTTTTAATTATGAAATAATTCTTTTTTATTTACAATATAAATCAAAATTTTATATTAACTAATCAAAAAATTTTTTTTTTTAATTTAATTGAAATTCATAGTAGCTTAAAGATCACTATATTTATTCAACAAATTTTTTTATAGATTTTCATATGATATTATAAATTCACCTCAGTTCACATGAAATATTTTTTCTCTTAATAATTTAACTTCAATTTCCAAAAAAAAAAAAAGTTTTCCATGATGATAGTAATATAGTAATCATTTTCATTCATGATAATTTATAATGGTTTTATCATATGGAAAAAAAAAGTAAAAAAAAATAATTTTAAAATAGAATAATTATTAGAATTCATATTTATAATATACATATTACATACTACATACATATATTTCTGTGTTTTAAGTTATTAAAAATGAACACATCAACGTTATAATTTATAGAAAGTTAAAAAAGAATTATATTCAAATTTTTGTCGTTTTATGAATTATAAGACTCTGTCCTCAACGACTCGATCCTTATTATTAAATTAGTGAGAATTATCAAAAGACACTGAAGAAAAGCACGATTCTTTTATCAACGTCTGGGACTTTAACCCACTCCTACATCATCATTTTTCAGGCATCAGACTTTTGATTTCATCAGAACAAGTTCCCACTCCTACCAGATATCTCTACAGAGAAAGAGAATCTACTAAGCGTCGAAGACCCAATGAACAGAACGTTAAGGTAACATTAAGGATCATTTATTAAATGAATTGCACTATTTTGACCTTTATCGAGAAATTCTGATGTTTTGGGGGCTCCTGTCAAAATATCTGCTCCATCTTTGGAATACAACTAATATTGAGATTTCAAATCTTTATCTTTTTTTATAACCATTTTATCACCACCAGCTATTTTAAATAAATTCTAAAATATAAGTTTACTAAATGGGGTGGGGAAGCTTAAACAACCATTTCATATTTTCAGAATATTTTTATTGTTAGGGAATTTCTTTTTTTACCTTTACTAGCTTACTTTGTCCGAAAAAAAAAACTCACCTAAAAATATGCAATTTTATTTTTTGACCATAAAATCAACCATGACAACTGTCAAGCATGTTTCCCTATTATATCACTATAATTGGAGAGCCACATGTAAATTTATAGAATATAACTCTCAAATTCACTTAAATATGAAATGTTTATCCTGAAAAAAGATTAAAAAATTATAAACAGTCATTTATGGTGGTTAAATGGATAAAATAAATAAAGATTACTATATTTATCATTAATACAGTACGTTTATAGGGTAGGTTAGTTACGATTAGGTTTAGTTAGATTATAATGTAGGTTAAGTTAATTTTAAATTTTTATAAAGGAAAAAATAAATTAGTTCTTTTTGTTAAATTTTCCAAAAATTTAATAATTCATAAAATAGTTTCTACCGAAAAATTTGTCTCGATTTTATTTAAAACTAATGAAAATTAAATAAATTAAATGAAATTTTAAGTTTTAGTTTGTCACAAAAATAACATAATAAATATTAGATTTTATAAGACTTCTTTTTATAATCGCAAAATTAAAAGAAAATAAAAATTAAATTCGAAGTTTTAAATTCGGAATAAAATAATAAACCGTCAAATATAATATGTCAGATGACAAATTCATTCAAGGATTTTCGAATCAAAATCTTTAATCCGTATATTCGTCTATGTTTAAATAAAACGGAAATATTAAAATTAATTATTTAAAACGTCCATTACTTTTACCATTTCTTAATTTAAAAAAAATGTTTAGTGATAGACAGACAACTATTATATTAAGTAAAGCAACTAATAAAATAGATTATCGTTTTTTAAAATTTAAGCTTTATGAAAAGAGAAAAGTACAGAAAAAAAAAATATCAGAATATTTTGATAATAATTACGCAATATATACTCAAAGATTATTATGCCATCTGCCAGCCACAAATTAATTTCACTTCTTTCGTTTATGTTTTTGATGTTTTGTATACGAAAAGAATTCATATTATACATCCCAAAATAAAAAAAAAAAGGTCATTAAATTAAAAAAAAAATTAAATAATTTTTATATTATTTTGCAGAGTTTATTTTGCAGTTTTAGAGTTTCTCATCAAAGAAACCAAAAAAAAACAACGAAAAACAAAAATAAAAATAAAATTACTATTTGCTAATTACATATATACATTATGTGCTAAAAATAATCTCACCAAAAAAAAAAAACCACCCAAAATAGGCACTCCTATCTAAATAATTTTAATATGACATATTTAAATATGTTGTGCAAAATTATGTGATGTGTCATGTACTTTATTTTGTGGATTTATTAAAGATGAAATTTCTTATTATCTTAATGGAAATATAAAAATTTATGGTAAAAGTAATGATTTTTTTTTTTTTTAGAAAATGCCTAATACACTTTAAATAACATTTAATTGAAAATATAATTTAAAATAGTTTAAAATAGTAGTACAATAATGTAAATGGAAGTAGGAATGAATGTACATATATACATATATATTTTTACGATTTCATTACTTATTATTGTTATTGAATAAAACAAAATGTTGCTAAATTATAAAAAGTTATTTTGCTTTGATATAAATTATTATGTAAAAAATCTATAAATTTTGGCATTGTACTTTTCGGCGGCGTAGTGGCGGTCAGTCCTGTGGTGGAGACTGCTGATTTTTTTTATTGATGTCTTTAAGTAGTTTAAGCCAATATTCAAACGAAAAATATTGGTAATTGCTTGTTGACAGTTGAATATTTACAATAATATTAATTTTTTCTCATATCAAAATTAAATTCATTTTTTTTATTTATTCGGTGACATGTCACAGCTCCCTTTGTCATAAGTCCCTAAGGGACTTTTGATACTTTCGATGTGTCATAAGTCCCTAAGGGACTTATGACATTTTGTAAAATAACACAAAGTGACATAAGTGTGACATAAAATGTCATAAGTCCCTTAGGGACTTATGAAACATTCAAAAGTGTCATAACATAACATGTATGATTTATGCCTTATAATTTCACAAATTGAAACTTTTATTATATATTTCTACATTGGGCTGGTCGCTGGTCGGTTTCAAAATCAAAGTTGTTCCTTTTTCCAGAGTGCTGTATATATGCATATCCAGAGTGCTAGATTCTATATTAGAAAGTAAGTTAAGTTAGTTAAAAAATCAAAGTTGATCCTTTTTCCAAAATATTTATGAATTTCATTTGTGCGAAACTTTGGTTATAAAACCAGAATTGACTCTTTTTCAAAATCTTCATAGACATATTTTTATTTCAATTTCTAAAATTATTTAATATCAATAAATTGGAGCAAATAACCTGTTTTTCTTATCGTTTTTATCGTTTATTTAAACTCGCCCAATTTTCGTCAAAATCGCTATATTTCTGAGAAAGGGAATATATTATCCCCAAAATTCTGGACCGTTTGGTTAAACTCCTGCAAAAGATTGCATATCGTCATGCATCAATATAACAACTTTTTTCGTCATAATACTCTTTAAGGGACTTATGGCACTTAATAAAATATTTAAGTGTGTCAAAAGTCCCTCTGAAAAAAGTCCCTCTCCCTAAGGGACTTATGACATTTTACAAAGTGTCGTAAGTCCTTTAGGGAGTTATGACACTTATGACAAAGGGAGCTGTGACATGTCACCATTTATTCATCATCACTTAACAAAATTGTTATAAATCAGTGAATTATTGTCTTAAACATTGCTGAAAAGTAACATTATCTATGCTTAAATCGATAAAACAAAGTTTTGGTCAAAAAAAAGTGATAAATATAAGTTTATAAAAATCCATATATATACCTTATAACAAAAAATAAGGTTAAGGTTAGTGTTTTTTTAAATGAAAATTTCTAAAAATCGAAATTTAACAAAAAAATTATAAATTTAATTTTTTTTTTTAACCATAACCTCTAACTGTAAAAATCCATTTGAAAATTATTTAACGTAATAACATTATTCGAAAAAAGCGAAAAAAAAATATTTGAAATGTAATTTTGTTAATGGAATCATGACATATGTCAAAAAAAATTTAAAAAAAGAAATGTTAAAATTTTTTAAAAATAGTAAAAGAGTATAGGGCTATAAATAAAATTTTTTGATGGAATATAATTTGTTTGTTTTTTTTTTGTAATTTAAAATCGTTTTTTTTTTTTAGAGGAATTTCACTTAGGCAAAAAAAAGTTTAAACTAAAATGATTTGATTAATTAATGAAATCGTTAAAGTGGTTTTTGACTAAAATTTGAAAATGAGAAATTTATTAAAAAAAAAAAATTTCCTTTTTAAATTATACAAAATTAAAATATATGATTTAAAAAATACACTGTATTATTGAAGTTGAATTATTTTAAAACTATAGTAAAAGTTAACGAGAAATATACGATGATTGATGAATCAATTTAGGGTATTTTTAAAATAATACAGTTAATTCAAGTTGAAATGCAGAAAAATCACATTTATTTTACAAAAATTTTATATTATAACTATAATAAGTCATAATAACTTTTTCATATTTTAAAATCCGTCTATAGTATTTGTCATGTTGTTTGGTAGCCGGGATATAGACAACGATTCTTACACCTAAGCCCGTTGTGCTGCTCAACTCCATGAGCACTCGGTTATCACAGTTTCAGGACTTTCTTCGTCTTTTTCCAGCTCAGTTCACTCCAAAATGCCTTCATATGTAAGGAGCCTAATGTTTGCAGTCAGCTTTTGTTTTACCTGAGACTTTACCTAATGCTTATTCACTATAGCTTCACTATAGAGTTGTTAGTTCTATTGACTTTATATTTACACATCATCTATGACTATATTATATTATATGTATTCATCTATGACTATAGTGCATATTTGGCCAAATTATCTGTATTCACATTTTCTGAGAAGCCTGCGTTGGCAGGGATCCATTATAGTTGATAGCATTGATTTTTCTCAGGTTATCCCAGGCTTTCCAGTATCCTAGAATAGTTTTTTAATTTGTATAATAAATTGGTTTGGTCTGACTTTGGTTATTTTAGAATTACGATCTGCATTTTTTGCTACATATATTCGATTATATAGATACTTTAAAATTCGATTAACAAATCTTAATCTTTGTTATTTATCGTAATTATCGTAAAATTTTATCGTAAAAATTAACTCTTCTAAGAATTTAAAAAATGTTCACTTATATCATTTTAAAATGTTGAAAAAAATTTTTTTTAATTTTTATTTTTAAATTTTACAAAAAAAAAAAAAAAATTACATGAAAAATCTATGCTATACTGGTATAATTATTTTATCTGAAAATATTATGATGACACAAATTTTGTTGAAAATCACCACTTTTCATTTTCATTTGAAAAAAAAAAAAAGAAAAAACACTAAAACGTAAAAGTAATCAATGTAAAAACATTAAAACTCGTGTGTGAACTAAATTAGAAAATAAAATTAAGTTTTTATATGATGTTTTGAGGAAAAATTAGAGTAAATAACAAATAATAAGAAAAAACAACTAAAAACCATACTAAAAATTGGAATTTAGCCAAAAAATGTATTTAATGTACAAAAAAAAAAAAAACATTATTGGAACAAAAATAAAAAAAAATGAAATATATGAAATATTTTTTATTATATATGTATGTATCATCAAAAGAGAACAAAAATTAAATAATTTTCTTACAAATTATTAAATTGCGAAATAAAATCAAAAAAAAAGTTTTAAAAATAAAAAAATATTGAAATATTAACTTTTTATCGACATTTTTAAAAGAGTTCCTATTTTTATTCTAAATATGAACTATCATATTACAATGGTTACATAAAAATAAAACTTTACAGCTTCCGTAATTAAAAATTTTTGAAATTTTCTTAAAAATTTTAATAAAAAAATTCTATCCTACATAAATAAAAATTTTCTGTGTTTTAAAACATATTTTAAATTACTTTTTGTTTTGACATGTGGAAAGGGGAAAAAAATAGAACTGTATTGTAAGAAAATATTCGGCAGTACTTATAAACATCATTTATTATCTATTCAAGCCTACTACTTATTATATTTCTACTTGAAATTGAAAAAATAGTATTCAGACTTAAACTTAAATAACTCTTTGGCTTGAAGTCTTCTCCTTTTTAAAGGTTTCTGCAAGAATCATTTATATCGATTTTCTGCTTTTAGAAATGATACTCACCAAACAATTACCCCTTTATTAAATCAAAATATTTCTAGCTAATTTTTTATTGGAAATAATTTTTTTTTTTTTTAAACCTTCTTTTTTTACAATCTTTAGTTAATTTTTCACTATATGTATTTGCATTTTATTTGCAAGAACTTTAAATAAGTAAATAATCCTATGAAATAAATTCCTTATCATATGAACTAAGGTCATTCATACAAATCAACATAAAATAGTTTAACACTATTTTATACAAAACAAATATATATGTACTTAGTATGTTTTATGATTATTCGACCTCATAATATGTAAACATAATATGTATATTAATTTAAAAAAAGAAAACGCGCCAAAATAATTTGCAAATTAAATATTGATAATGAAATTTTTTGTTTAACTGTTTCGCAATGACAACGAAATCTCGTAATATTTTACAAAATTCATTCAATGTTCAGAAATTTATATATATATGTCTTTTAAAATTAATAAAAATCATTTAATACATTATTTTGCAAAAATAATTTCTTTATCTAAACATATGTGTAAAAAAATGTGCTTATTAGTTTCATTTTTTCTGTTTATTTCCAAAACTTCTACATAATACAGTTAAGAAAACACAATGATATTTTAATCATAGAAAATTTCTTTTAAAATTTTAGTTTGTACACAATTTTTTTACGTTCAACACAATTTTTTTACGTAACCCCATCGGTTATCGAGTTCAGCACCCCAAAATTATATACTCGTATATGAAAACAATGGACTAGAAAATCTATGTTTTAAGAACTTATGTATGTATTTATAAATTTATAATTTCGTTACTGTTTACCGTTATATGAAACAAACAAAATTAAAGTTAATTGACACTAATTACAACACAAAACCAACGTTTAAAAAAGTGTCATTTAACAAAAATATATTTTGGCGTAAATTTAAATATTCGTTAAATATTTCGAATAAGAAGTTTTACTATTTTTTTTTTTATGAGATTTTCAAAAAATTGAAATTAATTTATATAAATTAAAATTTTTATTTTATAAATATAGAAATTATTTTCATAAATTTCACCGCAAAAAATAATTTCACTTTCACTCGGAAACAGTTAAGTATGCAGAACATAAAGTACACTTATGTGAAACAAGTACACAGTGTAATGCGCTTTGTTATTATTGGTTTCATATATTCTTATCTTTTTCAGCAAAAATATAGTATACAATATTAACTATATTTAAATATAGACTTTAATTATCCTTCATTATAAATTTAATAATAAAACGATTACAATTTGTAACGAAAATTCATTATTTAAAAATTTTTTCTTTACTATATTCATAATATGTCATAGTGTGATTCATTAAAAAAAGCATTGCCAGAAATGAAAGAAAAATATGTCGGTCATTTCATAAGAAAAATTTAAAAAAAAAAAATTTATTTTTTTTATTTAATTTTGTATATTTTATTTTTAAATTAACACGTCATTATTAGATGTATGAAAATAGAATTATAATGAAATAATAAGAAAAGGAATAATAATTAAGAAGTTGATAATTTTTTATAATAATATTTGAATATTGGATCGAAAAAATACAATAAAAAAAAAAAAAAAAATATTTTCTTAATTATTTGTATATATACGAGTAGAATAATATTTATTTGATAAATGAATCTATAGGAATTAAATCATCTATGTATAAACTGAAGTTCATAGGTTAATATTATATGAGGACACAATAATTATGATACATATAATTAAATGGAATTAAATAAAAATTAAAATTATTTCAATATTAATAGAAATTAGAAATAGGAAAATGTTACGGTAATAAAACGGTAATAATATTTTTTTTTTTCTTATTTTTTTAGAACAATAAACTTTTGGCTTGTTTTTGAACACAATTCACACATCCGATTAGTAATTTTTTTTTTTTACTCAAATTAAGTGTGTACATACAAAGTTCGTATCAAATCTTTTTCAACGAATTCATTTAGCTTGTTAACCCATTAACGGTCTACAAATATTTAAATGGATGGAATGTAGGCCATTCAAAATAGCCTATGGCAACCTATAAATATGTAATATGTTACCATATATGTATATCTCTTGTTAATCTGTGGCAACAATTTTTTGTGCCATTATATGAAATTTGATATGTTATATGTTTATAGAACTTATTGGCACAATGGGAAGTTTTTGTTTTTGCTTACATACCATAATCTAGCAGAACTCTTTTATATATCAGTTGTCAGTTATATCTTTCAAAATGCTGTATGTCAACGAACTTGGTTACTAAAACAATTTATACCGTTACAAAAATAAGATAAAAAAAAAAATGAGTGATCCAAATACTTAATTTATATATCAAATATTAAAGCCAATATCGGATAAAAAACGGATCCAGAATTTATTTTTGTCTTAAAAATGAATACTTTCAAAATAACAAAAATAAAAATGTTTGACTTATGATGCCATTATACGAAAACTAGATTGGACATGAATCTGTTAATTTTTTACTGTTATGCAAATGAAATATTCAACCATGGTCAGATTTTTATTTATGTTGTGGAACAACTTTTCTATGTAGCCCCACGGAACTAACATTCCTTAAAAATTCAAAAACCCCCTTCAATACTATGTTTTTACAGGAAATATGTCCAGTTTGCCTAAATTTATTTCTCAAAAAGACATTTTGCCTAAAACTATTTTGACAAAAAAAAACTTATAGCAAAATGTCATTTCACAAAAAGACTTTTAACTAAAATAGTTACTATAAATCCCAAAAACAAAAATCCCAAAATTTCAGATTTTGATTCAAAATCAAGGTATTTCCTTTTTCTAAAATATTTATATATATATTTATATATATATAAACATGAGGTCCTGAATAGGAGAAATTTTAAAGTTGAATTCAAAATCAGAGTTATGCGCTTTTTCCAGAATATTTTTATATATCTGTATGTGAGATTTCAAATTAAGAGAGATTTTATAATTGGTTTCAAAATAAGACTTTCAATAATTTGTTTAGTAGGTGTTGGGGGGCGGCAGCCTCCATTTTATTCAATATATTATTGTTGAAATATATATGTAAAAAAAAAGAAATAGGGTCCAATAATCTGTTTAGGGCGCTACGCCAACTATTTTGAATGCCTTGTTGTTGACATGTGTACCTAAATGTTAGTTAGATGTTAGGAGCGATTTAACAGTTGGTTGTAAAATCATATAGTCCCAATAACTCGTTTAGCGGATGTTTAGCGCTATTTAAAATGCTTCCCATTAAATTTTGAGTTTTGGAATTTTTTGTTCTGGAAATTTTTTTTGACGCTAAATGGTATTTTGGAAATGGAATTTTTTATTTTGGAATTTCGTACCCAACCCGTCTCGAATACCAAAAAATGTAGGAAAAAATAATGTTGAAGAGTATACAAAAGCAATTTCAAAAATTAAAAACGTTGATATCTTAAATAAAATATTGAATCTTTTTTGTTGGAATTTTTTTTATACAATTTTTGCAATCAATTTTTTTTTTTCATTAAATCGACCCACATCTAAAATAAAAAATTCAAAACGAAGTGTTTTGGGATTTTGGTATTTAAGTGATGTTTGGGATTTTGGAATTTTGGCATTTTGGATTTTGCATTTGGGATTTCGTGGCCAACCCAGAAAAAAACAAAACATTTTTTATTGTTGAAATATTTAGTTAGTGATTTTAGAACTGGTTACAAAACTTAAAGTTATACGCTTTTTGCGGAATACATATGTATATTATATAATATTTACAAAGTATAATAAATGTTTGTTAAATATTTTTTGCGAAGCGTTTCATTATACCAAAAAAAAAAATAGTCTTTTTTGGCAAAAAATAATCACATATCTAAAATGCATATTCATTTTGATTTGTGTGCCAATGCAGTGTTATTAGACTGTATTTTTTAAAAGCTGTTGCCATTATAAATATTTTATTTAATTTAGCCGTGCTCTTAACCTTTAAAACCTTAAAAATAGATTAAAACTTTTTGATAATAAAAAATATACTATATTCTGTATAGAACTCTGTTATAGAAAAATGAACTATGAATCATTTTTAGTTAACAGTTTTTATTACTCATATACCGTTATATACCATTATAAATTATTTTCAAAATCTTACTCTAAAAAAATAATTTAACATACTTTACATATATACAGACAATAAAGGCCAAAAAAATTACCAAAATATGTGATTAATCTTATGACTATACATAAGTTCCATCATTTTTTTTCAGCATAAAAAAAAACAAATATCAAAACGAAATTAAAATTTGTGTATAGACAAAATAATAACGATAACCGCAAGAAAATTGACCTACTTAGCCTATTTTTAACAAAAAAAAAAAATAAAAAAAAAATCATTTGCAAAGATTTTAAATTTCATATTTGAGGGACTTCCCTTTAATATAATACAAATATTAATTTTAAAATTTTACTATTTGTATTTAGTATTACAAAAGCATTTACCGTAGTATATTGTAAATTAGTTTATTAGTGCATTTTACACTTCGATTAAAAACAGATCTTTCTTATTCTAAATTAACATTATTGTAAGTAAAAACCATTCAAAATTTCTATACCAAAAAACAAAATTTGTTTTTTATTCTTAACAAATTTTTAAATACAAAATTATTTGTATCTAAATTTAATAAATATATAAACCAACAAAAAAAAAAACAAAGAAAATTTCAAATTAATTAGAATTCACGTGCAAAAAAAAAAAAATCTATTCTAAAGGTGATGTACCCAATACTCGCGTGGCTTCCAGCTTCGCGTTCTAAATAAAATAAAGACCATTCTAGTGTCGCTTTATGACCAACAACGAATATAAAATAAAAATAAAAATAGAAAAAATAAAAAAATTCATTGTCAACGCGAGTAAAAGTAGAAAGTTGCTCTACTCTGACGTCGCTCCGTGCGGTGCTTCCAGCGTAACTTTTCTCTTTTTGGTCAAGTTCCATTTAAATCAATATATTTTACTTAAACGTCAAAATGACGCTTGAAGCGACGCGAATATTGTATCATCACCTTAAAAATTTCAGAACGACAGATAAATTATTACCGCATAAATAATTTTGTATACAATAAAAATAAATGAAACAATAACACAGACATGGCGGTAATAATGATAATAACCAATACAATATATGTATGTATATATTTCGAAATTTTTTAAACAATTTAAAAAACAAATTCCAAATTCCAGGTGGAATTAATCATTAATAAATTTTTTTTTTTCTTTCTTTATTGTTTTGCTGGACAAAGTAAAAGTTTCAGTTCATTTACATTTCTTTCTATACAAAAAAAAAAAAAAAAACAATAACATCCTAAAAAGAGAAGATATTTTGTTTATAAAAATTTTCTTTAAGAGTACAATTAACTTATTACTATTGTTTATTTTATAGTATAGGACTAGTATCGTATTAATGATAAATGATAATCTGTTTTGACCTTCAATAATCTGATTTTTGTTATTTTATTAAGATGTAAATTAATTTTTTTTTTTTTTTATCTTTTATTATTTTTGTTTATTTTAAAGGAAATTAATTACTATACTTGTAATAATTTGTAAATAAATTTTATTTTTGGAATTCTTTATTTTGTAAATTATTAAAAATGAAGAATATTTCAAATTAACTTTGTAATAATTTTCACAGTTCAATGTTTTACATTAAATTTCATAACATAAACAAAAATCAACTTATTTCGAAATTGATAGAATTGAGGTTGGTGTTGGACCGCAACCAAAGTTTTTTAATACATAATGTGATCTATTATGCCGTAAAAGTTTGCAACAATAATATTTTTATAGCAAAAACTAATACTGCACATAACAGAAAATAAGGCAGAATATAAACCAACGGTTTTTAAAAGCGTACATTTCCAAAAGACAATACAAACTGTTTCGAATTATTGTGATTTGCACAAAAATTTGAAATTTTCATGTAATAAGAAAAACATGAAAATAGGACTTTTCTGGAATTTTGAAAGGCTGTAAATCCGGAACCCTATATAAGTAAAAAAAACCGGTAACACATATAAAAATATATTATTGATCCTTTAATTTTTAAGTCTTGCCGAAGAAAAAGTTTTACAGGTGCCTGAGTTACAAATTTACGATTTTTGAGCCCGAATAAAAGTTCTTTCTTGCCTCAAAATTTCAAGCCTCTATCTAAAAGCGTGCCGGAGTTATGAAAGTAGAAAAATCATGCATAATTTGGTTTTCACATAACGGTAAATTTAATTACTAAATTAAAAAAAATTGTATAATTTTGATAATAATTTACAAAGTTAAAAAAAATGACGTTTTCAGATTGAAAAAATCTTAAGCATAATATAAGATATATTGCTTTAAAAATAGGGCTTTTTCAAAGCTTGAGGGGTTGTAGCTCCGTAATGGATGGGGCTATATGAAAAAGTTGTCCCACAAAATTATTTTTTTTATGAGACCTACCCATGGTTAAAATTTTTTTTCTCTATCTTTAACGGTGTAGAAGTTTTGTAAACAGACGGACGGACGGACGGACGGACAGAGTGAAACTAATAAGCACATTTTTTAAAATTTTTTTTGGAAATGGGCTAAAAAGAATAAAAAATTTCGAAAGGGCTGCGTATATAATCTCGAAAATCAAAATCCTAAAATCAAAATCCCGAAAATAAAATCGCAAAAATTAAAATCCGAAATTACGAAATTCCGGAAATCAAAATCCCGGAAATTTCAAAATCTCGCATAGACATTTAATATATGAATATGAATATTTCGGAAAAGGAGAATACTCTGATTTTGAACTTAACTATTAATACTTACACATATACCAATTTCATTAAAAAACGATTAAATTTTCAGATTTCCATATGGAAAATAATTAATTTTGAGAATAGCCGTATACAAAAGTATACAATTTTGACATTTCACTTAAAAAATAGTTGATTTTATACGAATTTAGAAATTTTTATGAAAAAAAGATTATTTTTGAAGGAACGAGGATTGTCGCCCCCTAAATCCCGATTACAAAAATTTTCTTTAGTTTTCTTAGTGTTGTTATCTGCGTTTTTACATTTATTTAAATTCATTTTTATTCTTATTGTAAAAAGTTAAGTATTCTTACTGATAAAGGGAACATAGTTCTCAAAAAGCGTTTTTAAGATAAATAAAAACTATATTATAGAACGGAAAGATATTTCTTTTTATTTCATTAAAAAGTTAAGTGAGAAAAAACCAATATTATTTTTACATTACCAGACTGGCATATGTAAAGCGGTTTATCAAGTTTTAAATAAATTGTTATATATTTTCATCTCATCATAATATTTGTATATATCATACTAAAACAAAATTAAATTTACTATAAAACTGTTACTCAAATAAAATTTAAAAAATATTCTCATAATTTTAATACACTCTGTCACTTAATTTCATTATTACTGTACATGTAACTATAAATCTGAATCTACAATGAACGCTCTTCTTCGGGCCTCTATAACTTATACTAATTCTAAAAGTTCTTTCTTACCTCAAAATCTCAAGTCCCTATCTAAAAGCGTTTCGGAGTTATGAAGGTAGAAAAATCATGCAAAATATAGGTTTCATATAACGGGAAATTTAAATACTAAATTTAAAATAAATGTATAATTTTGATATTGATTTACAAAGGTAAAAAAAAATTACTGTTGAATGGCATATTCATATTGAAAAAAAGTTTAATAAAACATGAGATGTACGCATTTCAAAATATGGCTTTTTTAAAGTTGGAGGAGCTACAGCTCCGTAATTAATGGGACTACATGAAAAAGTTTTTCTACAACATTAATTTTTTTATGGGACTTATCCATGGTCAACATTTTTTTTCTTTCTCTTTAAAGGCGTAGAAGTTTTATAAACAGACGGACGGACAGACAGAGTGAAACTAATAGACACATTTTTTCAACCTTTTTTCGAAAATGTGCTAAAAAAGCTAAATTTTAGTAAAATTAAAATTTTATTTTAAAAACTAATTAAATTTAAATTTCATTGCGGAAATCTTTTGGTAGACTGCGCGTAAAGACTGCATACAGACAGTCAAACTAGAGTATTAATTGTAGATTCAGCATAATAGTCATTAGCTATATCAAATAATTGTAATTGCATTGTAATTTTGTATATTATACATTATAATCATAATATCAAAAGTTTATCGTTATCTTTCATTATGATAGCTAATAATTATTGTACATTATTAGCTCGGTTCGAACCAAAGTTTCACCCTTGCTATTTATAATTATTTAAAATTTATAATTTTAGAATTAAATTAAAATAAATATCAAAAAATTTTGCTTTTTGTCAAACAATTTATTTTAAATCAGTCGCTTTAACTCAATCTCCAAAAGTACCGAAATATAATAACATGTTTTGATATTAAATATTTATATGACATAAGTTCAAAAAATCATGATTTTTTTTTTTACAATAAATTTAAAGTAATCAATCAATTAAAATTTTTAGAATGCTATAAATTTGACTTTAACAACTTTTTATATTTAATTCATATAAAAAATAAATTTTTTTTTTTTTTTTTCATTTCCTTTTTGTTAAATGAACAATACAATTCAACGTTTATGTCACACTTGTCACATTATTTCAAATGTTGACGCGTTCAAATGTTAACTGAAAATTGAAATCAATTATGTATCTCATTCTATTATAATCTAATCAAAAATAAAAAAAAAACAAAAATAATGGTAAGAAAATATAAAAATGATATTAAATCTGTCATTTAATTAATATTAAATTTCCAATAAAGCAATCAAAAAATAAATATTACATATGTATGTATGCATTTTATTTTTTTGTTCAAAAATTTTGAGCAGGAAAGAATAACAACTATATCAGCTATCATAAATTAAATTAATGAACTAAAATTGAAAGATTTCTATTGAAAAATTTAATTTAGACCAAAATAATTGACATTTTAAATGATGACCATTATAAAAAGTATCAAAGTGTCACAAAAAAAAAATCAAAAAAAAAAAAAAAACTAAAAGAATGATTGTATCACTTTCCATATGCTTGTCATACTTTTAATATAGCACATAATGATATTTTTAATACATATAAAATAATTCGAGATTGATTTAATTATACTTTTATATCTCTTTATAATTTTTCACTTTAGATAAAAACATAACGGAAATTAAAGTTCTAAGTTAGATTTTTAAAAAATTAAAATCTCATAGACGAATTCCATTTAAATTGGAAAAAAATTTTGTTTTGTTTATTTATAATATAGAATATGTATTTATTATTTGCTTGCTGTAATTTCTTTATCTTTCGACTTCTTATTAACCGTTTACTTTGACAAAGCATTTAAAGGAAGTATAAGAACAATGCAAGCACACTTTGAAAAGTTGCTGTCAAATTTATCAAAATATCAGACATTGCACTACAAATTGGAAAAAGTAAATTATTATCCGAAATTTAACATCAATACAAATGAAATAATATTAAAATGTTAGGTGCTTAACCATTCGATCATAGAGATTCAATTTTTTTATTTATTTGTATTAACATTGCAAATCCCATAAGATAATTTAACATTATTGATGAATTTATAGTACTATTATTTATTTTGTTTATATTATCTAATTGTTTATTGTATCTAATGTAGCAGTGTATGTATCTAGGCGGCAACCGGGTTTTGTTAATAAAAAATTACTTTTTCATTAATTTTCCTTCCAACAAACACAATAAAAAAACATTGTTATCTTAATAAAATTTAAGTCTGCATTCATTCAGTTAATACATCACTTGCATAATAATTAGGCCACCGAGACCCCGCCTCTAAATCAAGACTGTAGGAAGTTTTTAAGTATTAAATAACAAATTGCATATTTTTAGGGTGTTAAACATTTTATATTATATATTTAAATTCAATCATTTATTTAAAAAGAAAATTAAAATCTAAACCAATAAAAAAAATAAATTTTTTTTAAATTTATTCATCCAATTAAATATCATGATTATACGTTTTCTTTTTAAGGGAAAAAATAATTTCCCTCAAAAAAATATAAATTTCCTTTTTTCTTATTATATCAATTCCAAATATATATAAAATTAATACTAACGGTAAGTTTCCTTGTAACATTTTAAATTGCATTAATGTTCTCATACCTAATTTTTTTTTTTTTTTATCTATTCTATATATCTATTTTTTCATATTTTATATTTTTTTCTGATGAAATTTAAATAAAATTATAAATGTTTCCATCTCCTATAATATTCCTTCCAAAAAATATGAACAATTGAAAAAAAGAAAATTTTCAATAATTTCCGGAAAATTTTATTTTTTTATATTTGAAATTGATATGAGCTTTAAAATAAAATGAAAAATAGATTTTATAAAATTTATTTTTACCAATTATTAATAAAATTTTTTATGTTGTTATTAAAAATGAAATTTTCAACTGTTAACGAAATTCAATAAAATTTTGTAACAGTGATTCTAAA
Source organism: Poecilobothrus nobilitatus (assembly GCA_947095535.1). Lineage (NCBI taxonomy): Eukaryota > Metazoa > Arthropoda > Insecta > Diptera > Dolichopodidae > Poecilobothrus > Poecilobothrus nobilitatus. Next base: position 73,026,749 of record OX352774.1, read on the forward strand.
AGCCTTGTTTAGTTTAGAACATATTCTGGCGTATTTTCTCGTTCGTTTCTTTTGAAATATTTTTTTTCGGTTATAATTGTTAAATTTACCGTTATGTCAAATAATATTGGTCCTCCACATATCCTCCAAAAATTTAAAGTTTTAAAAGCTTAAATGTTTTAGAACTAAGATGAGTCAAAGGATCGAATGCATAAAACTGACCCTGAACTCAGATTTAAATTTTCCAAACAAAATATACAAGTTCAAGTGTCATTTTTATTTGAAAAAGTGAGGTTTGAGTTTATGTTTAGTTTTATGCATTCGACCAAAACTTTCAAAATTTATTATTTTTAAGCACAATACTAAAACTACAGTGTAACAACACTAGTGTAAATTTTCTTAAAGAAGAAATAGAAAAAGTTTTCGTTAATTTTAGATAGAGTTTCTTAAAATTAAAAATTTCAGAATGCTAAAATAATTACAATTTTAGAAATACGTTCATTGTATTTTCCTTTTAGAAATGTGCGTATAAAAGTTTCTTGAGTTTACATATATTACTTTTACATGCATTCCTACTGGCATTCTGCTACTTTGAAGTTATAGTTTTCAATTTATGTTTGATTAAGCATAAAATCGTTATTTCAGATCAGATTCTAAAATAGATTTAAAAAAAAAAATAAAAGCTTCTTAATTTTGAAAATTTTAAATTTCCTGTCTAAATACAATGATAAATATTGTTTTCTATAAACCGAAAAAAAAAGAAAACAAACAAAAACGAAAATTAGACCCTTTTTATTTATACAACTTTTTTTTTTCCATCAGTCAATAGAATGATTGTTTTTTTTTTTTTTTTTTTTGGATTATTTAAATTTAAAAAAAAAAAAATCCAAATCTGAAATTTAAAGTTTCCTTGTCTTTTTTAACCTTAATCAAATCAAATGATGTAATTTTTTTTTTATATTTAAAAATACATATTTTATACCCTACCTACCTTTAGGATACACTTCTAAGTTTTTTCTACAATTTTTTTTATTAAAAAAAAAAAAAAAAAAAAAACATTTTTATTTTTTTTGCAGCTGTCGAAAGTTTCTAATGCCACACATGCTAAAATTTGTATTACCATCAAGAACATTATAATCATCATTATCATAATCATCATACAATCATATAAAATAATAGAAAAAAAAGTTTTCTTTTTAACAAATGAACACACACACATATAAACATTCAATTTAAGGTTTTTTTTTTTTTAGTATTATAAGTTCTATTTTTAATATTAGATATGGAGGGAAGAGAAATTAAAATGTATAAAGGATCAGAATGTAGAAATAGATCAATCAAATATTATTGATTTTTTAATTTTTTTTTTTCTTGTTTTTCTTTTTGTTAATGTTTTTTTTTGTTTTTTTTTGTCATTTGTTAGCTTTTTCTATAGTTTACACTATATTTTATTTGAAGGGTGAATAAATGACTTTCGAGACATTTTTATGTTTCATTAAAAAAAAAAAAAAAAAATGAAAATAAGAGGAGGATGTTAGTGTTACTAATAGAAATTATTCAAGGATATAAAATACATAATATTATATAGCTGTTTGATTAATTTCATCATGATTTAACTCCAGTGTGATTAGTTTTTTCTTTTATAATTTAATTGTTATGGCTTCCAAATCATTTTTTTAGATTTTTTTTTTTTTTTGTTTATTAAAAAATACGTTTTAGGGTGGGACAAATTCGAATTGTAGTTTAGCATTAAATTAACTATAGTTTTTATATCAAACTGAAATCATACAAATGAAAAAAGAAAAAGAAGTCTAAAAGAACGTTGAGAATAAAGTGTTTACAAATAAAGTATACATTGCGATTATATCTTTATCAAATTATTCTTTTTAATTTTTATTGATAATGTTGTTTTTTTTTTTATTTTATTAACAGATTTACAAAACTGAGTATAAGATTTTCTTTTCAACCTCTGTATAAACACTGTTTTATCCTAAAATATTTTTATTTTTAAGCTTTAAGAATCTAAAATCTATTGTAGTTGTTTAAGAATCTCAAATCTATTGTAAGAATCTATTGAATAAATTTTATTAAAAATGTTAATTTACTGCAAGAAAAAAAATCTTGTAACAGACAGATATGTTTGAAATTAAGAGACATACAATTGTATATCTCTTCTTCAGATCACTTAAATATATATCTATTAAACATATACAAGGTCAAATATGCTCTTATAAACATTGGTATGGTTTTTAATAGTACTGAAACATAATAAGATATCTCAATAAACTGCAAAATAATTTTATTAATTTTATTTCTATACTTGCTTTATGCAAACTTCTTCCATTTTGTAACAGTATAGTGTACTGCTCCTTTTTAAAGATATCTTTTTGTCTTTTTTTTTAATTCGTTGCGATTTCTTTATATATTAATGTTTTTATTTCACCATAAAATATAATAAATAATAGACCATCCTATATAATATACTCATATTATCTAACATCTTCATGGAAAATAAATCATAAAAAAATGAAATTCAAAACGAATTCAAATAAAACTATATTTAATTTGTTAGTTTTAACAATAAAATATTAAATTACATCACAAATTTACATTTATAGTACACGCGTATCCTTTTATAACAAATACATATAAAGTTTAAACTATAAAACTGTTTAAAATTATGTTATTGTGTTGCCTTCAAAGTCAATTATCCATTAAATTGTTATATTATAGTTGAGATTTTAATTAAAAATTAAAACATTAAATTTTATACTCAATTATTTTAATTAAGAATTTTAAACTCAATTTAAACACACCCCCCCTTTTTTTTGTATTACGAAACAATTTTTACTCAATCCATAGTTTATGCAATTAGAATTATTAAAAAAAAAAAAAATAAATAAAATTTGTGTATTAAAGAAGTTGATTTAACTGGAACAAAGGCAAAATTCCATAACAAAAAAGAGAAATCAATAGAGACCGTGAGAAATAAAAAATCTTTTTAACATATGCTTTTTCTTTTATTCAAACAAAATTTTCCTAAAAACTTTACTTTGTATATAAAAAGAAAACAATAACAATACATAAAACAATAATAATATTTATTTGTGTTTGGGTTGAGATCCTTCAAATATGGAATATGTAAACAAAAGATATGACGCCAAAAAGACGATTTTTTACCAACTGTATTGAGGAAGAAAACTTTTTTTTTTTTTTTTTTTGTATTTATATCCACACCCTTAAAATATAACAAAGGAAAATAAAAAGGAATCAGGCTGTTTGAACATTTTCTTTGTATACAGTTTTTAAAATGTAGGATATGTATATGAATATAAATGTACACTGGTTTGCAAAAAAATTAAAGCGCCTGATAATGATAATATCCTTACATAAGATGTTGATTCAAGTGCCACATGATTGAAATCCTTTTTTTTGTTTTTTAAATTAACCAATGGTATATGCTACTTAATCTCTAGGTATTGGACTTTACTTTATTGGAATTGGTTTATATTATATATTTAAAATGGCCGACAATTTAGAGCTAAGAATAATAGAAATTAATAGAAATTTTACTATGATCAAAAAAAACTAAAGTAATGACTTAAAATATGATTAAATCTGACAATTAATTGGAGTGAAATTTAAATGGAAATTTTTTTGTATGGAAGTTTTTACCCAATAAACCAACATCCATTTTTTTATGGTTAACTACACAAATAACTAAAATATTGATTTTTTAAAATTTTACTGATTTACGATTTTTTTATATTTATATTTTTTTGCACATATCTGTATGTGAATGTACATAATGTATATATATAGGTACGAGTATATGACCTAATTTGGAATTTTTTAACTTTATATTTTTAGTGTTGTATTCAAAAAAAAAAAAAATAAATAAATAGGAATATATTAGAAAGTAATGAAGTAAATTTAGATTTAACTTTCAAGTAAAAATTTTTTTTTTTTTTTTTGCTTTTCCAGGAAGTTTTATAAGGAATATTTTCTTTGAATTATAACTTTTATTTAAAGCGGGAAACAGAACAGAATTCCAAAAACTGAAATATATTTTTATACCTATATGTTCAACGACCTAATTTTTTTTTCTTATTTTTGTTTTAAAGGACTCTGTCTGATTATAAACGTATAACACTTAAGAAGTTTAACGAATTGTAGTTAGTTATGATTTTATTTTCGATAAGAAGTTAAAATATTAGTTAAGATAAGTTTAAGAATTAATGAATATAAAAGAAACTAAATAAAAAGAATTGTTTTCGTTAATATAGTAATGGTGAATCATTTTTTTAAGTATAAATATTTACCTATAAATATGCAATTTATTTTAATTTTACCTTCTGGCTTCTCTTCAATTGTTCAAATATATTTTTCACCTTTTTTTTTAACTTTTAAACTTGATAAGTAATTCAGAATATGAATATAATCATTTCAAAATAATTATTGTCTTGGTGGTATTTTAGCATATTAATTTGAATAGAAATCACACCAAGGCCAAATTTCAATCATTTTCGTCATTTAGGAATATAATAGGGCTTTTAAATTTAAGAAAAACAGCCCAACTTCTCGAGTTTTCAAACAATTTACAACTATATATTGTAAGATATATACTATATATTGTAAAAGTAAGCGGCACAAACAATAAATTTATAAACATTTAGCCAATAAGTATGCAATTTTCCTCTTAAATTTTTGGTAAGACCATAAACCTGATGCGAAATGTATAGACTTTTTATATATATATGTATATATTTGTATTCATTATATGTATATAAAAAATTCTAAAAGCTAAAAATAATTATAAGATTAACTTAAGAAGAAACGAGCAATAAAAGAAATAAAAGGGGATGTTGAAAATTCTTATGTATTTAAGGGTGCACATAAATCGTTAACAATAAAACAAAAATATTATAAACATTACGAATTAGGATAATTTATATTAAACAAAGGAATATGATATAAATGAATTACGGAAATAAAAAAATAAAAAAAATATTAAATAGGTTTAATGAAAATAATAAATCCTTTTCATATTTTTTTTTTTTTTTTTTTTTTTTTTTTACATATAGGATTGAATTGATTTTTTGTTATAACCTAAATAGAAATGAAATTGATAGTTGAGAAATTATTAAAGTATTTTGATTTCTTTTGCAGAAATAATAAATATATAAAGTATAAGAGTTGAGGTTAATTAAAAATGAGGCAATAAAATTTAATATTGCTTTATATATACTGCAAATGACTTGAAAATTACTTGAAAATTACTTGGAAATTACTGAAAATTGAACTCAAAATTAAACTTAACAAATGTGGCAAACAATTTTATAATTTGATTTATTAATAAATAATAATATATTTTTAGGATATAAATATAATACAAAAATTGTAATTTGTAAAATAAAATTACGTTTATTGAACCATAAACATTTATTATGTTATAAATTATATAACTATAGTTAAAAATAAGGTACTTATGAAATTATGATTAAGAATATAAAATAAAGAAAGCCTTCTTGCTTCCTTTCTGTAATAATTTACACATGCTGCAAATCTTTAACTTATAATTGTTATATTTTATTTTAGTTTAATGTTATATATATATACTTATAATATGTATTTGAAAAATTTTTTAAATTAAATTAAATATTTTTAATTATTAATATAATACTGAATTAAGACTAATAAATTTTATTTTTTTTGTTTTCAGGTTAGTTTTTATAATCAGATAAAAATCAAAAATTTGGTAAGATTAATAAAAATTTTTTAATAAAATTTCAATTTTTCTCTTAATTTGTATTTATTTTGTTGAATTATTTATCTAATATTTTGAAGTCTAATCACATAATTTTCATCCAGTTTTGTTCATCACCTGCAGTTGATAAGGTATTTTGTGTTTAGAGTGATTAATTACCGGATATCCTTGTTTCTTTAAAAAATGTGTATACCATTTTACTCAAACAGTACAATAGTGCCAAAGGTTCCGTAAACTACTGTTTGGTCAAAAAGAGAGGTAGTATTTAATGGGCTAAATTCCCACACATTGATAGAGGAATCATGCTAATGTCACTCTTCTTTAACGTCTTTCGATGATTCCCATCTACTCCCAACCAAAAAAAAAAAATCTTGATCTTCAATTTTAATATTTCTAGGGGTTTCAAATACAATTAAACAATCCCAGATAAATCCCAACTATAATTAAACAATCTCAGATAATATTTGCACTAGTATGATCTTCCTCATCCTAGTAAATTTTCCCGCCCAATTCCCTTATTTGCAGCAATATAGATCCTTTTAATTTTAATTGATATCAGTGTGACATTTTGTAAAGAATGTTGACAGTCAACAATTTTTTTCAACTTTTATAGCGATGTTTTTAACTGTATTTAGCAGAATCTTTTTAAAATAAGTCGGCTCAAATAGTTCGGAATCTTTAAAGATAAAACATGTATGAGAGAAATGAGTAAAGCATAACCATATAGTATATTATCAATAAATACAAAGTTACACCACTCTTGGCGCTGACACTGGATAGTAACCTTAATATTCATCTTAGATAGTATGCGAGGGAATTTATAACTTATCATCCAGAATTTAAAAAAAAACTTTAAGAATTTAATATATTAGAGTAAAATGAATTTTGTATTTTTAGTTTTTTTATTCTATTTAAATAATATTGTAAGCATGAACTATGTTTATTTAGTAAGAACGAAATAATTTTAGATATTAAGAATTGAATTAATTTTAGTATTTATATATTGAATTGAAACACTCCATATTTCACATAGAAAGCAGGGTAAGAAACTACCTATAAATAAAATATAGGTAAAATAAAAAAATAAATAATTTCTTAGATCACTAAAGGCTAGCCTCCTTGAGTTTCCTAACTATATTTGAACATCATATGTTCTTCTAATTTCTTTCAGTTTCGTACATAAACTTATTATTAGTAACTATATAATATTATATAATATATACATTTAATTTTTGTTATAACTTTTTATTCAAAACAAAATCATTTAAAATAGTGCATAATTACATTAACATTGCATTGTCCTCAATTTAAATACAAATTGCTTTAAAAAGTCCAAAAGAATTCTTTTAAATAATATACTCTTATACTTTTTGTCATAGAACAAATAAAAAAAAAAATCTTAAAAGAATATTATTATTTTAAAAATTCATATATACATATATGTATTTTTTTTTTTTTTTTGTTAACTTGACATAAATTGACAAAAAATGACAAAATACAATACAATACAAATCAAATAATAGTATCAAGATATCATATCTAGTTTTTTAAAATACCTTAAAATACAATACAAGCAATAAATCGAAATAACAATGGATACTTTTGCAAACTGAAAAAAAAAAAAAAACCATTTTCTTTCAAATTATGTATACATAAAATCCAATCATCTTATTTAAAAGAAATATTCATATATTATATTTAAAAGGAATTTATTGCATTTCACTCCCATCTTATTACCATGTTACCAATTCTATAAGTTTACATTTCAAATGATAACCATTCAATTCATTTTAGTTTTCAAACTATAATTGAAGTCTTGCGCTATTGTACTTCAATGTTAATGTCCATTAGACCAAAGATTAAATATTATAATATATTTGAATTGAAATTTTACCGTTAATAGAATTGTAGTAAACTTAAAGAAAAGAAAATATTTACAGTTATTTGGTTTTTCTTTTTTAACTTTTAAAAAAATATACTCAACATAATTGACATCCCTTAAAAACAATTCAAAATACACTTAAAAACACTTTAATGAAAGAATGGGACTTTTTTTTGAATTACATATTATTTTAAATTTACAGCCGACATATTAACGTCTTATTAAAACTTCAAATAATCAAACTGTTTTAGAACGGTAAAGAAACTTTGCATATCAAACCTAACCTCATAATAGTATATATTGTCCACAGTTCTTTAATATAAGATAGAATGAATACGTTTTTGAAGAGTAATGCTTGTTTTTTAATGGATTTTTCTAAGGTCACACAATAAGGGATGTGCACTATAGAAATTTAGGTAGTGTACTTCAACTTTAAGCTTTCATAAAATAAAATTTGTTGTAACTAATTTTAACCAATTCTATTTAAAATAGTTAATTATATTGTTAATCATATGTTACCAATGTTATCGAAAATATAAAAAAAATTTTTGCGTCAGTCCAGTTTTTTTTTTTTTTAAATACATTTTAATGAATATAAATAATGGAGGTACTTTTTTCGGTATATTTTAACAATCAACTTAATCTAATAATTTCACTCTATTCTAAAGTCAATTAAAATTTTCCATCTGTTTAATATATACCCATAAGTATGGTCCATGTAAAAACAGAATGTATATGCAATAAAATATCAATTCAAATAAACATAAAAGTGGTATTAGAAGCAAATTCTTTAATATAACGCTTCCTTAAAATATGCAAATGGAGTCATAATCATAATATAATAATAATGAAAAAGTTTTGACCACACGTATTTATTTTATTTTGTTTGTTTTTTTTTTTGCAAATCTGTCAGTTCAAGTGTTTATGCAGTCATAAATTTTTTTTAAAGAGGCATATGATAGGTTATTCACAGTATACTCGTAAATGTAAAGTACTATTTTTTTATTATTTATTCGATAAGTAATTTAACAATAGGCATATTGTATATTTTTAAGATATTTAAAAAAAAAAAAAAACACATAAAATAGATATTATTTTAAAATGCTATTTTAGAGTTGCCATTGAGAATTGAATTTTGTGGGTTTGTACGTACTACCTATATTTAATACACGCAGTGTGATCCAGACCATACGTATCAGCTTTTTAAGAAGGGAAGGAGTCGTTATTTTAAAATATAAAAAAACAATTTTTTCGCTAAGTCAGGGGTGGTTCTATCGATTGATGATATTTTAAACTTCCGGAAAGGATCAGAAATAAGTTTTTTTAGAGCGGAAATTCACCGAAATTAAGATTTTTAAATGGTAACGAATAATTTTCATTGCAAATTCAGATTCTACGTCTAAAAATAAAAAAAATTTTTATTTTGTTTTCTAACTATTTCCCTTTAAAATTAATAAAAATAAAACAAAAATCTTTCATATTTTTCTTAGTAATTTAACTTCGGCCCTAATTTCGATAGTCATATCACTTTCATTTTTTATGAAAAACAAAATTTTTGATTTCGATAGTCATAAAAAATGAAAAAAATCATAAAAAATGAAAGGAAGCTGATTTTGATAGTCGTTTTTTATGAATATACTCATTTAAAACGTCAAATTTTCTCATTTTGAAATTGTTAAATGAGTGCTTGCTTGTAAAAATGGGTTTAGGAAAAATTGAAATTTTTTATTTATATTTATGTGAATATAGGCATTTTTATAAGCAACCTATGACTATGCAACCTATGCTGCAAGAAAGCCGATTAATTTGTGAATTAGAAGTCGTTCCGACATGATGAAAAAAAAGGTACTCAGTACTCACCGATTTTGTAGTAAAATTTAAATATCAAAAAAAAAATAAAAAAGTTTAACTTTTAAGCCCGCCCCAAAAAACAGAACTCAAAAACTAAAGAGCCACTTTTCGGAATTTTTTTTAAATTTTTACTTTTTTTTATTGGGAACTACGTTTTTTAAATCATATTGGTCCGAATTCTCGATCCCAAGATACGAAGCCTTCTCTAATAGAATTCTTCTATTTATAGAAGTCAGTATTTTTTGTTATCATTATGTAGACAATATTATTTAATAATTTACGAGCACTTAATTTTTTACGTAGCTTTTCTTTGTATAGCCAAAGCCTCAAAATAAGAAAGTATTGCCGGTTTAAAAAAAAAATATAAATCATTTTAATTTTAAATTTCATTTCATTTTCTCCGACTATCGAAATCGCAAAAAATTATTAAAATGAAATGAAATTTTTCATTTTCATTTTTATGTAATATCGAAATCAGGACCTTCATTAGTTCTCAAATTGAAACATTAACATTGACTTTTATTACTTTTTATCATTTTATCGATGTTTTCAGAATTTATTGTCACAACCTACTAAATACAGGCTTATAGGCAACTCTGTATAAGAATTTGATTTTTTAATCCTTTTATTTTTTAATTCTTACTCTCTTTTTTACACCTCTATAAAACTTCTTCTTTTTTAAGAAAGTTATTCTTCCTTGCATCACCCTTGTGCCCAAATTTTTCTTGCATGTTCTATTTTGTTGTGAGAAAAATAATGAGTCTTTCAATTATTCTAGTCCAGTGTTTTGTTATTATACGCTTAAATTCACTTAAATTCTTATCATATGCTTTAATCGCTTATGTCCTTCCATTAATTAGTTTTTCTTCCGTCCGTTCTTTAGAAACATCGTAAATAATATGGTTTTCTTTTAATTCGAAAAAAATTAAAATTATATAAATATTTTCAAGGCCTTTTGAGTTTGTATTCATTTTATAAATGTACATCGATCGGTCTATATTTAAAATATTATCATAAGTTTTTATTTGTTTTTATTGATTTTCAACTAAAGTCTAATAATTTAATATTCAATTTAGGTAAACTTTAAAAAATAAATTATGAATAGTAATTTTGACTTTTTTACATTGAACTTCCATTTACATAATATTATAATCAAATTAAAATTGGATATTACAATTCAAACGATAATATTGAAAAATACATAAATATGATACGGTATATTTAAAAAAAAAAAAAAAAAAACTAATTTTTTATCGTACATATTAGTTTCGCTCTATTTTCCCTGAGTTAAATAATACACAAAAAAATAGAACAAACAAAAAAATTACGATACCATATTACTTTACTAATACATATACATAATATATTTTTTTGTACCTAATTGATTTTTTTTTTTTTTTGTATTTTTTAACAATAAATTGTAACCATAACAAAATATAATAATTTTTAGGTTGTCATTTTTAGTTTTCGTCAAATATGATTTATTTTGGAAATTTTTAATTACACCAGTTATCTAAACAGTTACACTACAAATATTTACAACATACAAACTTAACTGTAAACATGATAAAAACGAAAAGGGGTCGTATCCCAAATACAAAACTCCATATTTAAATCGGAAATATTTTTTAATACCCCTTATTGATATCTTCAAACAAAAAATTTAAAAAAAAAAAATGAACTCCAGCTCCTTATATTCAAAATTTTGCGTATATACATATTTTGTTTAAGTATATTCTGGAAAAAACACATTACCCTGATTTTGTAATCAACTCTAAAATCTCACCTAATTATTTTATTTACATAAAATCTCTATAATGGCTTTAAAATACTTTTTGCAGTTTTCAGATTTTAATTTTTCGTAGCCTTTTGTTGTTTGGGATTTTAAAATTTTGAGATTTTCTAATATTTGGCATATTTGTATTTTAGTTGCGTTCATTTGGTGACTTATTTTTTTTCTTCTTTTTTTTTGATTTCCTGGTTTTCCTCTAAATTTCATAGAACGTGGTTGTAAGTCGACTTTTCAAAATTTGATATAGCAAAACGTTACGATAAATAATTGTTCTTTCTTCTGTACAGATTTTTTTATTGTTTAACATCTAAACTACATGGTTTGTAAATTTTTTAATTTTTTTAAAAATTAAAAGATTGTTTTTACATATTTTCTTAAGTAACTAAAGTTTTCTTAAGTTTGATTTTCTTAGGTAAATTAAACCATTTTCGGCTTATATACAAATTTTAAACTAGAATTTTTGAATTAAAATGGCAACTCTTGTCGAAACTTTGTTCTTTTGGTGTATTCTGTTTTTTTTTTTTTATCTCATTTTATTCTATTTATGGCAAAAGAAAAATTCTTTATTTTCTTTTAAACTTCCATAAATTCCATATTAATCTTAAAACTACCATGAAGTACCTACTAGAAAAAAGAGAAAGGGATAGAATATAAAAATGTAAGATAATATGAAATAAATTTCAAATAAAAATTTTGTTGACCTTCGATTTTTTGAAAAGTAAAAAAAATAAAAAAGGTTTTTTTTTTCTTTATAAATAAAAGCTAATTCCCACCAACCAAGTTACAAAATTATAATAGTTTAAATAATGCCAGCTTGATTTGATATTCAGTGATGCCATCATAATGTTGTGATATCTTTTATTTTTGTTTTTTTCTTATTAGACAACAAATTCAAAATGATGATGTCATTTTGTATCATAAAGAGGCAGTTTTTTTTTTTATTCTCTTACTCAATAAAAAAAATTTTTGTTTTTTTTTTAAACCCGGCTTTCTTGAAATACAAAAAAAAAAATTCTTTTACTGTTTTTCGTTCTTTTTTTTTATTATTAACGCGTTACTCGAATACTCTTAAAGTGTGGTATTAAATAATTGATTTTAGGCTTTTAATAAGGTAAATTTTTTAATTGTAATAATTTATACTCATGATTTTAAGTTTTCGATTTCGATTTTTAATTTTTGATTATACTTTAAAAAGCTTTAAAGCTTGAGTTTTAAACGCACGTGTGCATAACAAAGACATTTTTAAAATGGTGGCTTCGGTGGCCTAGTGGGTAAGAGCGTATAAAATACGCTGTAATACGAACCCACGAGGGAATGTGGGTTCGAATCCCACACACGTAGTTCCAATCCCATCTTAACAGTTTTACAGTGTAGAGATTTAAAAATTTATGGGATGAGATGGAAATATAATTAAATAATATCAACTATAAAAAAAGAAAAAGGACTCTTATACAAATTCTTTACATCTATGTAGTTATAGAAATATTGCAAATTTTGTAACTTCTAACTGTATGTATATTTAACTTCCTTTTAACAGATTAAGATCCATATATTTAATCGCTTAGTAGATGAAGCGTAAACTTATTACAGCTTACACCTCAACTTAGATCTAAAAATAATATTTATTTTAAGTTTTTAAATTACTTCACAAACTTTCAGTTTTTTTTTACTTCCTAGAGTTTCTAAAATCATTGATATATATGCTTTATTTGTCTTCACTTAATTATGTCGTATTGCCTATGCATATAATATTTTTAAATTCCATCTAATTTATATGGTTTCTTCTGCTACACCTAATACACTGCGATTCTGTACCTTTTTAGAAAATATTTTTATTATTTTCAAAGGCAAACCCTCAGATTAAAATTTCAGCAGTTAGTACTAAATACTGATTTTATTATGGTTTGTTATTAATTGAACTGTTTAGTTCTTCAAGTTGACATTATTTTCTAATTATTAGACTTTATCAATTAAATACTATGTTTTTTTATGAATCAAGTGCCTAATATCATCCTGATCAACCCTTTATCTTTTATTCTGTTTTATGTTTGCGAATTTACGATAAAGTATAGTGAATTTTGGTTTTTGCTTTTTTACTTTTTTTGCATCTGATCGTGTCTAATAAATAAGTTTTTCATCGTATCTTCTTGCTTTTTTTTTTTTTTTGGTTCAAGGAACGTTTTTAAAAAGAAAGAATTAAATTAATATAGATGATGAAGAAAAAAATCATAAACGAGAATGAAAAGATACTAAACTGATGTGGTTTTAATGTTGTTTTTAATTTTTTTTTTATTTTTTTGATAATGAGGTAACTTGAGTATTTAAGACCACAGAATTTAAACTTTATTAAAAGATTAGTAAAGCGGTTGTATATAGTTAAAAAAATAAAAGTAATAAAATGTGTGATAATGAAAACTTATAAAACTGACTGCATCATACTTTTTTAACTAATTACATTATAGCATCCTTATAATAATAAATAAAATCCAAAAACCGCGAACTAAAATGAATTCTTTATGCTTTCGCCGGTGTACTTCTGTTGATGTCAAGCATAAATTGGGAAGAAATGAATATAGTTCAAATTAAAATATGTCATCATTCTTTCTCAGACAATTCACTAAACATCGATTCCCTGACCGAAGCTCAGAAAATCAAAATATTTATGAATATTGTACAATGTACGTGATATCTCAATGGCTTTAAAATGTTTTTAAAACAAGACAGTATGTAAAAACAAAAGGTTTTTAAAGGCGTGCATTTTCAAAAAGACAATAAAAACATACTCGTATTTGGTATTAGGATTGCAGTTCTTTTGCATCATAGAATAAAAATCAAGAGACACTTTCTTCAATTTAAAAAAAAAACCTTTATACTTAACTAAGAGAATTTAGAGAATTTTAAGCGGCTGCAACTTCGAACTTTAGACGGCTGCAATCTGTAATGCTTTAAGCATAAAAAAGGTTATTACACAATATTAATTTTTTATATGAGTTATATCCATAGTTCAAATTTCATTGCTCCATTTTAAACGTTGTAGAACTTTTATGAACACACAGCCAGACGAACGAACAAAGGGAAATTAATAAACAAAATTTTATCAACTTTTTTTAAAAATATGCTAATAAAAAAGTTAAGTTTTGAATTGAGAACAAAATAACAAAAATTATCATATTTTTAAATAAATTGGAGGTGTTATTTACCATTAATATATGAATGTATTAATTTATTACGAACACATTGACAATAAAATAGTATAATACTCCATCTGGCTGGATACACATTTACTTCCAAATACACATGAAATTTGATAATCATCAGGGAGTTTTAAGATCATATATGAATGTTTATAAGAAAATATGATATGATGTTATTTATATGCAGTATGACACATATGTAATATGATGTAAAAAGAAACAAGAAATTAAAGAAAACAAATTTAAAAATTAAAAAACGAAAAATTTTAATTGTGATGTCATGATCATATTAATAAATTAACATTAAATTTAAATACGTATCTATACTTTATTTTATTCATCCATACAAGATATCATTGCTTGCAAATTTTTCGTATACATTATGGTACTATTTTAATTTTTTTTTTTTTTGTTTCATACAATCACACATGTTCGATTAAGTTTGAAAGTTTTTAAATTTAATATATTTAAATAGAATTTTTTGAATTAATTTGTTGTATTATTAAATTTTTATTTTCAGACATCTGTGCAATATGTTCGTAAGTCAAAATTGTATTCCGTAATTATATATGCAGTTAGTTAATTTGTATAATGTGTATCAAATTATTTGCCCCAACTAAAAATACTTACTTATTTCTGAGTATTTTATTTCTCTTTTAGTCTTTAAAAGTTAAAAATGTTAATTTAAAGACAATTTATAAAGACAATTTTAGTGAATCAATTCGGCAAAACTGGTTATGAAAACTAATATGTCGTGAGATCTGGCAAAATATGGGGATTCTCCCACTAAATGTGTTTCCCTCTGTTTGCAATATTTCTATTTAACAATGTGCACTTATTTAAAAAGAATCGTTTCAAGTCCTCTCGCACTTCCTTCTATATTTAGTCAAACCTATACACTAACAATGTACAAAGGAATCCATACCTAGAGTTTGGCTAACGCATAGAAAAAACAAAAAATAATTTAATTGATGTACTAAAATTATATGAAATGAAAAAATGTTATCAATTATTTCTAGAATGGGATGCAAAGGCATATAACTGTGATATCTCTAATAAAGTGTATCGGTAATCGGTATAAACGAAAGTGTCATCAGTAGCAAATCATATTCAAAATAAACGTAAAATAACAAAATTTAGATAAAATGTACGACACTGTCGTTCTCAGATAATTCTGCGTTATCATGCATGCGCTGCTGCAGTTGACTTTCCCCATTATAGGAGGAAACGATTAATTAATTAATGATGCTGCTGTTGTTGTTATATTAAGAAATTATTCAAAATTCACATTTAAAGTAGTAATTTTTAAAATTTTATTTTATTATCCAATGTTGCAATACACAAACCAATTTGTTTAGATTATTACAGTATTTAATAGTGTTTAAATAATATGCAAAATAAGAAAATGGGAATAAAATTCATAATATAGTATATGGACGTCCCGCATAAAAACGCTATCCATTTTGGGACGAGTAAAGGAGATAAAAACTCCCATTTGGGACATTTTGTCCATTTTGGGACAGATAAAGGAGGACGAGTTTTTTCTGCACAAAATATATTTTGTTTCGTACCTCTAAAGCAAACCATTCAAAAGTTACAGATTTTTTTTATAAAAACTTAAACCCCCTCTCCCTACCGTAAAAAAAATAAACCCCCTCTCCCTACCGTAAAAAAAATAAACCCCCTCTCCCTACCGTACATAATTTTTATTTGTAGCGAACACCCTGTATAATGATTTAAAATATATCATTTTCATTATATCAAAATCCTCCAAGATTTTAAATTTAGTATCAGATGATGATAAAATTTAGATTAAACCTATAAAACTAAAACAAAACTCCTTTTTACGATTGTGGGTGTTTGTCATATTTTTTTCTAAAAAAAACATTCTTATTTTATCTAAATAAAAAACAGAATGAAGTAACTATTTTTTACTCTTTTTTAATATTTCATTTTTACTGATTTTCTTAAAATCAATGAGGTAATCAATGTTGGAAATAAAGTTGCCGTATAATTGATGAATCATTCATATTAACGGTGTTATTTTTTTTTTGTTTAAATTCGTAACGATTAAATCATGATTTTTAATGTTATATGTAGCAATTTTTAAATAATTACCAATGGAACTGATTTAGACAATTGTCTGATTAATTAATAAACTGATCTGCAATCGATTTAAAAAATTTCAAAAACATATATATTTTTAATTGTTTCACACTTAACAACAGATAATTTAATTTTCTGTGCACACTTTTTGTGTTAGTCTGAAAAATGCAACATATTTTATGACATATGTTAAGGCTGTTATTATTATTATACAATTTTAATGGTGTTAATTATGCAGTTATGTGTTGAATATATTAAAATTAAATAAATTTATTTTTGTATCAACAAAGCTTAGTTTTAACAAAGCTATTGGATAAGGTTTGAACCCTTTATGCCTACAAGACATGGGGCCCATTTGTCTTTCAAAGTTGTTTTTTCTATTTATATGGTTAAAATTAAAATTACTAAAATTGATTAAAATATAAAAAATTTAAAGATAAAAAAAAACAGTGCCAAATTCAAAAAAGAAATACAAATTACAAAAAGTACAACAATCATAAAAATTAGAAAAAAAAGTTCATTAGAAAAAATTGAAAGATCTTGAATTGCAAAATACTGAAAGACAAGTTGTTCTTTATATGCTGTTGCAGATTTTGAAGTGAATTAAGAGGGCTTTCATTTTGATAATATTCTGTTAATCGTTGCTTGCCAGTGCTTTTGTTTTTGTGATGTGGTGGTTCCAGCACGTTCTTGGTATTCTTGTACAGTATGCTTCATAATTATTTTACTACTGCAGAAGTTAAAATTTGACGACTGGCGCTATACTGTCAAATATATAATTTGGTGTAAAGAGCGTACATCCAAGTTCAATGCTTGTTAAATGGATGCCATCCGCTCTGTTCCTGCAAGATAGGTTTGTATTGTTTGTTTTGGTTCTGTGAAGGTTTCTGAACCTATTTATAGACCTAAATGCCAAAACAATAATTTATGGACCCTTTGCATATTAGATATGTAAGGTAGCTACTATTATTAATTTTCTATTTATACGAGATTTATAACAAAATTACATAAGGTTCCTAAGTTTAAAAATTAAATATTTTTTGAGTTATTCTAAAACTAACGGTATTTCCTCTTAAAAGTATAATTTTATTTAATATTTAATAAATCAGCTACTGTTACAATGTTTTATTAGATTATAATTTTAATTTACCTTAAAAATTGTTAAATATTAATTTTTTATTATATGTATTTTTATATGTATATGTAGGTTTATTAACTGTTAACGACAAAACTGGAAAATAATTTATAATAATGGATAGAACTTGACATCAAATGATAGAAAATCTTATCTAATTTATATGCATTGATGCGTTCTTCTATAAAATAACCAATTATTGGTATATTTTCTAACCTATAAATTTAAAATTTTATTACGCTAGTAAAAAAACTATATTTAAAATCTGATGTAACAGATAATTTAGAAATCCATTAAATATTTTATTTGTGTAGGATACTATTAAAATTAGCATAATCGTTAAGTGATTACCTATTTATCACCTATACTATTTATTACTTATAAATACGATAAAAAAAAATTGTAAAAAATAGGGTGTAAAAATTCGTGCATACATAAATGATAAATTTTTATATTCTAAGTTACTCCGAAAACTATAAATCTTTATCTTTAGAGCAGATGTGTTTAGTAATTTTGTACGATTTTAAAATTTTAATTTATTTTTAATTAATGTCCAAAATCATGTACATAGTACAAATAAATAATGTATTGTATGGTTTTGTTATAATGTATACAATAAGTTTATAGTCTTGAATGAAAAATCAATAGAAAAAATTATAAAGACAAAAACAATATTAAATTTAAAGTTTAGTAACCTTTAAACTACCATTCAATATAGTTTTACTTTTTTTTACCACATTAATTTTATTAGGTTCTTAACAAAATTATGTTTAGTCTTAAAATTTTTTTTAAAACTTCGATATTTTTTTACTATTATTTTTATTATAGAAAAAATAAAAATTTTAATAGGTAAAGATATTAACTACTGTATGTACATGGTATTTAAAGTAAAATAATCACAATAATACATTTATTCCGTACATAAATTGTATTTGTATATACATATATATAGAAAGTAGAGTATTTACTTGTTTGGGTTATTACTTAAGATTTATTTTGGTTCTTAGTTAAATGAAAACAAAAAAAAAAGGAATTGTTTCTAAAAAAAAGTATAGAGCTATTGTAAAATATATAAAACAAATACTATGTATACTGAATACATTAGAAAGTCATGTTGTCTACAAAGAATTTCATGTAGAATCATTCATTGATTTCATTAAAGACCACCAGTTACTTAAAAACAATTATATTAGAAAAGTACTGTAAAGTAAAATTTTCATCGTCAATATAGTGATAGTTGTTTGTTTATCATGAAAGTTGTTATCATCAAGTAAAAAGTACAATGAATATCATCAATACTATCCCCCTTGTCATTTATCTATAATGAATTCACCAATTTTACTATAATAAGCAGCAAATACAGTTTCCTGCCACTTTTTTTTCCTCCTAATGGAGGTGGGTGTCTTCCTAAAAAGGTGGAAAGGTAAAAAGGAATCTTTCAAAGACACCAACAATTTCCTCTTGATAGTGTCAGATTCTTACTGACTAAACCCACCACCCCCTTTAGCTAAACTATTGGGATGAAGCCTTACCTGCTAACGCAGTATATTGGCTAGGGAGTAGGGATAGAAAAGGAGATGAAATGGATGTGGAAACATTGATTTGGGAACAGGACTGTAAGGAAACAATGAATCCGCCTATTATTATTACTATTTTGCTAACAGTGACTATAGCCGTTACAACAGTTACAACATGCAGTAGTATATAATACCTTACTGCGTGAGGTAATTTTTGAAGGCAATTGTTACTGTAGCAACTATTATTATTGGTATTAGTATTCTTATTAATATTATAATTTTACTACAGAGTCAGGGCCATCAGTGGATTATAACGTGCAATAATATATAACACCTTCCACCATGATATAACCAAAGATAACTCCACTGTAGCAGCTAGTACTATTAATATTATTATTATTATTATTCTTGTTACTATTATTATTATTACTATTTAGTTATACGATATATGATATATGACCTGACTGGGGTTTGAACCCAAGACCATCCGATTGAAAGGTTGGAGACTTAACCGCTGCGCCATGAGTCAGATCACGCCTTGATTGAGTAAGAATACTTAGAATTGGCTCTTCAAAACTACTCAGAATAGCTAGCTCTCAGTAATTTTTTTAACACACTGTTTTATTAATTTTCTGAATTAATACTAACCTTCATTTTTTTTTTCACTTTACCCTAATCGAAATTTAGTCACGAGCGCTTCTAGACAACAAAACACCTTAGAAATTTATTTTCTGTTTGAGGCTCTAAAAATTTTAGTTTTTGATTGTTGAAGAACTGATCTGTCAAAGTCTCATATTACTTAATTATGAAAATTATTTCCCCCTTTCTGGATATTTCTTCAAATAACTTCAGAGATCATCTAAAAAATACCATATAATAAAAAGTATTATTTTGTAACTTAAATTGCCCAACCGAATGTGAACAAACTGAATTTTTAGACTCTAAACACAGACAGGCAACAATTGAAGGACAAATAATAAATCTTTGATTTTTTTCAAAGATGTGCTAATAAGAAGTAGAAAAAATTGTACCCAAGAACCATAAATTTTTGTTTTTTTTTTGTTGCTTCTACATTTATTTTACATTTTTGTGATGGGGAGTAATGATCATAAGTCACGCATATCTACACACGATATATAAAGTTGGCGTGACAATTTTTTTCTATATATTTTAATAATTATTATTGTTTTTTATTTGAAAACAAAGAAACTACCGATTTACCTTCATTTTACTTAATTTTTCTCCCTACTTAAATTTTACGATCATCAATAGTATACATTTTTTTTTTGTACTATTTATTCATTAAATTAAAGCTGAAAACTATAGAAAATTTTTATGCAATGATTTAAATAATGTTAACTAGTTGAATGTTTAAAAATTACAGATTGTTTGTGAATGACCAAAAAAATAATGATTGTTTATTTTTTACTCACTTTGAATGACTCTGATTTATAAGAGGCGTAACAAAGTGTTTAATTAATAGACCATCCAATCTTTATTATCTGTTCAACACAAAAGGGGGTCTAATATTATTTTTAATATTTTTAACAAATCATTAATAACATCACTAAAATTATTATTCTAAAAGAATTAAATAATTATGTATCCAATAATATTTAATATAATGATTATCTCCTTTTCCGTTTTAAAGATCATAAAACAAATCTCGAGATTAGGAATGTTCAGGATCATTAATTGTAATTTTATTAATCATGTCTTACTATGCAAAAATGAGGAAACAAGCCTCTATTTTTTTTTACACTCCACCCTAACTCTAGGAAGGTAGTTTAAAAAAATTATTGTAGATTTGGGTAAGACGGAGGGGAATTAGAGAGAAATAGACTGATAAAGGAAAATTGATATAGGTGAATGGGAAACGAACCTATGAAAGTTCTTTTTTAAAAATTTAAAATTGTGTAATGCATTATATATATCAGAGAGAAACACATTGGATGGAAGCATGTTACATTACACATTGCTTTCTCACAGCGGTTCTCACAATAAATGAGATTCCATAATCAGTTTCAAATCGTCTAGGTCCTAGCAATTTCCAAAGTGTAGAAATGGGCATTTGAGGTCATAGTTGGAATTGTTAAAAGAGAGACATTATTGATTTTAGTTCAATAGAACAAGTGTCATTACCTACAAAATATCTAAAAAAGACAGACAATGCATCAATATTTAAACATACTTACGCTAAGAGTAAAGGTTTTCTGCACAATAAGATCACCGATTAGGAGTAGGAGGTAATTTTGAATTATATTCAGGTAACCTAATGAGGTTTGAGCCGCGCCAGCCTTTATGTGAGAGTTATACTCCATATTATATAGATAATATCCTTTATACATATTAACTTCCAGGTGAAGAATAAATTTTACAGCGGAAAAAAAACTCAAACATTTGGCAGTTTCTGCCAAAAGTCAGTTTTTCATTTAAATAATTTTATTGCATGCTTTTAAAGCTCTGACACTCACATAAACGTTGTCATCATTATTAGTCTTTTCCTACTATAATCATTTTTCAGTTTGTCACTAAATTATAATAAATTTCAAAAATAAAAAATGCTTTATAATCATTATTTATGTTATTATTATGAGTTCAGTGATTCGTTTATTCATTCTCTCATTTGTTCAGTCATTTATTCATTCATTTCAAGTACTCAGTTTAAGAGCTCTTTAATATTTTCAAGATTAATTTTTTTTTTTTTTCAAAACACTTTTACTTTCGTATTATTCTAGTATATGCATTTATAAAATGAATGAATGGTCGTTAAATTGACCGGGACTAAACTTTTTTTTTTGCTTCTCTTTCTCACCAGTCAATTTACAATTAAAGTCAATAGAAATAACCAAAAACAAAAGTAAAATTGTTACCGTGAATGTCACAATTATAATCATGTTAAACTAAAAAGAAACATAAATCCCACGTACTCAAATGGAAATTGTTAATGATTTAAAACAAAAAAAAAAGGTTAATTTTAATTGGAATATGAAAGATGAATTCATCTCTTACATTGATTCATCTGGATATAATGTACATATAATCAGAACTGAACTTTATTCGTTTTTCCACTCTAGTTATGGTCTGCCCTTTATTTTATTTTTTTTTTTTGTTTCATTTAAAAAATAAAAAAATAATTGGTTCCACTTACAAAAGCGTGTATTAAAAAGCGTGTATATTGTATATAGAAATATTAGAAGGGAGTAATCAGAGACAAGCAAAACGACATTTACAAAATTGCATTTACAGAAACTTGGCTACTTAATGATCCATCATTACTAGAAATATATACATATACACATGGATGTATATACATACAATGCAATAAATTAATGCACTAAGCACACCCTATATCGTATTAAAAATCTGTGGTGAAAAACCGATTTACGAATTCATATGAATATAAAGAAGAAACAGAAGAAGAAGTGTGAGAAGTCATAAATTATTTTCACTTTCCGGTGAAGAAAAAATGTATTGAAATCAATTTTTGTAAAGTATTTAATTGTATATAAAAGACAATCAAATTGTAACTCTACTCTTAAAATTGGTAAATAGATAGAGATATAGAGTACTGAAGATTTGTACATCATATGCTAAATAAAATCCTAATTATGATTATTTTAAATCAGTGGTTCTTAAAATACTGTAAAATAATGTAAAAATTAAATTCAAATTATGTTTATTTCAGGAAATTTGAATCTTTGCCTTCAAAACTATAACTTCCAATTTTTTTTGTAAAATTTGTGATCATTAACTGATTGTGGATTTTGTAATCATTTTATACTTCTTTTTTTTATTCTTCTACCTTTTGAAACTTTATCATTATTACGCCTTATAAAAGGGACGGTTTCATCTTATTTCTTATAAGCAGTAATCAAAATGAAATATACATAGATATATTAAGTACTTTAGATTGGCACTTTCTCTTTCACTCTAATGTATTTTCCTATACACGAAATTTAAGTCAAAAATAAAACATATGACATGCAAGTATTGTCGTTCATTTGACGTAAGTTGCATGCCAGCTGTTTTTAAATCATAAATTTCATTAAAATTATTATAAAATCTCAGTACAGTTTCTCTCATAGATATTGGATATCGTTTCGTTAGATATCATATCGTTCTGCAAATAAAATGAATGAATATAAAAGAAAAGTTGAAAAATTAAATGTTAGTATTTTACACATATTTTAAGTTTTCAAATTACATATTAAGTTTTAAATTAGTTAGTTTAAATTGTTCAAATTGTTGTTTCCAGGGGAAACTAAATTTGATTTTTCACAAAAAAAAACATCAATAAACAGCTGACTCAAATTTGACTGAATTTTTCTTTTATATAATCTATCTAAAGTACTTAATCTAAAGTACCAATCTAAAGTACTTAATACAGTGCAATCGCGATAACGAAAAAAAACCAACCGACTCCACTATATCAAATCGTTCACTATATCAGGATACCAAATGTCAAACAAATATTAGTGCCGTTAAATCTATATAGATAAGTACTTTAATTAAAAATATTCACTTAAAATTTGGCTAAATAATATTTTAGTTTAAAATAAAAGAAATTCAGTTTATTATCAACAAAAATTAAATCTTTTTTTCGCTTTATTTAATAAAAACTAGACACATGTAGGTACTAAAAAATATGAAATATATTACATTACTATTTTATAGCAAAAAAGTCAGTCAATTTAGCTTGCTTTTTTTTTTAATTTCAGCACATTTAATGGATGCTGTTCTTCTCAAATCTCTTATAACTAAAATATCTTCAACCTTAATGTCATTTGGCTCAGACCATTGTAGAGTTACATTCAATGCAGTAAGAGCATCTTCAGCTGATTTTTTTTTTTCTGTAATTTCGCAGTCATTATCTTCAGAGTCAGATAAGCTTGCTTAGATGGTTTATTTTTTTTAAATAAAAAACAACACATGGTAGCTTAATGTGTTTTTTTTTTAAGTAAAAAAACATTTTTTTTATAGTTATGTATTTATATTGTTCACTATTTCAAGTAGGTGTTATTGCAACCTGTTCACTATTTAGAGTAGTAAATGTAAATTATTTTGTGTTCACTAGACCGAGCGTTCATTATATCACATATTCACTATATCGCGAGTGTTCTGTATAATATCTATGGAAATATAGTTCAAAATATTTAAATGTCATATTTTTCCGTCATGTTGGCATAGCTATTTGTCAAAACATATTATGTATGTCGAACCATAATAACATAAGCAAACAAAAGAAACATAACAAAGAAAAGAATATTAGGTACTCTTAGCAAATAATTATTGTAAAATTTTTTTCAAAACAAAAACAATGAGACAGTAACTTAAAAATAATGCAAATATGTTTGACATAATTAAAAGTTTGAAAGATATAATAGACGATGAGGAAAAACATTATCAACAAATAAATGTCAAATGTATTCTGTCAATATCATTCTGATCTAACATAAAAAGAACTATGTTTAACTTTAACCAAACTTAACGAAACTACGATATGCATATTATGGGCAATAACTTTAAGTTTCCATAAGTCTAATTGAATTTAATGTCGCTAAATGACATTTATACATGTTGGTCTTTGTAATTTTGGTTACCGCTTTATACAGAAGATTTTTATTTAAGGATCTCTTATATTTGTACACAAATTGGTTCAGGATGTATTATCTAAGTTGCTAGATCTTAGTTGCTTTTTAAGATTTACATATATTATGAAGGAACTTAACATTCTTTTAAGACATTAATCTAGTAAATGAGACTTTAGGTTATGTAAGATAATATGATGTTTTTATATTATAATAAAGAATATAAATCCCGTATAGTTACTGACCAACTAACCAAAAAAAAAAATAAAGAACCGAGAACCTTTACCTTATAAGAATCATGTTGTAACAAGAAACTTTAAATAAAATATTGTTGGTACCAGTTTTTTTTTTTTAAATTGTCATATATTTCGAATGTTTTAAAACTTCATTATGAATCACTGTTTCACAAAGTTACTTTTTTTTTTTTAAATAATGAAATGTTGTGTTTTAAAATTTAACGTAGGGTGCATTTAATCATTTCTTATATTGGGAGTTAAACATTATTAAGTTTATAATGGAAACGTTATGAAATTAATTTTTGGCGCAATTTTTCATTCTTAATTTTTGTTAAATTTTCATCATGTAAGATTGATATATAGAAGGCGTTGTTAGATTTTTTTTTTTTTGTATATTAATATAAAAAAAACGTAGGAGTCCTCTATACAATTTATATATTGATCTCATCTTAACTTTTACTTTTTAATAAGAAAATAAGATTTTATCAATGAAGTTATTTTCAATACTTATAGTTCAATCAATAATTATTTATTAACAGTGATATTATGAATTGGGTCGACATACAATAAAAATGATAATTTAATAAAATCACTTAACAATATTGATGATAATAAAAATTTTGATAGGGGCCAATGATGACAAAAAAATTGTACAATAAAAAAAAAAGTAGTGTGTTTTTTTTTTTTTGGGAACTTTTTTCTTGTTTGACTTGAGATAATGGATATGGTTTTTTTTTCTTTTTTTTTTTTGATATCACTATACAATAATTTGATAATTACGTACTTGAGCATATAAAAATACTTAAATGTCTCTGATAAAAAGATTTTTTGTGTGTTTTGTTGTCAACAAATATGTCAAATTTTCAATAATTTTATATCGATCATAAAAATTTGTTTAATTATTATTGTACAGTATGAGGAAGTTTAAAAGTAAAAATTTCGGTGTTGTCGGTTAAAAAAGGTAATTAAATTAAAATAGTGATATTTTTTAGTTTTTAAGTGCAAGAAATATAAAAAAGTTATTGCACTTAACAAGAATAATGAGGTTTTCACTTTACATTTTTAAGATTTCAAGAGAAGATTTCACGTTTTCACATTTTTAAGATTTAAAGAGAAGAAAATCTAAGGACTGTAAATATTCTAACGCCTCGGCCACGCAGAAAGCGGGCGGGCGAGTTTTTTGCGAGCAAATCACCATATAATTTTGCAATTTTTCTATTCAGTTTCATAAAATAAATTATTCTATAAAACGTAAAAGTTTATTTTGTGGAGAAAATTCTTATAATTACTAAAAAATTTAATTTTTGAAAATAATCGAAAATATGGAGTTCATCCTATTAATATGGAACGAGCCAATTTTGGGTAGTTCCATCATCTCTATAAGAAAATAAGACAAGACCCAAAAACATTTTTTGAATAAAATGTCAATAAAATTTTTATATACATTTTTTATAAGGTATATTATACAATATAGTAAGGACAATTCTATAAAAACAAACTATGTGGTTGATATTATTTAAATTGACGTTTGATTTGTTTATTTTGATTTATTATGTTTGATTTGTTTATATTGTTTATATTTAATGCAATTAAAAATAATATAAACCGATATAAACGCTAATTTAAATTAAAAATGAAAATTTTTTCTTCATTTATCGGAGTTTTGTCACTCCAAAGTTCAAACAATTTAGATTTTAAAAAATTGCCCGCTTGCCACAAAAAAATCGCTTTTCTGTATGGCCATTTGTTTGAAAACCAATATGTTTGAATTATTTAAAAAAAAAATCGGCCGCCCGCTGTCTGTGTAGCCGCGGCTTAAAGGTGGTTTTTCAAGCCTTTAATAAATTTTTTGTTTTAGGTGTTTTTTTTTTATAAGAATATTTTGTATTAAGGAGTATTTTATTTATTATCGAACCTCCACCATAACATATTTTAGATTTTACCTATGTTATTATAAATTATTGTGTGAGCTTACTATAATATTAGTGTTATGTTTTAATAATAATAATAATAATGATCGAGATCGAGTAAGTACAAGGAACAAGAAACTTTTAGAGTAGGTACAACCACCGATTAGTATTAATTACACCGATATACAGTATTAATTATATTGGGTTTAATAAACCTATTCTACTTAAAAAACCGATAATATTATTGAGGTGGTTTAAAGTTAAAATTGTTTGAGGGTTTTATATTAAGATATTATATATATTTTATTTTTAACTAAGAATGAAATGAATATATAAATTATGGAAAATTAATATTTTTCGTTCCTAAACTTCAATTAGAAAAAATATAGCTTTCACTAAGTCTCACCATCTTTCTATACTCATAGTACTTACCTTAATTTGTAAAAATATAGATTCTAATATGTATTTGATTAATTGAATTTTTATTTCAAGTATTTCAAGTCACAAAAAATTTCATGTTTTGACTATTGGTATATATATCTTCTATATTTTATATCTGATTAATTGTGTATGGATTAGTTAAGTTGCCGCGGCCTTTCCAATTAATAGATCTTTTGTTCAAACTCCGGTCAAGTAATATCCAATATTTGAAGATTTACATCGCGTAATATCAAAATATAAAAAAAAAAAATATTTGTACAAGATAAATGGCGCGCCATTACAAAAAAAAATATTTGTGTTTCATGATCTTGAACAATAGCTACAGTTAAGAAATCAATGGCTTGGTTAAAGAAAATTAAGCTTAATCTAATATTAATAATAATAACAATTTAGTGAATGCCTAATGCTCCTTCAAAGAGTCGAAAAGACTTGTGTTTTTATTAAACTATATGTCAAATTCAATTATAATTTTTTTTAGGATTCGTCATCCTTTTTGGATGAAATATATTGTATATATATGTATATTTCAGTTTTTCTATACTTTTCTCATTTTTATATTTGTGGTTAAATGGATTTCCTAAACCCTTGATTAAATGAATTTCCTCGAGCTGTTCATATCTTTTTTTTTTTTTTTGATTTATTTAACCTTTTAAACCTGTTTAATAAATATATTCATTCATTCCAACCGTTTATGGTCATATCGAGACACTTAAAAATTATAGTCAATATAAATTTTGAAATCAGTACCTAATTTTAACCTGTATCTAATTTTATTTTCAAAACAATTTAAAGTTATTTTTTTTTTGTTTACTTCGAAAAAAAAAAAAACAAAAAGTATTTCAAATTTCAAACACTTGTTTATTGCACATATTTGTATTCTAATTTCTGGTATTGATCACATTATTATTTCAATTCAAATGGATATATTAAAATTAGGTTTTAAATTTCTATACCACATAATATGTAAAAACAGTCACATAATCTTTAAGTAAAACCAAAATCTAATATTATTATTATTTCTAATTTTATATTAATGATTAATTTTCATTCATTATAAATTCTATAAAAAAAAAAATGTCACTTTAATGAATTGAATAATAAAGAATTTTAAAATTCAATAAACGAAACCACAAAATTATACATACTTACATACAAATACATATGTTTATTATTCAGATACTTTAATATTTATAAACTCTCAGTTTTTTTTAGAATTCATAATTATTTACAAAAAAAATAAAATATAAATTTAAAATAATGAGTGTACAATTACTGAACTAAACTGGACTCATGTCTCAAAAAGATCTTGTATATTTAAAAGTAACGTGTATATTTTATATATTGTATAGGGTGTAACGGTATAACCAGGTATAACAATAATATTGATTATGTACGCCATCAATAAAATCGAAAAATTAACAGATTTATTTTACTATTTGGTATATAAAACTTCTTTATTTTATAATTATTACGTTAGGTCCCATTTGATCAGACAAGGCAACACGAACCTAAACTCATGTTCTTAAATCAAAATTTGATTGTAAATCGTCATAAATTTTAAAATATTATTAAGAAAATACCTAATATTAAATTAAAACCAGGCAGAATATCAAATTAACGGTTGTTAAAGGCGCACATTTCCAAAAACAGCAAAAGCCAATACAAACTGTTTAGAACTATGATTGTCTAAAATGAGAAAAATATAGAGACAATTTCATCAATTTTAATGGAACTCTGCATATAATAAAAAAAAACAATTAACATATGTAAAATTATAAAGTTGAAGCTTTAATTTTTGCTTTTATTTTAAAAAAAATTTTGTACAGGTGCTTAATTTATACAGCATGTTTAAAAATAGCAAAATTTCATATTTTGAGCTCTAATAGCCCTTAAACGGGAGCTGATACAAAAAAAAAACCTTCTGACAACTAACACTAATTCCAAAATATCTTTCTTCTCTTAAAATTTCAAGATTTTTACTAAAATATATTGCCTGAGTTATGAAAGAAGAAAAATCTTGCAAAATTTTATTTTCACATAACGGTAAATTTATATATAGTAAATTGCAAAATATTGCATAATTTTGATATTGTTTTACAAAGGTAAGAAAAGTTCCAGTATTCTATCGTTTTTATATTGTAAAACTCTTACGCAGAATCTAAGATATATACATTTAAAAATAGGAAATTTTTGCAATTTTGAGGGGCTATAATCCGTAACCTTTTATACAACAGAACAGAAACCATTAACACGCTTAAAAATATAGTACTAACGCTTTAATTTTTATATTTTGCCGAAGAAAAATTTTTACAAGTGCTTAATTACAGGTGTCTGTAGCAAAATAATAGCAAATTTTAAATTTTTAGTTCTGAAAGCTCTTAAACAGGGGGTGAAACAAAAAAATTTTATGAGGAAACTTATACTAATTCTAAAAGTTTTTTCTTATCTCAAAATTTCAAGGCTCTATCTAAAAGCATACCGGAGTTGTGGAAGAAGAAAAATTATACAACATGAAAAAATTATTCTTCAACATTAATTTTTTTATGAAACCTACCCACGGTTAAAATTTTATTGCTCTATCTTGAACGGTGTAGAAGTTTTATAAACAGTCGGACGAACAAATGGATGGACGGACTGCGTGGAACTAATAGACATATTTTTTCAAAAATTCTTTATTGTTTAAAAATGTGCTAAACAGTCAGGAAAATCTAAAGTATAAGCCTTTCATTCAGAATTTATTTAAAAAAATTACTGGGTGTATCATCAGAAATGACCGCTTCAAAATTATGTGGTAGAACAAGTCAAAATACAAGGAAAATAGCACACAAGTAAAACACAAGAAAAAATAGATATTCTGCCGAATAAACGAATTTTTTTCTAATTTGTTGTCCTCCAATAAGAAATAAGTTCTTTTATTTGTGTTTTTCAATAGTTTCTAAAAGGCGAATGAAGTTCTTTCTAGAATTTTTGATTGTTTTTAACTTCATTTCATTTATCGTCCTCTTTATGCCCTTTATAAAGTTCTTACGATCATTAAAATTTATTTTGAAATAAATGTCATCTTTAGGATTATTTAATATGCTCTTACATAATTTGATACACCCTGTTTTATAAAGATTAGAACAGAATTAACATCACATTTAATATAGTTGGAAATTAATACATATGGTAATATTCTATTTATAGCTTTTTTTTATTTATTTTAAAGTACATACAATATATTTAAAATCAATAATTAAGTTCATTATTTAAAAAAAAAGCCGAGGAAGAATGTATAGTGTTAACTATGGCAACTCTAAGATACCTACAAAATTGCGCTAAATCCGCACAAAATTTTACAAAAATTGTTTCCATAAGACTTGATCAATTTTTCATCTAAATTTCAGATGTCTCGCTTTACTGAGTACAAAATATGGGAATATAAATTTCGCAGCTACCCGAAACTGTTGTTAAACCCGAATTTCAAATATTTTGCATAACTAGACATGGCAGCTACCCAAAACCGCCGGTTAAACTTCTTCAATCGCGAAACTGGTATTTACATAAAAATGACATGGTAAAAATTTTAGAATGCCAGTTCCACTTTTTTTTATTGGGTTATTATAAAGACAGAGATGGACTGACACACGTGCACTTATTTCAATCAACTTAGAATTCAATTCTGAACAAAAGTATATTTTATTTTATTTTTTTTTGGTTTTTATGAGAGTCGTTGAAAAACTTGAAAAATCACCCAGAATGTTTATGTGGTTCTTCCGTTCATACAAATGTGCAGTTTGGTTTATGGGATAGGGATGGGGGAATTATTCTTGGGGAAAAAAGATTTAGCAAAAAAGATTTAGGAAAAATTTGAAGAATGGGTAAGAAATTTGGAGGGACATTTTGAAGAAAGCTGGTAATGTTCTTCTTAAATTTTATTAAATTATACACATATGAGTTAGCAACTTTGGGGACTACATGTGATGGCATATGATTAGACAAATGCAAGGTACGCATGACAAACT
This sequence comes from Poecilobothrus nobilitatus, assembly GCA_947095535.1. Classification (NCBI taxonomy): domain Eukaryota; kingdom Metazoa; phylum Arthropoda; class Insecta; order Diptera; family Dolichopodidae; genus Poecilobothrus; species Poecilobothrus nobilitatus. The sequence continues at coordinate 73,058,154 of OX352774.1, forward strand.
AATTTCCATAAGTTTTGTTACGTCATCTATAGGACTTTTGTTTCGAACAACAAAGAAAAACTTTGTGGGGAGCGGTATATGCATATAAACCTTTTACGTATCTATATCTCGTCTATTTTAAGAAAGTGTCAGAAACGTAATGACAAATTTTTTATACCCTTGAACTGTGTTTGTATGGGTATAAAAATCACAATTTTACTGCATTAACAAACTACAAAATTTCGCTTTTTTTTTTTAAACTATTTACAATAAATGGTATAGTCGTTATAGGAACTCATGCGAGCCTTTTGTACCTATTAATAAAAGCAAGTGCGTTTTGTGTTCCTATACAAAATATAAAGGTGCTTATTTGCATATATTTGTATCTACTATTACTGATTTTCTATATTTAGAATATTAAATAGTGTTTAATTTAAAAACAAAAATAACTGGGTCATAAATTTTATTTATATATAAATATTTTTATTTGTAAAACGTACGTATATATATATACATTTGTATGTTTATAAATACGAACAACAAATTGATTTGTCATTTTACAACAAAAATAGGTACTAAAAAAGGTAAACTGTGACTTAATTTAGTTGTTTCATTTATTTCTATGTAAATGTAACAAAAATTAATGAGGTATCAGTTTTATTTTTAGAAATTTATATACATATAAGTATGTTGCAATTTAATATTTAGGTAACTGGGATACCTTGGAGTTTAAATTTAAAATGGTTTTGTTGTCTTTTATTTTATTATTTTGCGAATACAATATCATCTATTTAAGTTACCTTAAATGAAAATACAAAGTAATATTCGATAGTTTATAGTTTACAACCATAATTTTTTATTTCACATTTATTAAAAGTTTTGGATATACCTTACTTTAGGTACATTGTTAGATTGCCTTGAAATTTTACATAACGGTACATAGTGACATCACCTATATTTCATAGAACATGACTTTTGGCGCAAAGGCCATTTAAAGGTCATATTCATTATTTCGAAATTTTCCTAACATTTTGTAGTATTTTATTTAAACCGTTATATTTTCGTCTACGATGGGATACAGGAACCAATTTTTTACAACATTGTGAGACCTACTATTGTTCTTAATAAATATCTTGTTTCATCTTAATCAGTGAAAAACGAGAAATTTTGGTATAAAAAAAATTTTTTTTCTAGACTTTTTAGAAACCACTATACTTTATAATTTTTCAAAGACACCCTATATTATTTTTATAATGTTAGAAAGGTCTTTTCACACCTTTTCTAACGGTATATTCTGGAAAAGGGAATACCCTAAAGGGTTGTTAAAAAATTGGTTCCTGTATATTATAGTAGAGGAAAATATAACGGTTTAAGTAAAATACTACAAAACGTTAGGAAAATTTAAAAATAATCAATTTGACCTTAAAATGATCTTTTATGGATTATCATGTTCTATGGAACATAGATGACATTACTATGTACCGTTATGTAAAATTTCGGGACAATCAGACAATGTACCTAAAGTAAAGTATATCCAATGTTTTAAGTTATTCAAGTTGAAAATCTTTGTTAGCTAACTTTATAGACAGAAGTTATAATATATCGTACATATATATACTTGACTGCAAGTGTTTTGGACAACGTTGCGTGAAATATAGGTAAACCCAAAATAATTTTAAAATTTCGCGTCGGTTAACATAAAAATTTTTTTCCGCCATAGCTAAACATTTAAATGGGATTGCCCAGAATGATGGTAAATATTTTGCGGCGACTTTTTTGTTGGGTTTTTATTTTTATTTTAAGACTAATGGTATAAGTTTTAAGATAATTACGATAAATTAGTAATCAAAGAATATTCAAAACAGTCACTATAGTGAAGCTCGTAAAATTAAAATTAAAAAATTATTTTTGAAGAAAACATTGAAGGAATTTTTAAAATTCAATACATTTTTAATTTTGATTTTTGTTGTTTGGTTTTAGATTCGATTTTCTTAGTTATCACTTGTTCCTATTTGCTCCTACAGGTTTCTTCGTAGTTTGGAAAAATTTGCACAGGAAACTTTGGAATAATTTGCACAGGTGTCTGAGTTACAGCAAGTTTTTAAAAATAGCAAATTTTCAATCTTTGACCCCTAATAGCTTTTAAACAAGTGAGCTCTTAAACAGGTTAATGGATGTAGCCACATAAAAAAAATGTCCCACAACATTATTTTTTTATGACTCTATCGTTGGTTAAAATATCATTACGTGCCTTTTGTGGCGTCTTAAAAGAACTTTGCTATATATAACAAAGTACACGTATTCTTGAATATCTCGAATACGATTAAGCCATGTACATCTGTCTGTCCGTCCGCTCGCACCATAACACAAAAAATAAAGGAGCTAGGATTCTGAAATTTATACCATGTCACTTATATGTAAAATTATGAATTTTGCTATTTAAATTCAGCAACTTCTGTCAATGCTTTCGATAGTTGCCATATAAATGAAAATAAAAATAATAATACCATAATACCAGATTTAAAATGAAAATAATAATACCAAATTTAAATGAAAATAAGTTCGTGCCTATAGAGATTATATATAGGTATCTGATATTTTTCGATGTCAAATTGTATGTCAACAACAGGTTCGGCTAGCTGACATACAACTTCTTTTTTTATATAACCATAATTTAAATTCTTCTATCTTGAAACTTAATTAAGCTATAGACATCTAAAATATTATATAAAAGATGATTAAATTATATGGTAATAATTTCTGTTAAATTGGGTTGGTTTGGTGCAACAGGTACTCGAGGCTATCATCCAACTCCAAAATTTACATTAATATATCTCCGTACTTAATTAAGTCAAACATCTAAAATCTTGTAAAAGATGATCAAGTTTCAGGGAAGCCTCATAGATTATGTTCATTGGGATATCCTATAGATTTGGCGTAGTCTACCTCTATCTCTTCCTTGTTTTAAATTATAATTAAAGAAAAATTCTTCAACACATAAAAACCCCTTGTTTTTACATTGACGCATTATTTTCTTATTTCCTTATGCACTAAACTAATAAATTTCAACAATAAGGTATTAAAGTGCGAATTAAATAAAAATATGGTCATTAACCTTCAATAGATTAAAAATATCTTGAGTATAAAAAAGATAAACTTATTCTATATACTATGTAGATGTAAAATCCTTTTTATCTCCTGTTATGGTGCGTGTTTAAAAGTTATCTTTTACTTTTTTTTTATATTGCGTAACCCAAGTATTTTCAAAAATTAATTTAATTAGTATTTCAACCATATACAGTTCATTTATTCATCACTTTCTAATCATATTGCAATTAACCTTAATAAAACCAAACCCCATCTTTAAAATTTGAAATGCATTCATTAATTGCAATAAATTTTTTCATAACATTAAATAAATTTTTATTTTTATGGCACTCTTTGTAACCTTTTATTCACATGCCAATTTATAGTGTGACTGCAGTGAAAAGAATATTTTAGAACATCAGTCCCCCGTATACACCATTACAATATTTAAATACACCTTTGAAGCAATATCAATCTTCGCGTTTAATTAAAAATATAATAAGTACATACATATATACCTGTAATAAATTTTAATGTACACCCAACAATATATAGATTAGATATGTATTACGAATATGTATGTATATCATTTTATATATCTAGTCGTAATTATTGTCCTTTTGCCTTGATCCTTTTGTGCAACAAAGTAAATAAAAAATTTGGGTTTCCTAGAAAATTTAATTATATACACCTGAATTGTGTTGAATATAAAATAACCAGATGGTGATGTTTGGGACAAAAATAACTTCAAGGAAATCATCAGTAATATTTTATTTAATCTAAATAATAATATTGTTGTTAGTATGATTATCAGATGAGTCAATAGGGATTTTATAGGATTTTCTGATTTGGTGTTAAAGAGAAATTTTTTTATATTTATTAAAGATAAAAAAGGATATTATTTCAATAAACTTTAGTTTCTTTATTTGGTGACTTTGTGGTCTGTTTAATCTATAATTGAATGATTAAAAATACAATTTTTCTATATACATAAAGTTATACTCGTATTATATTTGATTAAAAACAACTTCTTTGAGTTAGTCAAGCAACTATGATTTGCACAAGTACAATCTGTACGATAACCAAAACCATATATGACCGAATTTGAGTTTAAAAAGATGCAAATGCATACCCTCTCTCCCCCTCTATAAACGTAAAATAAAGAAAATTCGTTGGTGTTATTACGGTATGATCGATAATATTCTAAAAAATTGGGTATATTTTGCAGAGGAATTGACATTATAAAGAGTGTTGAACTCTTTATATGTACTTGTCTCGATCTTTTGAGAAAAAATCCAAAATTTGTCGGCAGTATCTTTTTTTAAGATTTAGATGAACTCTCATATATGAATCTAAAACGCTTTCGTGACCCAAATCTAAAGAAACTTGAAATAAATTTATTTTATATAGGTTCTCCTTGTTTGAAGGTCCATTAGTAGATCAAGCATCGAAATTTTATAAAGCTTCAATCTGAACCTGAAGTGCATTAAATAAAGGTAAAAATATTCTTTTTTAACCAGAAAACTTAAAGTGTATACAATTAAACCTACCAATTGAGACAAGCACATTTTATATGGACACTAAATTAGACGATGCTTGACTTAAAGTTTTCCTCGATAAAATCATTATTCATATTAGACTTAGCTTCAGGTTTTTGAAACATTATTTCCGCTGAGCCGTTTTTTTATCATATACCGTTCTATGTCAAGTTTTATTATATATATAATATGTAGTTGATCAGCATTCAGTAGATGGAATTATAGTTCTGTTTATAATTTACTATATTATCTGCCAGCATTTTTTATTTTATTTAGATAAGCTATTAGTTTACCGTAATGCTATAATATGTTAAGGTATCCCCTAACGCTATTAATCAAATTAGATATTAGCTTCAATTTCTTCAATCATTATTTTTTTAAGCAATTTATTTATTTATTTGATTACTCGGCTGTAGGTAAAATTTAATCTTCTAACTGTAAGTCTGTTGATCGTTTTTAGATAAAAGTGGGTATAATGTGCAAGATTATTATGAGACACAAATATTTATGAGGTTTTCTCAGGATGCGCTATTACCACATAAATTTCTGAAACACCGACGATTTAACCATTAAGCCGTATGTCAGTTGACATGCTATTAAAGAAAAAATCTGACAAATTATTTTTAAGATTATTGTTATTTAAAAAATTTAAAAAAATCAACTTAAGAAACACTTCAAATTTATTTTTTGTATTTACAATCAGTTTCTGAAGACAGGGTAAGTGGATACCTTCAGCAGCTATATTTTTTACGTTAATAAAATGAGTCTCTATAAAGTTTAAATTATTTCTAGAAGTTAATACATTTTTAGGATTAAAACCTAAATTACTGTTTAAAACTTAAAACCTTAAAATATAAAGGTTCATACAAGTAATTTCGAATGACAGTGTCATCTACATCCAAATTGTTTGTAGTTAGATCAAATCGCAAAAATTACAAATTATTCATGATTCCAATGAATCATGTAATGTAATATTAAAGAGGCCAGGTATAAAAATCTACAAAACAAAATGTCAAATCAAATTTTAGTTATTCAATTTACTAATTTTTTTTGTTAATTTGAATGCACAGTCAATTAAATTTCACTTAAACAATCAATAATCAATATAGTTACTAATTTTTAAAAGTCTCATTAAGCTCATGAATAATATTCTTGGAATCATGATTAAGACGTAAGTTTATATGTGTTTAATACGTGATTTTATGGTAAAAGTGGCTCATATGACTCATGTGTTAATATAAACTTTTTTATAATCAAAGAATATATTTTTATAAAAATATGAATATGAAAAAATTCTGTTTCATGTGATTTTATTTGAATTGATTAAAAAAAAAAATAAGTTGGATACATCTCTTTATTGAATAAAACATTAAAATAAAATTAAAGAATTTTTGAAATATTTTGTAAGATTTTATTTCTCATTGTTCTGATTTATAATTATTATAAGTATGTTTATATAACGGGTTTCTTTTTTTTAGAATGATACAACTTTAAATTGAAATAAAACACATTTAAATTAAGATTGAAGCCAATGTTTTTTTTATTTGAAAGAGGGACCACATTCGATCAGACCAATTTTGGACGACTTTTTCGCCTTATACAGGCCTTATTTCATCAATAACACGGATTATGTTGGTTTCTAAAGCGTTTATTTTTTCTGGTTTTTCAGCATAAACCATAATGATTTCACATAACCCCAAAGAAAATAATCCAGTGGCGTTATATCACATGATCTTGGAGACCAATTAATTGGACCATTTCTCGAAATAATGTTATCACCAAATCTTTCTTTCAATAAATCAATTGTTGCGGTAGCAGTATGAGGTGCAACATCATCTTGTCGAAAAACAAACATCCGGGTCGATACCATTCAAATTTTGAAACAAAAAATCATTGATCATCGATCTGTAGCGAGCACCATTCACTGTAACAATAGTTCCAGCATAATTTTTAAAGAAATATGGATGCCTTCAGCATGTAAATCACACCATACGATGCATTTTTCAGAATGGAATGAAACAGCTGCTGAATTTCTTGAGGATTATTTTCGCTCCATATACGGAAATTTAGCTTGTTTACGTAGCCGTTCAACCAAAAATGAACTTCATCACTAAACACAATTTTTCGATAAAAAATTGTCTATAAGTTTGGCGAATAGAACACTGATTATGAAAATAAATTTCAACAATTTGTAAACGTCCATGATAATTTGTCAATGCTTACTGAAATCAAATAAAAAAAAAATTTGGCCCACTATACTTGACATCTGACAATTTTGACATTTATGCATACAAAACATGCATTTTTTTCATATTTCCATCCAATAATATTGTATGATATCTACTTCATATACCTACTTTTTGACTTTCCAACGTAAATATTTAATTTATTAGAAATTTTAAAAACTTTTAATTTTTTTATGTTTAAATTTTTTTTTACCAGGTACATTATAATCAAGATTTAAGCAAAAATGAATTTATTATGGATATTATATTATTTAAATGAAAGCTTTTTATGCTTAAAATAAATGTTAATTTTGAAAATAATGACGTCATCTAATCAACATTTTGCTGAAACTTTAGAAAAAAAAAATTAAAACTAGTTTTTTGTTCTAAAATTTTTTTTTTTTTGTATTTTTATATATTTTGATCTTTAATTTTGTTTTTGTATTTCTGTTGATTTGTTCAAATCATTACGCCATTTTTTTTTAAGTCGTCAAGGTTGGCAGAGCATGAGGAAACACATAAGGTCACCATAACAAAAAAAACCTAAAAAAAATGTTTTTTTTTTCATTTTTTTTGTCAGTTTTAGATCGGTGAATAACACAAAAAAAAAAACAAAATTTAATTTAAATTTTAATTTTAATTATAACGTTAGAAATAAAAATTTGAATTTTTAATTAAAAAGATATTTTTATTTTTTGTTTTTGAGAGAACTTTCTTGAAATAGTGAAAGAATACTTATTTTAATGTTTAAGAATTTTTATTAAATTAAAAAAAAATTTGCATTTAACAGAGAATAACCTTATATATAGAAAAAACTTTAATCTCAAAAAATGTGTATCCAAGCTAAAAAAAAATCGTTACATTACAAGCAAGCAAGCAAGATACATTTATATATAGTATGTATCTAATTAAGGTTAGATTAAGAAAAAAATGGAAATCATATATAAAATTACAGTAAATTCTCTAAAAATAGTTTTTTTGAATGTGTATTAGAATATAGTTTATATGTATGTTATATAATAGATAACAATATTATATTTTAAGATGTATAGGGGTTTAACATGAGAAATGAGGACCACTACATGAAAAAATAATATTCGTGGAGTAAAATTTTTAATTAGGAAAAAAGTCAGTGTGCGACATACTGGGTAGATCCATTTACCTGTAGAATAATTTCATTAAAATATATGATATTAGTTCACGGGTAAATGCAAACGCCTACTATGCCCCACGAGTCCATTAAAATTATTAACTTAAATTTTTTGCCTTGCCTTTGAAAAACTTTTTGTGAAATTTTTTTTTTTGTATATTATTATTCGATTTTACAATTAACTTTTAAATTCATTTAATTTATCTCATCGATCTAAAATTATTTGTTGCTGTAATTGTTGACGATGAAGTACGAGTAAAAACTATACATATAGAAATGATTTATTATCAGTCTTCTATATTCATATTCGATTTTAAATTTCAACTGATTCTTAATTACAAAATTAGTCTCAAAACTTTTAATGCACGGATAAATCGTAACCAATAATTAATTTTTCAATTTTTCTAATTTTTTTTTGAATTTTCATTTAAAGTTCATCAACATATTTTTCTAGTTCTCTGGACCATTAAATTAACGTCTCCTATCGAAAAATGTAATCTTCTATCTGTAAATCTATTGATCGTTTTTAGGTAAAGAAGTACAGAAGCATTATCTTCTTCTACTCCTTCCACTTCCAGTACCCTATTCAGGGCGTAAGAGGCATTCAAATTCATAATTATACATATGTAAAAAATAGAAATCAAAGCTATAAGAATTAAACCAAAAAGTTAGCTTCGACAGTGGTCAATGACCCCAAAATAATTAATAAATTATGAAAAGTAAATGACGTTTAATTATTTACTAACTAACTCAATTACAATTTAGAAAAGGGGCCTCGGTAGCCTAGTGGGTAAGAGCGTATAAAATACGCTGTAAACACCGAGGGAGTGTGGGTTCGAATCCCACACACGTCGTAAGAATTATTCCCCCTTACGGCATTTACAGTCACGCCTGAACAGGAAAGACTGTGTAATTTACTGTCCACATTTATGTGGCAGAGGAAACACAAAAAAAATATATATATATTTAGAAAATAACAGAATTTTATTTAACTAAATAGATCTTTATGAAAAAGATCTACAGCTAGAAATAAAAAAAAAGAACATCGGTTCATAGCGAGAGAAAAAAGAAGTACAAAAACTCCATAACCTACAACTAACCTTCCTAACCTACAACTAACTACATTGACAGCAACATCATTCCTTCCAATTTTTATTTGATCTTATTTAAATATTATTTACTTCATGCTATTACTGAGAGGAAAATATCAGCCTCATTTTCTATTCAACAATAAAAAAAATTTGCTTTTTAATTTTATATTTTAATTTTACAATATAAAATTTTACTAATAATTTTCTTTTATTATTTTACAGATTCTTTTAACATTTTCGGATAAACGAATAATTACTGATATAAAATTTACCGCCGCCTAATAATCAATTAACAAAAAGGTGAAGAATGAAAAAATAAGAAAAGATTTTAATTTAACCAAATTCGAGAATTAATTAACATTTAATTTTAATTAAAAAAAAAAACAATTACATTTCTCCTATTTACAATCAACAAAACCAAAATTTTATTTATAATCAATGCAAAATGGGTGCTACAAAAACTGGCGGTAAACAATTTGTAAAACCAAGCCTACTAACAATAAAATTAGTTGCATTTCTAACTTTAACGGGTAAGTTTTAATATTTTCTAATGAGTATATCATAGATCTTTAATAGTTTATCATTTTCATAACAGGTATTTCAGCTATTCATATATTAAGTGCATACCAACCATTTATATGGGGTTTAAATTTTGAAGAATATCGTTTAATTAGTATTGTTGTACCATTAATATCAATTTTAGGACCATTAATTGCTGGTCCATTAGCTGATAAGTTAGCTGCTAAAAATTCAAATTCATTTGGACGTTCATTACGTTTTTTACTCGCCGTATTCTTAATATTAGCTGCCATCTTTTATGCTCTCATTTTTGTTATACCACCAGTAAAAAGAGAAGAAGCAAGACGTCCAAGAGTTAGTTTTAGTTGTGATTCATCGGGTGCTGTTATATTTCAAGAACGTTGTTCTGAATTTAATGAAAATTGTCATACTTGGAAAGAAAAAGTTGGTTCATTGGTATTAACAAATTGTACATATACATGTCAAAATCCAACCCAATTTGAAAATTTATATAAACCATGGGTAAAAAGAACACAAGCAACACCACCATCAACAGAAACAAGTGCTGAATCTGATTATCATGATTATGATGAAGCATCATCAGCTGTTACAGAAAGTTTAAAAACAGATAATTTAATTATTGATCATGGTATTGAATTAACAAATTCAGGGTATCGTCGTAAAAAACGACAAGACGTTGATGCTAGTTTTGTACCTGATAAAGTTTATGTTGAACCACCACATTTATGTACAAAAGGATTAGATGAAAATGGTAATGAAGTTATAACACATTGTCATGTTTATACTGTTGATACAGAAAATTTAAAAGTTCATGTAACGTTAAGAACATCTTCAAATGTTGAAACAAGTCAACAAACTGGAAACAGTTCTGATGAAGCCAATGAAGAATGGTGTAATTATCCTTTAGGTATATATAATATAATCATTTTTACACACCATGTTATTTGTCTATAATTATGTATATAAATTAATTTTAAATTTCTTATTTTATAGATGGGTTTCAATGTAATGTGCCGCAAGCACAAGCTGAATGGATGAAAGCTTATACAAATATGGCAGATTGTAAACCAACAGTCGAATGTGAAGTTGTTGATCCTTATGATAGCCCAAAAAGTGTTCTTGCTGATAGTCAGTGTATAAAAGTATGATTTAATTTATTTAGTTATAAATAAATAAATTTTTATTTAATTTAATTTTTACTTTTAGATTGATGGTGATATTGAAACAACTTTATGGGGTTATTCAATTTTGCGTGCAATCGCTGATATATGGCCACTTGGAGCATTAACTTTATTAAACACTGCCATTATTATTGCCGTCCGAGATACATCTGAAGGTAGAGGTGAAGTTTGCCGACAATATGCACCAGGTGCTATAGCTTATGTTATTTTAATTGGACTTTTCCAAATGGTATTTTCTAATGCAATTAATAAAGAAGATCCATCATATGTACCAGATGACGGATATAATTTAGCTTTAATTGTAATGATTATTGCTGTTTTATCATTTTTAATTGGTGCAATTGTTGTCATTGCATCATCAAGAATGCCAATTAGTCCACCAGAATGGTGGTGGCTTACAAAATCAGGTATGCTTGTATATCCAATGTCAGCAATACGTAAATATTGGCCAGAAATGACTTTAGTAGCTGTTGTTTCCTTAGTATATGGTATCTTTTGGAGTAGTATTCATAGCTATTTTAGATATGAATATAATGATGTTTCGTGTTATACAATAATTGGAATCATATTGATATTGTTATTATTCTTCAATCAAGATAAATTCATTGAATATTGTGGACATTCAAATATTTTAATTGCTGGTTTTGCAATTTATGTAATAAGATTTACAGCATTAGCTGAAAATATTGTATGGTTAAATGTTATAATGGAAGTAATTGAACCATTTGTTATTGGTATGGTATGGATAACATGTATATTATATATGAGACATGTTATGCCAAGAAAATTCATAGCAACAGGACAAGCTATTGTTGTGATAATGTTCTGGGCATTAGGTAAATATTCTTTTATATTATATTTTTTATTTTCTGTATAATTTACTAAAAAAAAAATTTTAAATTTCGTTTGTTTCTTTTTTTTTTGTTTTTAGGAAAATGCTTTGGTGCATTAATTGGTTTAGCTAAAGATTCACGTCATCCAGAATTAGATGATTGCATGTATCATGCTTTAGCATATACAGCATTAATTTTATCAATAATTTATTTCATAATGTATAATTTGGTATTGGCACCAAGATGTACAGCTAAACCACAACCAGCACCACTTAATTTAACACAACCATCATTAAATGGTTCTGGTACAGCGACAAGCGGTAATGCAAATACTGGTTCTAATGGTAATTATACACCCCTTAGAGTTTATCATAACGAACGAGGAAAGAAAGGACAATTTAGATATTAAAAACAAAAAAAAATTCAAATAAAATTAATTAAAAAAAAACCAAAAAAAAAAATTATTTAAAAAAAAACAAACAAATAAAAAGTTATTTAAAAAATATAATTTTATTTTTTTTTTATTTTTAAATTTTTTTTTTTGTTTAATTTAATTTTTTAATTGTAAAATTTTTGTCCTTATATATAATATAGAGTTTTTGATATTTTTTTAAAGCGCTTTTTTTTTAATTTTTATTTTTATGTTTTTAAGTTTTAAAAATAATTAAAAATAAATAAAAGAAAAAAATATAAAAAAAAAAAAAATTTTATACGTATAAAAATTAATTAATTAAATTTTTTAAAAATCTCATTCTTGACTCTGGAGATACAATGAATATTAAATTGTCAATCTATATACGTTACTTAACGTTTTTTTTGTTTGTTTGTTTGACACTACTATCAATTATGTCATTTCTATTTATGTCCAATTAAATTAAATTTTAAATTTTTCAATACTTTAATAAAAAAAAAAAAAAAAACATAAAATATTTGACAGCTACATTTACTGCCTATACATATAAAATTTAAACAGAAATTTTTAGTTGTTAGTTGAAATGTCAATTTTGAAAAATCGTTTCCTTGATTACGTTAAAAATTGAACTATCAATTAGACTGTTTAGAATTCGAATAACATATTTTATTAGCATATAAAAAAAAAAAAAAAAATAATAATAATTTTAATTAATTCATAATAAAAGTATTCTTTTTTATATTACAATTTATTTTGTAATAAATTAATGACTTTAAATTGTCTTCAAAATTACATAAATACCAAAAATATGTAATCAGTTCGTAGGCAGATTCTTTTATATGCATATTCCTTGTATCTTCAGAGTTTAATAGAAATAATAATCTATTTGTAATAAAATTTGTATAATAATTTATTTAGAAACAGAAATTACACGCCCAGTAATAAAATTTTTAATTATATAAGAATGATGCAAATTAAATATAAAATGAAAAAAAAAATAATAAAAAAAAAATTGTGTACACGTTCATAATTATCAATTAAGATTTAAATTATACGTTAAATTTTTTAATTTGGTTTTATTTCAATTCTATTAAGTTAAATAATTTAAATCTCAATTTCTAAATATTTACCTTATTAAAGAATCAACAATTTCCAACTATAAAAATTAATATTTTTAATAAAATTTATCAAGCACCATTAAAAGAATATGCAAATATTTATAAGTAAATAAATATTACAAAAATTATATTTAAATGACAGCTTAACTGGTTTTTACAAAAAAAAAAAAAAAAAACTTTCCAAACTGTCAATTAAAGTCTGTATACACATTACTATAATAATATAAATTTTATTTTATTTTTATTTTTCGAAATATTTTTTTCTTTTTGTAAATTTTTCTTTTTCACTTAAATTTAAGTAAAATGTTTTTTTTTAAGATTAAAAAATAGTAAATAAAATTTGTAAAACTTTAATATTAAGCATCAGCTTTATTTTATTAATAAATTAATTAATAATTTTTATTTTCTTATAAAAAGTTATTACACAACCCTCGTATAACCTACATTTTAAAATTTATTATTTTAATTCTTAAAATAATTCCAAATTTTATTTTTTGTTTTTATTTTTTTTCTGTAATTTTCCTCAAATAAAAAAAAAATATATTAAAAAAAAAAAAAACCAAAATGTGTTCTTTTTAACGAAGACAGTAATTTTTAATTCATTATTTTTACATTTTTATAAAGTTAGACAGTTCACATTTTATTTTAAATTTTTTCAATAATGAAATCTTAAATCTTGTTAGTTTCTTTTTTCCTTTGTTGAAAATTATATTTTATATATATATATTATATATCTAATAGAATATAAATATTTTGTTTTAAAAGGAAAATATTAAAAAAAAACCAAAAAAAAAAAATTAAATTTTAGTTGAAGTTTTTGATGTAAAGAGAGTGTACATCTTGTAATATGATCTTAAAATGTTCGTGCATCTGATCATAAATAAATCAAATTTATACACTGTCCGTTAACTAAACTACAATCGTAATTAAAATCTTAAATCAATTAATATTACTTTGTACCCATAATATATTAATTTGAAAAATGCTTAAAATTTCTAATTTCAAGAATTAAGGGAAAATATTTTAAAACAAAAAATTATTAGACACAGATTTGAATGTAAAAGTATTCTAATATCTAAAAAAATTTCAACTTTAAAATTAATAAGAAAAATACAAATTAAAAAATTTAAAAGGATAAAAAAAATTTATTAAAATTTATTAAAAATAAAAAAAACCTTTATACTGAAATGTACATAAAAAAAAAATGTATAAATATAAATACATACACATATATTAAATTTAATTTTCAAAACTTTAATAACAAAAGAAATTCCTAAATCAAATTAAAGGAAATCAAAAAAAAAAAAAATTTTTTAATTTACAGCCCAGTCAAATGAATTTACACAAAAAAAAAGAAAAAAAAAACACATAAATTGTCCATAAATTGTTTATATTTATCGAAATAAAAAAAAAAAATACTTTTTTAAAATTGTATTAAAATAAGAAAAAAAATAAAAAAAAATAATTAAAAAAAATAATACAAAACTCATTTTAATTTTTTTTTTTTTTTAATGAATTTTAAAAATTAAAAGGACCAACTTATTCAAACTCAATTTATTCAAACTCAAAATTGTTTCAAAAATGGATGCCTTGTTTTTCTTTCATATTTTAAAAGCTCTCATATTAACATTAAATATTACTTTACTCTTATTTCTTTTTTCATTTTTAAATTAAATTTTTATTTACGTTACGTTCTTAAAATCCTAAAAGTTATACATAATATTTAAACGAACATTAATATGTAATATAATTTTCTCTCTAAATAATACCAAAACTTTTATGAAAATTTCAGTACAACGGAAACTCTAATTTTATTTAAAATTATTTTTTTATCAACAAAACATTCAACACTTGCAGAAGAGTTTCTTTTTAAACATTATACGGTATCAACTTTATGTTCACATCGTTATTAAAAAAAATTTTAAATACCGGTTTTGAGACCACAAGTACGTAGCATTTCAAATTTTGACATTGAAAAACACTAGTACAAAAATCATAAAATGTGTTTTTGTACTAGTTTTTCGTTTAATTTTATCTCATTGTCAATATGAGACCGAAACTGATCAAAATGTCAAATGCTATTGAGACCGATCTGGTATTAGCCGTGGTATTATACGTATGTGAACATAACAAACCTAGATATATGTACTACATTATGTTGCAACTTGGTTGCAACTACAATGAACAGCAAAAACTTTTATTCGTTCTATTTACGCAACCAGCTGTCAAAGTGAAATTGAAATGTATTAAATTGTATGAAAGTAGGTAATTATAATAAACGAAATCGTTTTGCAATAGACTGGTGGACAAAGTTGTCTAACTTTAGTAGGTGTATTTATTTATTTTTTTTTACAATATTTTTTTAAATTATTTGCAATTTAATTTAAAATATTCAAGAAATATTAGTTAAAATAAAGAAAAAGCCAAAATGTAGTGAATTATAAAATTTTATTTTACTTAATTTTGTTTTCATTGTATTGCAAATTTTATTGTGCATAGCATATATACTATTTTGTAGAGAGCGAAACGGGAACGTTAAATTGTAGATCCAGTATTATAAAATACCAAAATATTATTACAAAATGACAAATATTTTGACATCAGTTTTATATTAAAATTAAACAAAAAGAAAAAAAAAAATATTGGTACCTTAATATAATAAACAAGCTGTTGAAATTAAAAAGCAATTATTGATCAAATCTTAAGATATTTGTAAATATTAATTAAAAGAAATATATACGTAGCTATAAAACATTTTTCAAATCAAATTTTTTAAATATTCCTTATTCTTGCACAATTTTTTTTTATTAAAATACCTTTCAATGTAAAAGTACAAATTTTTTTTTTTTATACATACACACATACATATGTTTGTATAATCTGATAATTTTTTTTAACCTCTTAAAATTCTCTAAGTTTTATGATTTTTATGTATTTTTTTTTTTTTCTCTATTATCAAAATATTTTTAGTTGTATTAACATTATTATAAATATTTAAATAAAAAAACAAATTTACTAAAATTAATAAAAATTAAAAAAATAAAAAAAAAAAACAATATGAAAATTGCCTTGAAAATTATTATTGTTCCCGCCTTCCTGATTCCTTAAATTACAAAAACTTATGAAAAAAAAAAAAAAAAATTAAATAAATCAGAAAACAAATAAAAGTTGAACATTTATACAAATATTTAAAATTAATAAACATAACAAAAAAATTTTATTTCTTTATGAATATTATTATAAATTAAATAAAGAAAATAAAAGTGAACAAATTTAAAATTTAGATAAGCATATAAACATACATATATGTACATACATACATATATATATGTATATACCTATTATAGATATTTTAATAATATTTAATTTAATAATTATTGTAATTAATAAAAATAAAAATTATTAAAAGTAATATTTAATAGTATTTTATTTTTAAACATTTATTAATTTATCAAAAAAAATATAGGATGTGTAGGTACATATAAACTTACTAATTATTAATCCTTTTTATTACTTAATTAAAATTACGTACTATCTTTTTTTCACTTCTTCTACTTGAATAAATCCAGCTTGAGAACTCTTACACGAATAAAAACGTATTTTTTGGAATTTCTATGTATCTTAAAGATCTGCAGATATACAAAATCTCTATTTTGAGTTGGGTACGAATGCTCGTTTGTCAAAATCACGTTTTATTAAAATTTTGTTTCTTAAAATCTCGTTCTATTGCTTCTTTTTTTTTTATTTTTTCTTTTACTTTTAGCACATTTAAAACAAAAAACAAAACATGGATATCAGACGTCGAATATTTAAAAAATATCTCCCAAGTTTTTTTCATACATATTGAAAAATGAAAGACTTTGAAGTAGTGAGTAGGCTGACTCTAAACTCTCTCCTAATTATATTTTTTCATACATATTTCAACATGAAAATTTTGAAAAAGATGGGAGCTCCTCCCACCAAAGCAACCACGCTAGACAAATTTATTTATTTATTGATAATTTATTTTCATTAGTTATTTACTGGTCAAAATTTGTGGAATATGACAAATTATTAACTGTCACTGTTTTATAAACTCTGATTTTAAATCCAACTCTAAAATCCCTTCAAATACAAAATCTCGAATAAATAATATACAAATAGTAGCTTATTTTTTTAATCTTAATGTTGTGGAACATTTTTAACGAGTCCCTTTTTTATGTGCTGGATTAATAAATGAAAGTTTCCAGGGCTCAAGAAACGAGCCACATTGAATTGACAAATTAAATAATTTGCAAATGGGACCTACCAAATTTTGGGCACAGAATTGGTGAAACTCTGTCGGAGCCGTAAATGAAATCATCTTTTAGAGCTGTCTCTTCATTAAGATGTCTTCAGTTATTAAAATGATTTTAATGTCAAAATTTGAAAGAGATGGAGGAACTATAGGACCTATATGACTGATTTGACTCAAAACTCCGGTTATGGTAAATTCTGGAGAAGAATATGGCAAAATAATTGGAAACAATTTGCGAGTTATCTGATGTTGTTTCTCCGTATCGGAAAGTCGAGGATAACCATCAGTCCTACGTTTACTATTAATATAATCAAAAAAAAAATCGTAAATTGGAATAAAATTGCGATTTAATTCTGTCAATATATAATTTTTATATAGAGTACCTATCAGATAGAATTTAAAATCTATTGTAGATATCAAGAAAGATATTGTAATGGGCAATAGAATTTGTTTCCAATAATTTTTTCCATGAAGAATTTCGTTTGTTTCTCAGAGAACGCAATTCTTTAGATCACCATGGAGCTGAGTAGTTAGAGTATTCATGAAATTTTGTAAAAATTGCTAAACGAAAACATGTTATTAGCATCTCATAAAACCGTTTAAGACAGATGCTTAGATTTGATGAAGAAAAAATTTATTCCACATTGAGTCAGCCTATAAGTGAGTTTAAATATGTGAAATCAGTTTTGGCAAAATCAAACTTTATATAATTCTCAGAAGTAGAGGGTTCATTGGAGGAGTTTATATTAAGAATTATATCTATCGGACGATGATAGTCGTCTATAATGTTAATTTACTAGGGGATGCCCAACAATTTTCATGATCTGAAGAAAATACAAGGTTTAGTTGTCTACCTAACTTGTGACAGAACTAATTTGTTGCAGATCAAGGCTATTTAAGCGATCAATAACAATGGACTCAAAATTCAGTAGGATATTTTCAAAAAATCAAGAAATTATTTGTATCAGACCATAACCCCTTCAAATTTGGAAAATTGAAATCACCTAGAGAACTAGAAAACTATAAAAAGTAGCAAGTTTACAGTAAATATTGTTTATAGAAATAATGAGCTCTTTATAACACTCAACTTTGTTTAAATTACTAGGTGAAATATACACAAGTATAATGAACAAATTAGCATTTAAGTGTCTAAAGGAGATTTGGATACAAATCATTTCAAATAGGTCAGAAGAATGCAAATCGACTACACTGCTTAAAAGCTTTGTTTTGAAAGCTAACGAAATTTTACCGCTGCGTTGGACTAAAGTATAAGTTGGACGATAGACTAAAAAATCTTTTGAAAACAGTTCCTCACTATTGAAATTAGAATTGACTCAAGTTTCAGACAAGGCTAGAATGTCGTGGGGGAGTCATAGATTTTAAAAACGCAGAGTACGTTTTAATGCAGAACCCTTTCACGTTTTCGCAAAAAATCGAGGGGTTCTGTGGTTTTGTGAATTGCGAAGTGATTTATTCAAGTTTTAAAAGGTTACAAAGTTTTTTACAAGAAGATGTATACATAAGTACATACATAACTACCTCTCTTCACAATTTTCCGTTTATTTAGATGAAATAGGATATTTATTGTTAAGAAAAGAACAACATAACGGAAAATAAAATTTCTAGCGTTGCTTTGAAAATATAGGATATATGTGTTTTTATTATTCTTCTTCTTGTTCTTCCATTACACAAATCCTAATACATACATATGTACATACGTAAACAATCTTTCCAATGCACATTTAAAAAAAGCAAATGTAATAATGTATATATTATTATGCATGTACGTATTATGTATGGTATGTTAATAAAAAAAAAATTCCAGTTTGTTAAAAAATTCGCCTGTTTTACACTGATTGCATTATTCAGTTGCAACTTTTTCTTTTTGTTTCCCACTTCCTCGCTTCTCCCAAAAAAAAATTTAAAAACGAAAAAAAAAACGACGAAATTGCGTAAAATTCCGAAAATCTTTATTCATTTTTGTTAACCAAAATTTAGCTGCATTAGCTGTTGCAAGTCACCAATGCATGTAAAGCAACAATAAAAAAATTTTATTAGGATAAAAAAAATAAGCTATAATATTAACGCACACATATAAAGTTGCAACTGCAAAATACAACTTAATGTAAACGCGAGAATTTTGCAGCTATTGCATACAGAAATGTTAACAAATGTAGACAGGGCCATTAGAAATATTAATAACATAGCATCGCTTGCTTATGTCAGAGAGAATATTTTTATCCATATAATTTACATAAGTACATTTTAAAAGACAAGCATCAATATGTTATGTATAGATATTAGGTATTATTTATATAAAAATAACAGTCTAACAGGCGTAATTTTCTTATTACCCCATTTAATAGAAATTGTCGTTAAATTAAAAAAAAAAAAAAGTTTCGTCTATTCACCGCTTGGTATATGTATATCGATCTAAATTTTTCTATTTATTTAGAACTCAAAACTCAACACAAATTTTATGAGATTTGATTTATTTAAGTTAAAAAAATAATGGTGCAGTTGAACATACAACGATCAACATTTTTATTTGTCATGATACTTTTCAGCATTTAAGAAGATTCACCTTTTTATCTTCTTTGAAAATTTAAATTGCTGAATTCGAATTCTGTTTGTGGTGGTAAAAATACATGGTAAAGTCATTTTAAATTTGTAGGTAACAATATAGGTACTATATAACGAATTTATGTTACTACAATAATATTAATAATTGTTAGTTTTATTTAACAAATAAAGATTTTCATTCATTTAAAAGATAAGATTGTTTTAAGAGCCGTATAATTATTATCACCATATTTTAAAACGATATTCCGCTAAATTATTGATTCTTTCAAAATTTCGGTATAATATTAGTAAAGCTTAGGATTCTGCATTCAGTCTTAATATAATTTAAAGAAATTTTCTAACATTGTTCTTGAATAACTTATATATTTTAGCCAGCATGAATCAGAATATAAATATATTCATTAAAATTATACATATATGTAATTTGAATTTAATGATATTTTTCTCTTAAGCTTTGAAGACAACAACATCTGCATTGAAATCCGGATTGGAAAAATTCAGATCAGGAAATTAATGTGAATTATAAATAAAGAAAAACTATGTTTTTGATATATATATTATTTTTTTTTTTTTTTTTATTTATTAAATTTACAAAAAAACGCTAAACCATTTCTTTTCTTCAATAGTTCATTTTTTATAAGGTATAACTAACAATTTTTATAATTGTATTTTTTTGTTTTAATTATTACATTTAACGAACAATTTAGATTTCAATGTTTTTTTTTTTTTAAATATACTTTTTATTTTTTAATATTACATAGTTGATTGATTCGAGCTCTATTATGATTTTAAAAAATATAAACTTTTTTAAGAGTTTATATTTTCATTTTGATTTTTTTTATGATTTCTGTAATTTTTTAACAATTTGATTTGCTCTGGGTTTATTTATTTTTTTTTTTTTTGTTTATATCTTAAAAAAATAAAAACACCGTAAAATTTTTGAGAAAAAAAAAAATATATATAAAAAAAAGTACCATTTCTCTCAATTTCTATCTACAACGCTAGAACTTATAATTTTTTTTAATTTTTTTAAGGAAAGTAAACATTATTTGTGTTGAATATGTTTTTTTTTTTGTTTTCTAAAACTATTGTATATGTATGCTATTGTGGAACTCTCTTTAATTTGAGAGTTCGAGACACAGTTACACATTTTATTTTATTACATAAAAATTGACTTAATTTTATTAATTTTAATTATTATTTTTTTTTTTTTGTATTACTTATTTAAATTTATTATGTATTTTATATGTATTTAGTTTTTTTTGTATTTTTTAATAATGAAATTACAAATAAAACGGAATTGAAAGAAAAAAAAATTTTAAAAACAACATTTTACATTCACAAATAAAATAAAAGGAAAATATAAATTTTTTTTTGTAATTTTTATTTTATTTTAATGAAGATAAATTTAGCATCGCATTAGCAAAAGCATTTGCTGCCACACTTGATGATGATATTGATGATGATGTTGTTGTTGTTGTTGTTGTTGAAAAATGTTTATTTTGATGCTACCGATGGGAACGCATTTTTCTTTCTTGCCATGTAGCAAATTTCCGTCCAGCGGACTGAAGTAATTGATTCAAATGTTGCGTTAATGTAGCACCTAATGGTGATAATTCACGCATGGCACGGTCCTAAAAAGTAAAAAAATAATATGTAGTTTGAAAATAAAATTAAAACTAAAAAAATTATAATTTAAAATTTTATTTACCTCGAAAACAGTTAATTTAGCCATTTTAAAACGTTGTAAGGCTTCGTGCATTCTTATAGCACGATTTTCTAATTCAGATGTTGTAGGTGGAAATGCACTCCAAAAGTGTTTTAGTAATTCACTTAAGGATAAATATAAATTTCTAAGATCTTTTTCGAATTCCGGTGGTACAAGTTCTACAGTTTTTAAAATATAGTAGAAAAAAAAAACCAATTTATTTTAATATAGAACTTACGTGAAGATGGCTCTTGAAAACTTCTCATTAATGCTCCACCAGGACTTAATTCACCTAAAGCATTTACAGCTGATTTTGCATTAACTAAAACTTTATGTGGTGTTCTTTGACTCCATATTTGTGATTCTTCACATATTCTGTATTGTGTTCCCTCTAAATTTTGTAGTTCCTCTACTTGATCTATATATGATACAGGAACTGGACCATGTAAATATCTTTCAACTTTATCTAAATTTAAATGCAATGAATCCTTATTTAATTGTTTTCCATTTATTTCATCATTTGTATCAAAAAGTGGTTTCCCTAAATCATCAAAACAAATTTTTTCAACTAAACGTTGTTTTTTTGATTTTGATGGTGAAGTTGCAGATTGAGCTGAATCAGTAGAATTTCTACGTGATGATTGATTACTTGAATTACTATTTGTATAATTATTAGCTTTATGCTTTCTATCTTTCAGACCATTTAAATTTAAATCGCCCTTATTCGCAGAAATATCCGTTAATGGATTAGTTTGTGGATTAGTACTGATATCTGTACAGGTTTTTAAAACCTAAAATAAGAAAGAAAATAAATTATTAAATTAAATTCTTATATTAAGTATAATAATATATATATATATATATTCTATAAAATAATACCATCATTGAATGTTGATTGAAACGTTTTATCATATTTTGATGTACAATGTTCCCACTATTTGATTTTTTATTATCACTAAATGCACTTTTAAAGTTATCCTGTAACGCTTTGTCTTCAAATTGTTTTAAATCTAATAATGGATCACCAGATCCTTGTAGTACGGCAGCTTTAAGAGCTTGATCATCAATTTTTCCGCATTCAGAAAATATGTCTTTGGTCCCAGCTGTTATACGATCTCTATGAAAATAATGTGATTGAAAAAATTTTGTCCAAAATTCTTGTTCAGTCAGTTTTGATGGAACATTTTCTATATGCTTCTTTTTAACTGCTGGATATGTTTTAAATATGCAATCACGGATGTCTGCTGTTAAATTATACCTTAAACCATTACAACCATCTGTTTGTGGTTTGATATCTGCTAAAAAAGCACCGGAAACACCTAAACGAGAACACGTGTATACCGATATATAATTTTTAAGATATACTTGACTAAAAATACTATTAAAAATTTGGGACAATCATAAATTTTATCTAATATTTAACTTAAATCTAATAAATTTTATATAAACCAACTTACCAATTTCTTGTTTACAAGAATTCTTTTTCTCTGCATAATCTTTGGCATGTGTTTCCCAAAATTCTTCACTTGATAATACTTGCGTTATCACTAAGTCTTTATATAGTTGCAATAAATGTGGATTTTCCGATAATACACGATTTTTATCTTCTAATTCTTTATCAACTTTCCTTCTAAAATTCGGCAACAATTGCTGTAATAATTCTTTAACTTTATCACGATCTGCTAACTGTGCGGCTTGCCCTAATCGGTTAACAAAATGAAATGTAGAACTATTTCCATCGTGTAAAACAACTTGTAATTGAACTTTTGGTTTTCCTTCTGGTGATATTTTTTGCACTACAAACACAAAATTTTAAAATCAATATTTTAAACTTTATTGATATGTATGTAATATATATTACTTACTTTTGATATCTTGAAATCTATGAGAACATGCAACTGTATCACGATTTTCAGCCATCCAAGCAACTCTTTCATTCATAATATATAAAGTTCCATCACCTTTTTTGTAACGAACCTCACCCATTTGTAAAAGAACATCTTCACTACTAGTTGTCATCTTTTATAAAATCAAAGATGTTCTAATTTTAAAATTTAAGTTCCATAAAAAAAAAAAAAAAACAAATACAAATACATTAGTCTATTGATAATTATTTTTATGTATGTATATCAAATCAAATATAATAAAATTTTAAATAATTTTTAAAATATTAATAATTATTTTAAAATTTATCAACCTTGTAAGTATTTCTCTATTCAATGTTTTAAAGGAAAATATTCACCCAACCTACTATCAATTATATTTCATCATACTACTTTTTGCATTACTTTTTTTTTTGCCTTAATGGCTTAATATAAGCGAAACCTTGACTAATTTATAACCTAATAGAAATTCATTTTAAAATAATTTTCCACTTTTGATATTTTTTGTCATAATTTAAATTAATCCTGTTTATTATATTTACAAAATATAAAATTATTTGCAAAAATTTTTAATTTTAAGCATCTTTAAGCAAAAATTACTTTACATATTTTAATATTTTAAATGACTAAATTCAAATTGCAAGCCAATGGATGAGATCGGTCGGTTAGTTGATTAGGTAGTAGCAGTAGGTAGAGGAAGGAATACACTTATAAAAAAAAAAAGTTGAGAACCATTTTTCATGTGATGTAATTTTTTTTTTGTTTTGAAAATTTCTTATTAAACACAAAAACAAATTTAAAAATTTTAACTTACCTAGATAATAAAAATATTAATGAATATTTTGCAATATTTTTCAGTAATTTATATGCAGCTATCAATTTTTAATATTTATTTTTTTATCTACTCTAAATAATTTCACATCTTACGGCGGCCGCCATGAAAATACGAATAATTGGCCGATAGGTAGCGCGACGATAGGGGTCATCGTTGTGTGCGTGAGGTAAAGAAACCACTGAAAACTGAAAAGTGTAGAAAAAAATATGAGAAAAACATTTGAAAATGCCAAAATTTTCATTACAGATGTCATAAAAAGACGTTATTAATGTCATTTTTGATTTTTTCTTTCATTTCAATACATATATTTGTCTCATTTTTCGAAAAATTTTACTTATAGTGACATCTGCATCTTCATTATTAATTTAATAATTTTATTTTTATTTAATTAGATGTGATAAATGTTAAAACTTTGTTTAAAACAATTATTTTTAAAATTTTAAAATTATAATAATATAATAATAATATTAGTGGTGTATTAAAAAACCTTAAATAACCTTAACATTAAATAATTATTTTGTAACATGAAGCATGAAAAATTGATTGAGTATGTATTTAGAAAAAGCCATTATTTTCTTAAAAAATAATTTATAAAATATATTAATATAATTTATTATAATAAATTTATGTTTTTTGTTTAAAAGTAAACTAGTTGTCAAAGAATTGTTGAGCATATAATTTCATAAGTGTGCAAACTTGTTAATATTTATATTTCCGAAGTAGAAAAATATCAAACTATAACTTTAGTTTAGATACAGAGTTTATTTAAATTAAAACTAATTTTTTGTTATATGCGTTGTTTTTTTTTTTTCTTTTTGTCAAAATCAGCTGATGGTAAATAATCTACCATAGTAGTATCATGTATGAAAATCTGCCAAAGTGCCATGAAATTCATAGTGTACTGTGTACAGTATAATGAATTTCACAATTAATTTTTGAAATGAAAATTGAAAACAAATAGAAAATTAGGAATACGGTCGCTTGACCGTCGACGCTCGTACGATAATTCGTTGACACATTAATGACGGAAAAACGTTTTTGTTCCACAAAGTGTACGCACCATTTATTATATAAACATTTATAATATTAAAAATTAAAATCAAAATTGAACCGAAATTTTGGGATCATTCTGCTTAGTAAAAAATTATATCGAATTAATAAAATACTACAAATTACAACAATACATTAATGAACACGATTTATAATAATATTGCAATTTGCAAACTCTCCAATTCTTATATTAAAGCGACGAAACGATAATAAAATAAAGTATATAAAGTATAACGGAATAAGGTAACACTTTTTTTTTAACAATTCCATTTCCATATTTCCATTTCTTCATTTTTCTTTTCTTTCAAATTTTTAAATTTTTTTTTATTCAATTCCATAAATTCTCCAAAAAAACTGATTAGTTTTTTTGAGAGAACAGTGAAGAATGAACGTTTTGCGGTTGGGATAAATAAAAGTTTTTTAAAAAAAAAAAAAAATTTATTTTTGTTTTTGCTGTAAAACTTGAAATTTTTTTTTTTTTTTTTGTGAAATATTGAAAGAAGTTTGCAGATTAAAAAAAGAAAATTAAATTTTAGTGCAGTGTTAAATATAAAATTCCGATTAATGATTTAATATAATATTATTTAAATAATTTATTTTTTATTAAATAAAAATCGGTAAATATTTTTTTTTCCGGATGAAAAAATGATTTTACAACAAAAACAAATTAGGGCGGAGACGCAACGATTGAAAAATAATTTTTTAAATGAAAATATGGTAGTGAAAATTGCATTTATTAAAATTTAAAAATAGAAATTAAAAAATAAAAATATATTAAATTTAATATTAATATATTTAAATTAATTTTTTTGTTATTTTTTTTTTTTGAAATAATATACAAGATAAGAACATTGCGAAATTAAGAAAAAAAAAAGAAAAAAATAAAAAATTAAAGTTGATTTTCTTGTTTTTAACGAATAAAAAAAAAAGAAAAAAAATAGAAAAAAAAAAAAAAAAAGTAAATTTAACGATACATGAAATGTGGAGAGAAAATTTTTGTTTTTAATTTTTGTTATTTTTCTTGTAATTTAAGTGCAATCTTAAATTAATGAAAAATATCTAAACGAATTAAAATTAATTAATAATATAAGTAAATATTAACGAAAATATTTGGATTAAAACAAGTGTTTTAAAATAAAACATGATATTATAATAGTTGTATCTAAAATTTAAATTTATTTCTTAAAATAATTGAAAATTGATGCAAATAGTTTCTCAAGTTTCAATAATCAAAATAATAAGAAGAAAAAAAAATATATAAAAATACAACAATAAAGGAGTATAAAAAAAAAAACCCTATTGCGTGTACAGAAAAAAAAAAAAAAAAAAAGAATAACCAGCATACACATAACACAGCATCACCATAATCCCCAATTACCTCCTCAACAATTCTAATCTACAAAAAAAAATTTTTTTTTGTGTACAAAGACAGTAAAACAGAAGATTTTTTTTTTTTTTCTATGTAAATTTAAAAGTAATTATTTAATTTTCTTTAAAATTAAATAATATAAAAAAAAAAAAATAGAATTTATATTTTTTTTTTTTTTTTTTTTGCAATATAATAAACAGAGGTAATAAAGAAAACAAAAATGTCCAGTTGGGCACAACGAGTACATAGACGTGCTGCCGATTTAGGTAGTGTTGTAACATCATGCGGTCATCCAGGACCTGGACCATATCCATATCGTTTAGAAAAAGTTAAATTTGGTGTACCATTAGATGAAGTATGTAAAAATGATATACCCGGACCATTATTAGTTTTAATATTAAAATTAAATAAAGAAGCTCCATTACGTAAAGATGTATTTAGAGCACCAGGACATCAAGGTGCTATGAAAAATTTAATACATTTTTTACAAGCTGGACGTTTAGTTAATGTTGATAATTATTCTGTTTATACAATAGCTAGTGTATTAAAGAAATTTTTAAGAAAAATACCAAATGGTATTTTTGGACGTGATGGTGAAGGTGAATTATTTGCTATTGTTGAAATTGATGATGAATTAGAACAACAGGAGAGAATTCATAGGTAAGTTATAATAAAAATTTTTTTTGTTTTTTTTTAAATAAAATTTACTTATATTATTTTGCTAAATCTTATGTATATATATATATGTACCTATACTTATTTTAGGTGCTAGTTGAATTAAATACATGACGTTTTTTTTAAAGAATTATTTAATAAGCATACATACAATTAATTAAATACGAAAAAAAAAACAAATTTAAGAAATTACTAAAATTTTTTTTTTTTTTTAGTAGAACATTATTTAATATGTCATAATTTTTGACAGCAATTCTGTATAAGTAGTTAAATACATGTCATATAAGGTTAAAGCAGATAGATATGTTATATTTCCTAAGTCTTCGTAAAAAATAAAATGTATAATAATATATACTTAAATAGATTTATACTTTCCTAATGACTTTTTTAGAATTCTTCAAGAACAAGTCATATTTTACTGTTTATTTTTTTACAAATAAATAGTTTTGAAAATTCATATATAAATGTCTTATCAAAAAATTTTATATAGGTATTTTTTTTTTTTAAATATTTTGTACGTTAATATTAAAAGTACAAAACTAACCTATCTCAAATAAAAATAAACCAATAAAAAGATTATTATATATATCTAGTCTACTTACTTACCTTTACCTACCTATATTACTTATCTTATATGTAATGACCTTAAGTAGTTTTAAATAAATTCTTTAGTTGAATCACTCTTTATTTTTTTTTTTTTTTATCTGAAATGAAATAAAAATTGAAGGATTTTAACATTTTAGTCATCCATGTTTTATAAAATTATCATTAGGTTATACGAATATAAGAGTATTTAAAAAAAAAAAAAAAGAGACATTTTCGTTATTTTCGATTGAACATAACAAGTTTTATTTTATTTTATTTTTTTTGTTTTTGATAAATAAAATAATTCATAATAAAAATTTCAAGAAATCATTTATTACTCATTCATATATACATAGTTTTATTACTTAATCAATAAATACATATACATATGTACTACAGGTACATATACTTATAATATAACTATATATTTTTGTTTTGTTTGATATTATTTATCTGTTTTTGTCTCATTATCTGATAAAAAAAAAATATATAATAAAAAAAATAAAATAAAAAATAATATGTGAAGATCAATGAAACAATTTAAATGTATGTTTTTTTTATATGAAAATTGTATTTAAGATAATTTTTCTTTGTTTTGTAATAAAAAATAAAAAATAAAAGAAATACAATAAGAATCGAAATAAAATTGAAAACTCACACGTGTTTAAAATGTAGAGTTTCAAATGTTTCATTTATTTATTTCATTCATTTAGGTACTTATTTTTTTTTTTTTTGAAAGTGTTTACCTTTAAATTTATAAGCAATAAATTTGCTTTTATATTTATTTATTTATTATTCTGTTTTTTTTTTTTTTTTTTTCAAGGAAATGTTTAATGTTTTAGTTTTGATAAGATTTTTTTTTTTAGCATAAATCATATTCTTTTTTAGGTCAAAATTTTGTTTTGTATACATATTCTTAAATTTATCGTTATTTCAATGTGTAAAAATTTGTGATTATTCTCATGTTTTTCTCTTCTTAATATAAAGTAACACTTAAACGTTTCTTTTTGTTGTTGTTGTTGTTGTATTTCTATTTTTAATATTTATTTTGTTATTTATTAATAATGTTTATTTTTGACTTTAATAAATAAAATTGATTTTGCGAATGATAAAATATAATTTAAAAAAATGTTAAAGTGAAGTAAATATATGCCTACTTAAAAAACAAATTATGGTGGCTACATATAGTTTTGTTTTTTTTTTTTTTTTTTTAAGAATTCACCATTGACGACGAGTCACTGTAAGAATAAATCTTTATATATAGTTACTTATGGTCTTAGTGAATTAAAAACAAAAATTAAGTTAATTTTAGATAAAAATGATTTACAGGTATTATCTAGTAATTAAATTATTAAGCGTAATTTTAAAACTAAAAATGATATTAAAATAATGCTGCCTGTACCTGTGAAAGGTAAGTGGGCTTCACTTCTCTATAATATTGTCTGCAGTATGGGATGTACGTAAAATATACTTACTTAATAATAACAGTATTGTACAAAAATATGTTTTTGTATTTAAGTAAAATCTTTTATTTTGTACATTATGGAGGATTTTTGTAAATCTTTTTCAAAAATTAATGAGTATTTAAAACACTTTCTAAGAAAAAATATTTGCATTCAATACATTTATATTTGAAATGATAATTCACAATAAGTACTTACTTAATTTTAATTTAAGTGGAAAAGAAACATTAATTAAAAACTACATTTTTAAAGAAGAAAGGAAGAGTAAGACTACAACAACACTATAGGAATAGAATATTCAAGGATATCTGTATTTTCAAATATTTATCATTTACATTTTAGTATTTACATATTTTTCTCATTCAATTAGTTAATAATTACATAACCGTTAACAAAACGATTTTACAAACAATAATATTCTCATATAAAACGGATAACTACCTATATTTGTATTTGTATTTACCTTTATTGCCTTAATTTATATTTTTACATTACACTTAAAACTAAATTTCGGTAAGTGTGACAGTCACTGCTTCTCAACTTTAATGTTTTGTAGACATAAGTATTAATTGGCCAAATGTTTATAAATATTTTATAATGTGATTAAACCTAGGAGAAATGACAAAAAACCTAGTTGACAGTTTTGAGAATTTTTGAATTTTTTCTATTTCATGGTTTATGTTTTTTTTTTCTTTTTTTTTTTTATATTAAAATCTTAAGTTACCTTAACCTAAAACTACGATTTTTTTTATACTTAATATGAATTTATAGTTAATCATGAGAACATACACATGCAGTATTTTGAATTTATTTAATACAGATTGCGAATAAGGAACATTTTCTGAATATCTGCATTTGTTTAAAAAAATTTTGTGTATAAGTACTTGTTAATTAGATCGAATAAAAATTTAACTTGCGAAAGTTTAACCGTCAAGAAGAAAAATGGGAGATTATTTATGAGTTTAAGTATTTGGTTTTGCTTTATTTGAAGTCATTTTATATGAGTTATAGCGCACTTAGGCCCCAGATTTTGCATTCATATAACATTACACTTTGAAAAATTTGCTTAAAAATTATAATTTTGTTATTAATGCAGAGTTTAGATTTACCATGAAATGAAGCGAAAATATTATTTTTCTAATTTAATCTGTAACCTTTAACAAGTGTTAAAGCATTAGTTTAATTGTTTTTTTTGTTTACAAAATATTTCTTAACTAATACTCATATCTTAAAATGATATCAATAATGATTTTAATAATATATAAGTAGATATTAATTTTTTTTTTTTTTTGCTTAATTAACACCTAAATTTGCATTTCTAAATTTATTTACTCGAATTTCTTTCAAAAAAAATAAAATGCAAATTCTCTTAACATAATCCTCATAATATATTAAAAATGATTTTAAAAAAAAAAAATTTTTTTTTTGTTTAATCTTTTACATAATTTATAAAATAACTGAATAAATTTATATACGGTATAGACTAGAGAGGCCACGGATATGGGATATACCAAGTATAAAATGAATATTTTAACTTAAATAAAATTTTTTACCTATAAAATTAATATAAGAAATGTTTTAATTAGGTATATAAATTAATTTGTTTAAATTTTTTAGCTGAAAATTTCTAAAATTATTAATAAAAAAAAATCAAACTGCAAAAAAAGAATTACAGTCACAGAACAAAAAAAAAAAGGGAATAAAAAAAAACTAAAATAAAAGTCACAAATTAACATCCAAAAAATCGTTTCATTTTAAATGTTAAGAAGTTGAAAAAAAAATTTTAAAAAGTTGTTACCAAAAATATTTAACAGAAAAGTTAGGTAGTTTTTATTTTACAGTACAACTAATCACTAAAATCACTTTTTGAATTAAAAAAAAAAAAACAAAAAAAAAGTGAAAAAAGAGAGAAAAAAAAGAAAAAATCAAAACATCAGCAAAAATTTAAGTGATCGTTCGTTGGTGCATAAATAAAATAAAAATAATTAAAAAGAAGAAGAAAAAAAAACAACGTAACAGTAAAATTTCACTTTTCACATGTGCTCTGTGTTTCTTTCCTTTTTTACTTTACTTTACCTTACCAATACTAAAGTAAGTAATAGAAGAGATCGATTGATCGCATCACACATATCATAGTTAGCCTTTTTTTTTTTTATATATTTTTTAGGAAAACAGCAAAGAAAAAAAATAGTCAGTGTTCAAGAAAAAAAAAAAAAAAACAATAACAACAACAACAACCAAACCCAAAATTAAAAAAAAAAACAATAAAATTATAAAAAAAAAAATGGGAAAATTATATTTACACCTTTTTTAATTTTTTAGTTTTTTTTTTTAACTGACCAAAAACGAGAGTTAACGAACTTGCTTTACAGTAAACTAAACACCGCAATTTTATGCCATTTCGCTGTCATTTCTTTCTTAATTATATTTTCTTTTATTTTACTTATTAAATAAAATAATTATTTTTTCTTGTTTATTATTTGCTTTACTATCTTGCTAGCTGTTAGCCGCTCAAATATTAAACTTTTTTTAATAACAGTATGAAATTTTGAATAGTGTTACCAGATTTTGTAATTGTTTTTTATTTAATTTTTTTTACTATGGTTATAAAACACATTAGTATACATAGATACATATATAAATATACATTTGTTTTGGTTTTATTTTTCAATTGTAATTAAAAAAATAAATAAGATAAGTACTTAATTACTTAACTAAATATAAATTGAATATCTATATTAATTTATTTCTCAACAGTTATTTATTACAATTCTAAATTTGATATATGAATGGAATTTTGAAAAGAAAAACATTTTTTTTCATTCATGATAAAAATTTACTTATTAATGATAAAATGTTCCAATATTTTGAGATAAGTCATTGAAGCACTCACTCTATTTTAGAGATATTTTTTGTTGGTATATGAATCTGTTCAGAAGAATGCCTCCTCTTAAATGTTACACGAATATGGAATAACTTTCCGTCGGAAGTATTCTCTAAAATTAGCAACCATAACATGTATAATATTGATAAATTCAAAAAGAACATCAACATCCTTGTTACATCAACAATCCTAACAAAAAGGCCTAATTTTATTTGTGTCTTTTTATATTTCCTCTAGTTGTATACTAATATAATGCTATAGTAAATCTTTAAAACTTCAGTTATTTTGACATTTGTTTTCATATCAAAACTCTTGTTTTGTGAGCGATAAAATACCTAGTATAAAATTGGGAAAGTTTGTCATAATCCATACTTTCTGGTCTGTCTCTTAACTAGATACACCTATACTAAATTAAAATGGTTCATAAAACAAACTTGTTATGAGTTGCTCAAAATTTGGTAAAGGGGTGAGAGAAGGTTTTAGAAGGTTTAGAACTAATTATTATTAATATATAGCTGCAAACAGATATCGAATTCACACATCTATAATGGAGGGAATATCGAATTCACATAAGGGAATATTCTGTATAGAAAATCTGTAATTGAAAAATATCTCTCAATGTTAATAAGTACTTAAGTAGGTCAAAACATAATTTTTTTACCATACATTTAGATTAAAATAGATTAAACAATTACAGTTGGTTGATTCATTATTAGAAACTTAAGATCTTACAGAATTCCTGTATATGATTACTGTATATAAGTATATGAATATGTATTTGCGAAAGATTTTCGCAAGATTTTATTTTTTATCTTTAAATGTTGGCAAGATACTTATGGAAGGATTTTAGAGAGTTGGTTACAAAATCAGAGTTTCAATAATTTCTTTAACGAGAGTTTGGAGGCGGCACCCTCTACTATTTGAAATACTTTGTTAATTAAAAAAAAGAACAAATTCATACAAACAAAAAAAAATGTATATTGTCTTGGCGAGATTTTGAACAGCGACCTTTCGTACCAGTCCTATGTTTTATATTAATTTTTAAGTCAAAAATATACCATATGTATACTTTCTAAAGGAAATTAATTTCATATAAAATAGAGTTTTGCAACACTAGAACTTTAATTTGAATTTACTTTATTAGATACATACATTTTGTATGTAGTTGTTGTTGTACCTATCTCTCAATTATAATCATTTCATTTTGTGATAATGAAAAATTTATGAAAAAAAAAAATCTATGCAAAAAAAAAAAAACCCACTTTGGAAAGCATTAATCGTTATTTGTGCAAAATTTAATGTTTATTACCTGTGTAACCGCTTTTTTGTTTTCTTTTATTACGAGCCTAACCTTTTTCTTCTATTTTATACCTTTTTTTTTTCTTTTTTTTAACTCTTACCCCTATTTGACTTTTTTTTCATTTTATTTTTAAAATTTATTTTTATGATGTCCGATTCGTCTATACTTAATATCGTTTACTTTCACTTCTAATAACAATAAAAATAATAACAACAACAAAAACATGAGCAGGTATTAACTTTGATGAAATTTTTTTTTTTTTTGTTTTTTCTTAAGTTAAACGGAATATTTTAAATTTAAACTATGAATGTTTATAAAAAAAAAAAAAAAAAGATAAAAAAAAATTTTTTCCTTTAATATTTTAATAAAAAATTAAACAAAAGTTTCCCATTCATAAACAAAAAAAAGCTCGAGTATTTTAATTTAATGATGAAATAATTTTGCTTGTGTTTTGTTTTGAATTTTATAAACCTGTATAGTAATATTATAATATGGTTTTATTGATTTACCGCCAATTTTCACTCAATATTAATGAGCTATACTTACCTTGAATTTTTGAACTACGACATAAAAATGGAAATAAAAATACAATTAAGTATTATTTATACTTAATTTGTTTTCAATTTTTTTAATGTTCTCAATTTGTGTGGAAACGCGTTATAAAGAATCGTTTAAAATATAGATATTTACTTATTAAGATAAACTATAACTAAATAATTAGTACTCGTATTTGATTTTAGATATATTTCTTGCTTTGGTAGAACATATTCCGAAATTTGAACAATATAGAGAAGATTAGCTGCGCAAAAATGGCACGCAAAATTCTGAAGCGTTCCAATTTTTTTAAATTTAGGTATTTGCTGATTGTTTTAAATTGCAGAGTAAAGTTGGCAGTGTTCATTCGTATCGTTTAGACTAATGCCGAGAATCTAGCATTTTGCACTGTACTGTTTTTGAAGCTGAAATAGTGGTTATAAACGACCCAGTGAACTTGTTGAAAGGAATGTGGTCTCCACTAGAAAGTTTATATCTTAACCGATGGTCAAACTGTCAATAAGGTCTTGAAAACCTACTGGATAACTTAACGGTGGTTAGTAACTGCTTCTCATCCTTAAATGAATAGGGTGAAGTTTTCGATATCCATCTTGTCTAAGTGGATATAGTGCCTTTTTAGGCAATTGTAAAAATACTGAACTATAGATAGCACAAACATTCAAATTCTTCGAGGAACAGAGGAACATCTTGCTGTTGCTTTCACAACTTTTAATTTGTAACTTGTCATTGGTAATGTACTAGGGACTTAAACGGAACCCTCTTCGATCAGTAGGCATTTCAAAAGGTTAGCACTTTCTTCATATGACTTTTGTATAAGCTTCAAAGATGAAGAAGAAGAGGAATTAATTTTTCACTTTTTGAATGTATGCCCAGCTCTTGCTAGAAAAAGCAGAACGTTTTTGGAGAAATTATGCTTAAATTATTTTATCTATTTACGCAGCACTTTGTAATAAGCTTCCAATGATTTAATTGGAAGAAAAACTGATTTAGGCAATCACAAAGGTCCTAAACTGCCTTAATTCTGCATCTGCAGGTCTTTTTTTTACCTACCACCTTATCTTACTTACCTAAGATACAAACTTTTATTTAAGTGAGAAGAAACTTTATTGTATTTAAATACTTCAAAATGATTTGCCTAAGTAAAATTTTTAAAAAATGTTAAGCTTTTAAAGTATATTGATCATAACAATAGCTAACTTATCTAAATTTCCTGTTTTTTTTTTTAGAATTTTTATGGCAGAAATTTATTGTTATTACCGTATTTTTTAAGTTAAAATAATAGAATAAATTTTTTCTACGAATATTCGTACTGAACCATACGTACAGAAATAATTAGAAGATGTTTTATAGTTAGTTAGTTGGTTTCAAAATCAAGGTTTTAATATTTTGTTGCGGCAGCTTCCATAATTTTAATTCCTTAAATTATATTCAATGTCTGCTCTTTTTTGAATTATCAACAACAAAAAAATTTTGAAAATTTAAAAATCAACAAATTGTTTTTTAAAACCCTTCGTTTAGAATCGACCTTCTGCAAACATTAAACATAAAATTAAGTTTACTTAAACTGATATTTAAAATGTAACGAAAAATTTTAAAAACTCAAATGATGATTAAAGTTTAAACTTAAACTTAAGTCTAACTGAACTCAAGCTCAAACTTGTACTTTGGAAATTGTCATAAATTTCAAAAAAAAAAATCGTATATAGGTAGTTAAAGTTGTTTAAATATACATTCTTATTCTATAACTAAGTAATTCAAGTTATTCCAAATCCTTTTACATCAAATATTTTTTAAATTTCTTTTTCAAATCTTTCCAAATTATGCTTTCAATTGATCTCATGTTAATAATTATTAGAAAGTGTTCAAAATTCTAAAATATTTTAACTGAACACGTTTCATATATATTGTTATGTTGATCATTTGAATAAAAAAATGCCAATTTAAATTTTTTTGTTTTTACTAAATAATTAAAAAAAAAAAAAAACGGTTCCAGTTCAGAAAATATATCTGTGCATAATGAGCAAAATGTGCAAAATATATTTAAGTAAGTATCTAACCAAATGTATGTACCTATGTAGAAAAAAAAAAAAAAGAATGAAAATTTCTAATTTTTTTTTTTTTTATGCTATTTAGCATATCAAAACCAGACACTAACCAGCACCTTTATTATAATACATATATTATATATATATACATATAATACGTATATATATATATATATATCTAATTGTGCTTATCTGTAACCATCCCATTATGAGTTCATAAATCATAAAGTAATAAATTTTCATTTCAAATTTCATTTTTTAATTTTTGCATAGATTGCGTTTTTTAAATTTTAAATTTTTTTTTTTTTTTTTTTTTGGTTATGTAAAAGGTTCATTTCGGTTGAATGAATAAAACAATGAACACAATGAATTTTTATGTACTAAATATAGTATAGTATAGAGTAATGAATTTAAGCTAACTAACAAATCAACCACTTATAGTTAGTCACTAACTTTATGTCTAAATGCATAAAAAAAAAAAAAAAATGCATGAAAAAAATAAAATAAAAACAAAACCAAATCAAACTAAACTAAACTAACCATATACATGTATGTATTAACCGTATGTGAACTCTATTATTATTTCTTATGTATTTTTATTTTTTGTTTGATGCTTTTTTTTTTTTTTTCTTGCAAACAATCCATAATAAGTTTTTGTGTCATTGACATTTCTATTTTTTTTTTTTTAAAGCACTATTATAAAAGTCGTAAAGACCATCTATGGTACTGTTTGATAGCTAATATTAAAATGGTTAGTTAGATTGTTTTTTTTTTTTTTTTTTTTTCAAACCAATCTATTTTGGTTGACTGACTGGCTTGCATTAATTTAAAGTGACCATTTTCTTTTGTTTTGATTTAATTGCGCATACTTATATTTTTTTTTTTTTTTTTTGGAAAATTGATTTTAATTAATTTTCCAAAGTTATTAAGAAATTCCAGACCCGTTAAAGTTTGACACATTTATTTACTAACAAGAATGACTAACATTCCTTTGTAATCATAAGTAGTCAATATTTCGGTAAAATATTTTGAAGGCTCGTTATACGTACCTTATTGGTTTCTACTAGATATTTATTGTATATAATGAGTTGCTCCGCAAGTGTTATGATAAATTAATTGAAGTAACAGTAATAAATATTTTTAATTTGGTGAAAGAAGTCAAATATTTATTACCTTAAAGTTATTTACAGAAATGATAAGCAGTTCCGATATTATATTTTAACATGTGTTTAAAGGCTTTTGCTATTTATATATGGAGGTTTGTACGAAGCTAAAGATCCTCAAAATAGAAAATAAAGCCCTCAAATGTTTGTACCTGAAGTTCTACTTATTATTTTATAAATCTAGAGACGTCAAACAACGGTTAATTTTTTTGTATTATTAGCTTTAGACATCAATATCAGAATTTTTTCCAATTAAGTCACCAATTATTATAGCTTTCATTGAAATGCATACGGAAAAAAAATTTAATTGAAAACTTAACATTTTTTTCCGTTTAGGCGTTTACTTTATAGCAATCAAAAAAAAATGTCAATAAAATGATCTGTCAAATGACAATACTGAAACCAAAATAAAAATAAAAGTAATTTAAATTGTTGTCAACTTTATTTCGATATTTGCAAAATAAAGTTTTATTATTTTAAGTTATTTATTCATTATTGATAAAAAATGGTGGTACTATTAAATAATAAATAAAGATTATTTTATTTAATAAGCAAAATAATAAAAAAAATAAGATCTAAGTGTAAACTGATTGAAATATAAAATCATAATGAAATATGTAAAGAATTTCATCAGAATGGCAAACTGAAAGGGGTAGAAATGAAACATACCTATATGTATGTCATTGGAACTATTTTGTTGTTTGATTATGCAAAATTACTGATTAGTTGTTCAGGAAAATAATTATCAATCCGAAAAATCATAAAATTGATTTTTTTTTTTAAATATTTAATTTAAAAGTTAGTAGCTGAATTTATTTTTTAGAAATTATTTAATCATTAAATCAACACTTTTATTAAATTTTATATGTATTTGCTGCAAAAAAAAAATTCAAAATAAAGAATTTCCGGAAGCATTTCAATGAAAGGTATAACTGGCACCAAGTTTTGAAATTTAGCTTTATGTTACCGAATTTTAGCGAAAATGAATTCAAAATGTTAAAATTTTTTGTAACTGAACTGCATACTGAAACATAAATAATTTGAATGTTAACGTTTTTGTGTTATATTTTATTAAGAATTGTCCCATATGTTTTACTGAAAGTGCAAAGTTAAATCTTATCCTTAGAAATAAATCAAAGAAAAATGGCTATCTAATCTCCTCGATACTTGACCTTCTTATATACTTATTAAAGCATACTTAATGATTAAAAATCATTAAAAACTAAGTGATAATTTTTTGTGATTTAATCAATTTTAATAATTTTGTTCTGTTCAAAAATTTGCAACATCAAAAATGCATATGATATCATATATATCCAGCCATTGGTGCAGTGGTTGACGCACCGCTTCACATTCATAAGCGAATGAGAGGTCTTCGATTCCCGGCTGGGTACAATAATTATAATATAAAAAAAAAAAATATTCATATATCGCAATATATAAATACTTTATATATCATAATATCTCGTACACCCCACATTCCTACCAGGAAACAGTGGTGTTATAGCTACCTGGCACATTAATGTACCACGGTACCTATATATAAATAAATAAATAAATATGATATCATAGTAGTATTGGTCACTTTATAAAACAATAAAACACATGCAATTTTTATACAACTATTCCATACATACCTATATAAACTACTACTAACATAATATATGTATGTCATTTATTATTGCACTTGTTTTTATTTTTCATCGGAAAACAAAAAAAAACGGTTCGATGAATTCATATTCACTTTTATTCATATTGTATGCTATACGTATGCATATATTGTATACATATATTTATTGCAGTGTATATTTATAGTGTTTTTTTTTTTGTAATCAATTGACTATAGTCCATATTTAATATGCATAAAAGCATAAAGTTAGTTTTTAGTATAGTAACAATTTTATGTATGCAAATCTATTGAACTGGCTGGCGCTCTATTATCATTATATAACTAGGTAGTTTGTTGGTTTGTGTTTGGTTTGGTACCACTGAGATATGATAAAAACCAAATTTTTATAGTTCAATGGAAAATTTTTGTTTTTTTTTTTTTTATTTTATCTCGCTGTAAAAATTAAAAACATGGTTATTATGATTAGCGAACTTGTTATAAATTGTAACTGAAAGTTAAATTAAGACAAAAATTAATATTAAAAAAAAAAAAAAAAAAAAAGTTTAGAGGAGAAGATTAGTGAATGATCTGATCATAAGTAAAGTAAAATGTTTAGATCAGCCGACCAAGAGAGAAAAAAAAAAAAAATTAAATCAAAAAAGAGATGGAAAACAATGATTTTTTTTTTTTAACTTGACTGTTTATGGTTCGAAGTTTTGTTTTATTTTTTATTTTTTTTTCTAATTGTTGGTTTAATTTTGTGGGTTTTTGTTTTTGTTATTTTTGAATGAAAGTTTGTAATAGCAGGTTGGGCTTTTGTTTTTTTTTTTTTCTTCATTAATCCATTATAAAATAATACAACACAAGGTGTTGTAAATGTTTATACGTATATTTTCAGTTTTTTTTTTTTATTAACTACTTAGTGTGTTTTTTTTTTTTGTTTTTAATTTTCTTTTGTTTGTAAATTAGATAGTCTCAAGACTTAATTTAAAATGCAAATGCGAGAAACATAAAGAAAATTAAAGAAAATAAAAATAAATAAATAAAAGCTGGGCAAGCAGTCAGACACACAACAGGTTACTTGCATCCAACCAATTTAAATGACTACTTATGGATAAATTTACGGATATCTTGTTGTTTTTTTTTTTTTTTTTTATAGTTTTGGTTTTTCTTAATCGGTTAATAATCGTTTTATTATTAAAGATTAAATGAGTACTTAAGTTTTTTTAATGGTGAAATCTTTGTTTAAAAAAAAAAAAACAAATAAGAAAATGGGAGAAAAAACAAAATTGAAAATTTATATTTAACTATTGGATAGGTTTCGATTAAATTGGATTTTATAACTATATAGTTATTTTTCGTTATTGTAAAATATATTATTTATAGTTTAAAATTAAATTTTTAAAGTGTAATGTATTTAATGGGGGTTAAAAGATTAACAATTGCAATGTATCAAAGTATTTTATTCGGTAATTTTCTATATTTAAATAATTATATAAGTAGATAATTACTTATAGGTCTATTTTATAAATGCAATTTGTATATACTTAGTACTCTGTATGGTAAATTGACTTTCTACTTAAGTGTAGTAAATTTTTATACTTAGAAAAATATTTACTTATATTAAGAACAAAAATTGTTTGTTAATAAATTTATAAAAGAATGTACAGAAACGCCAGATTTTTTACATTAGTGTGTAAATTAAAAGATGTATTTCAGATGTTGAAGATTAAAATAAATATTTTATTTGATTTTGAAATTCTCTAACATAGTTATTTGTAGTCTGGTTCAAAACATTGATTAAGAGCATAAAAATGATTCAGAAAGATTCTTATACAAAACAATAGAAATCACATATACTTAAATAGTATATTTAAAATTTATCAATTTAGTTAAAAACAATTTTTTTTTAGGATTTTGATTGTCTTTCTTCAGAATTTAAATTTATTCGTTCCACTTGTTATTTTTTTACAATTACTTATCACTTTTTTTTTCCCAAGGGAGGTGGGAATCTTCCAAAGACACCAAGAATTTCCCCTTGGTAGTGTTAGATTTTTACTGACTAAACCCACCTCCCCCTTTAGGGGGATAGGAAATGAATGCGGAAACATTGAATTTAGAGTGGAACTGTAAGGAAACAATGAATCCGCTTATTATTATTACTATTTTGCTAACAGCGACTATAGCCGTTACAATAGTTACAACATGCAGTAGTATATAACACCTTACTGCATGAGATAATTATTGAAGGCAACCCCACTGTCACCGTAGCAGTTATTATTATTGGTATTAGTATTCTTATTAATATTATTATTATTTTTACTACAGAGTCAGGGCCATTATTACTATTAATTATACAATATATATTATTACGATATGAAATTACTACATATTTTTTTATTTATATGACCTGACCGGGGTTTGAACTCAAAACCCTTCGATTGAAAGATTGGCGTCTTAACCACTACGCCATGAGTCAGATAATATTTCTTATTTGAATAAGAAATTCGTCTATCTCAAATATATTTTTTGTATCACATCAAGGTTTTTTTTTTAATGATTTTCACGATCTTCACTACTCGAAACAATCCTGAAATAAATAATGGATTCAAATAGTTTTTATGAAAATTGTGTGGCACTTGTTTTCAAAATGATTGGATCCCCGTCATACTTCAAAGGGATTATAGATTAATATTCAATCGAGCCGTCCATTAGATGTTGATTTACCAGTTCTTAATTGAAACGATAAAACAACGAAAATAACAAAAAGTATGGTTGTATAGGGTAAACCACATTATAAAACTAATGTTGAGGTTTATAAAAATTTAATAATAAAGAAAAAATAAAAATTATCATCCATTAAATCCAAACAAATTAATCACGGTATTCATGTCAAAAAAGAAAAAATCGAAAATATTTATAAGTTACATACTAATAAAATTTTACGGTAATCCATTTTTCAGAACTTTCCATTTTATAAAAATTTGATTTATTCTGAAAATAGTGCATTGTTAATTTTGCAGGAGTATATAATAATGAACAGGAGTAAAATTAAAATTGATAAAGACTAAGATCTTAGAATTTAAAATTTTAATAAATTTAAATAATATTTTTGTTGTTTTTATTTTTAAGTTTAATGTTGTTTTTTGAAAAATATTAAAGACTTCTTTGGGTTATTACTTTTTTTTTGTTATTTAGAAATTATTTATTTTGCATGTAATATAATGCTATTCTATTCTACATCTCTACTAGAATAATTTTGATTTAATAAAATCAAAAATATGGTCAAACTCTAATAAATCCTTATTTTACATTTGTCAAAGATATCTTATTCATCGTATACTATAAGTATATATTTCAAAAACCGCCTTATCAAAATTAATATTCCTTTTATGTATAAGTAAGTAATTTAATTAATTTTTGAAAGTTCAAGAGAAATAGTTTAAGACAAATTTGGGGACTGTATTTAATTAACTCTACTACCTCTTTTGTGTCATTTATTAAACATAATTTAATTAAATATATATTTTAATATACAATTTTTGAGACCTTAGCTGAAAGTGTTATGTAGTCCTATAATTTTTAGTTTAACATAAAATAAAGCTAAAATTTTTTATAATAAATCTGTACAACAATACTTAGTTACATTATCAATACAATAATTAGTTACATTATCATTTTCTCTATTTTACCTACATATATTTATGCTTTTTCATTTATCTTCCTCTAACATACTACATAGAAGTACATTAATATGACGTATAATAACTATATCCTTTTTTTATAATAGCTGTATGCTCTTTTGATTCGGTTCAAGATCAGAATTTTATAAAATTTAAAAGAACGTTTCGGGTGAATAATCTGGATACATTTTTTTAAGGTGGTAAAATAGTAATAATAATAAACCCTATTGACATATAAAAAATAACGTTCTGATTTCTGACATTTCAGTTTTAATTTGAAAATAAATAATAAATATATAAGGAGTTTACAAATTTCAGTTTGGTATTTTTAAAATTTTGTTTTTAAAAAACTTTAAATTGTATATAAACAAAAATAAAATTAAAAAAAAAAATGAATATTTTCATATTTGTTTATTTATTTTTGGAATTTTTGAAAATGATTTATTTGATCTGATTTGTTATGTTAAATGTCATTTAACTATTTGATTTGAAAGGAATAACTAGTAACTATTAATTACCAACATACCAAAAAAAACTACGAAAGCGCCACTTGTAACGAATGGCATTACTAAAATTTTTATACTTAGATAAAATCCAGATTATTATGTATGACTTTTGAGTTGTCATTTTATTTTCATATTAAACGGTTAAACGGCAATAGAACACAGCTAGTCCAATATTATCCTTTCTCTTTTTTCTTAAGGATTATACATTTTAAATTAAAACGGAGGCGAAAACAAAAAAAAAAAACAAAAAAACTTTAATAATATATACAAAAATGATTATTAAATTAATTTAACATGATCAATTAATTGGATTTGATTGTAATTTACATAATATCGATCGCCTACCTCTTTTAAATACTGAATATGTAAAAGTCAAAAAGAGAGATTTAATTTTTAAAACGAAAGAAATTTACATAAAATTTCTTTTTAATTTTTTTTTTTTGTTTTTTTTTGTTTTTTTTTGTTTTTTTTTATTAATAACTAATTTAAATATTTATTTTCCGAAGGAAATTTACAATTATTTTTTTTTATATGAATTTGTTAATAACATGATTATTAAATTAATTTTAATGTTAAATGTAATCAAATAATTTTTTTTTTTGTTAAATATTAATTACTTTTAATATTAAACAAGTTAAAAAAAAAAAAACGATAGGTAGTAATAACTAAGCAATCAAACAAGAAATTAAAAACAAAAAATTTTTTTTTTTTTTATATAATAATTACACATGAATGTATTTTTATTATCCAATCAAGAAACCCAACCTTTATTAATTTTTATAAACTAAATAAATTGAAAATACAAGTTAAACTATTATTTGCATATTATAACTAACATAACTATTAAACGTTTTTTTTTTTTTTTTTTTTTTTTTTTTTTTTCTCTACCTTACATCACGTTTATTTGTAGTTAGACGACATTCACTGATTTATTGAATATTACAAAACTTTTTTTAAATAAATTTTTTTTTTATTTTTTTTTTTACACAAGTCTCAATTTTCAAGTATTTAATTTCATGTAATAGTTAAAAATAATTTATTAGATACTAAAATTTCATTCATCTCAATCATATCGATTAACATCCTAAAGTTTGTTAGTTAGTTAATAAGTAATCAATTAAAATATAATATTTTATTTTTTTTAAATTTTTGTTTAAGTTGATTACGTGAAAGTTTTTAGAGGATATTTAAAAAAAAAATAAAGAAAATTTGCCTATTAGTTTTACTGTGTTCGACTGTCTGTCCGGTCTGGATGTTTACAAAAGCTCTACACCCTTTGAAATAGAGAGTAATGAAATTTTAATTAGTAGACTTACCAAAAACAAAAAAAAAATTAATTTTGTTGAACAACTTTTTTCTGTAGCCCTACACGTTACGAAGAAACAGCCCCTTAACAGTTCGAAAAGCTCTATA
Source organism: Poecilobothrus nobilitatus (assembly GCA_947095535.1). Lineage (NCBI taxonomy): Eukaryota > Metazoa > Arthropoda > Insecta > Diptera > Dolichopodidae > Poecilobothrus > Poecilobothrus nobilitatus. The sequence continues at coordinate 73,102,893 of OX352774.1, forward strand.
TATTTAAATTGTTAAAATAGAAATTCTATAAAATATATCTTCAATCTGGACATCAAACGATATCTGATTTTATAAGCTTTCTAAATAATTATATGTATAATTTTTTTCTATACGGTATTTTAATTTTTCGTTATTCGGAATTCAATTTTTGAAAAATTTTTAACCCCTTCTACCTTACAAATGGTTTCAGTTAGAAATTTGAATATTTAAGACGATTTAAATCTTTGAAAATTAGTCATTTCAGAGAATATTTCTGTGTCGGCCTCCCTTTAGGAACTGGAAAGGGTAAAAAACTGAAAATTTCCTACTTTTAAACGATTGTAACTTAACAATTTTTTTTAACGATTTTTTCCCATTTTTTGATTATTGTAAATTTATTTTTTAATATACATACGTACTATACGTACGTACTCTTTATTCAAAACTTTTTATATAATATTTTTTAATTTTGAAAATGTGCTTTTTAAAACATCCTTGGTTTTTTCATTACTTGTTTTTTTTTTATTTAATTCAATTCGTGGCACACACACACACGTACACATGTGCACATATAAAAAAGTAATAAGATAAGAGAATAAATTGAAGAGGAGCAAAATTAGCTTTTTATTTTTTAATCTTTCAGTTCGATCGATCGTTTTTTTACAAGTACTTATGTATGTATTACCTGTGTTACTTACTTTTTTGTTTTTTTTTTGTATATTTGATAATTTGAAATTACTTTAAAAAGCTACCGTTAATAAACAAAACTGTTAATATTAATTATGGGGGAAAGTGAAAAATTTTAATATTTTTTGTCTTTTTTTTTTTTTTTTTTTGTAGTGCAATAATTCTTTTAAACAATCATAATTTTTTATTTTTATTTTGCATAGTTGTTTTACAGTTTATTTCACCTGTAATTTATAATCGTCAACTTTTTTTTTATAGATGCATTTCATTTTTATTAGATTTTATTTTGTGTGTGTTGTTTTTTTTTTTTTGTCTCTTAAGTTTGTTACGTTTTTACAATATTGGCTTGTTGTTGTTTTTGTTGTTGTTAATAAGTGTAGTTGCTGTTTTTAAATGTTTGCGCGAATATTCATTGAATTTTAGTGTCATGTTAACTGGTATTTAAAAATTATAAATAAAATAAAAAAATTGCAAAAAAAAAAACAAAAACCTTAAATTATTATTGAATTTTGTTGTTACGTTGTTATAATATTCAGAAAAAATCGAAATGAATTTTTTAGTTATGCAAATTTTGTTATGTTTTTTTTATTTTTGTTTAATGTTTGAGAAATTCATAATATTTGTAATATTCATCTTATTATTTTGTTTTATTAATTTTCAATGTTAATATTTTATTTTCTTGTACTTTTAATGTTAAGTATTTTTTTTTTTTTTTGTTGTGTTTGTAAAGTGCAAAAAAATTATAAATAATTATTGTTTTGTTGTTAGATGTTTTTTTTTATTTTTGTTTTTCTTTATTTTTGTTTTTCTTCTAAATATTATTTTACAAATAATTCAATCAGGCGGATTAAACTTATAAGATTTATTGTATACATATTAAACAAAGTAAAAAAAAAAATAAAAGTAATATTAAAAAAATAACAATATTGCATGCAACAAATTATATTTAATTTTATTTTTATTGGTTGGATACAGTTATGGAAAATCGTTTCGGAACAAATCAATTCTTGATCTTTAATTTAATAAAAGAAAACAGCTTAAAAAATGATTTTAGAGCTTAAAAATCAATTTTGAAGTTCCAACCAAAAGATTAGTAAAATGTAGTATGTAAGATGATTTGTAAGTTTTGTAATAATTAGTATTCTTAGCGCACTTCCATTAAAAAGTTCGTAGAAGCTAAGATATGCCTTTTTCATCTGTGAAGCCTACTTTTCATATCGTGTTTTTTAATGTAACTCTTCTCATGGATTAGAGAAAAGCATTAACTATAGTTCTTTGTGGTTTTCATATTAAATTTAATATCTTGAAAAATAGTTGTAGATCATTGGTAAATTTTTGAAGCTGTCATTAAAAACCCATTCCAACAGGTAATCAAAATTTTAAGAATTCCTATCAACAGATTTTAATTTTATTGTGGATTCATACATTTTTCGTTACAGATTCATACTACCGCAATTTTACGCCTTGCTCCTACCGCAATTTAATTTGCGGTTTCACTGATAGCATTGATTATGTAATATGTATACAGTGAAAGTTTAACACACTAATTTACTTATATGAGATTATATGACACAACTAAGTATAACACAAAGTAGTTATTGACTGAAACTGAAAGTTTATCATTATGTTCTAACTTCTAAATGTTCTTCTCAAGCGAAATAAAAACATTCTTATTTTGTGATCGTGAAATTAGAAAAATATATGTGGAATATAGGAAAATGTTTTGTAACACTTTCTGTTAATTTTTGGATCAACTGTTAAATTTAATGTTGCACACCTATTCTTCCATTAACACAGTTTTACTGTTACTGTTAGAATGATTTTAATTGAATTTAATTGAACTTTTCGTTTTTTTTATAAGTACTTATGCTTTTTTTTTAACATATTTTCACTGAATTACACTGATCTCACTGTGATATTAAACATATATATACGTAAGTACATCAATATATGTATGCATGTGATATATATGCATCAAGAAATCAAGAAATTAATACATTTGATTTTAAATTTTATATAAATAAAAGAAATATGAATTGCAACAAAATATTTTTGCTATACTGTTGTATATTTAATGTACATTAATTTGTAATGTCGTTTATACTTAATAATATTATAAAAATGCAATAAAAAAGGAGTGGCCGTTGTTGATGAATATATGTACACATACATACTATTATTATGTATGAACATTGTATATTTACATACATGGTTTGATGTTATCATTGATTTTAATTTTATTATTATTGTCGATGTTAAATTAAGTTAGTGAATATATAGTTGGGGATGTTGAGAAAAATCATATTTGTATATATTTTTTTTTTTTTTTGCAAATAAATACCGTAAAAATTGTAAATATTGAAAGAAAAAGTAGAAAAAAAAAAAAAATTATTCACTTTTATTTTCAATATTGACTTTTTCTTTCGTGTTAAAAATCGTGTTTTTGTTTTTTTTTTTTGCATTTACTTATTCGGTTGAATTACAAAATATCTCAGATTTCAGCAATAAAAACTAATTAAAGATGTAATAAAAATATTCTCATAATATTAATTATAAGAAAAAAAAAAATGATGACCAGTGTTGATTTATAATAAACTAATAAGGAATTGAATTTTTTTTCTTTTTTAATTTATATATTTGCAATGGAATTATTTTTAATCTATGGGTTTTTTCAACTTTTCATTTGAAAAAAGAAAAAAGTATACACAACAAATAAAATCATGTAGTGTGTATTTATTTAAATAACATTAAAATTTAAGGACACCTGACTTCTAAGTCATCTAGTCTGAATAAAACAAAGTTTAATTTTTATGACGTCACATATTTTTATGATTTTTCAACTACATAATTAAAAGATTTAAAACACGAAATATCAGGAATTTAAAGAATAGAATGAAATATTTTCGTTTGAAACTATAGTTACTTAGTAGTAAGTAATACAAGTAATTTTGGATTCTTTATTTTACTTAGGAATTCAAAGAGTTTAACTTAAATGTGCTGTATATATACAAATAAATGAATATAATATTATTTACTTTATATTAAAAAAATATGTAAGACAATTTTTCATTGTTATTTAATATTCATAAAGTTGTAAGAAACAACTTTATAATTAAAAATAAAAAAAAATTGCGTTGAATCAAATTAGAGGGCTTAAACAGAGTACAAGGTTCTTATATGTTAAATTAATTAAAACTAATTAATTAAAAATTATAATTTCAAAAAAAAAAAAAAAATGTTTTTTTTCCAATGTCGTGATAATATGTTTTAGTTATACTGTATATGATTTATTCGTATAATTTAAATATTTAAATTTTTGTGTTAAACATAAAATAAGTACTTATGTACTCTTATTTACATATTTTTAATATTAATTTTTCATTGTATGTATAGTTTTACACTGTAAATTCATTTTTACTTTAAGTATATAAGTACTCGTATATTATATTTTGTAATAAGAAAGTAATGATTTGCAAATTAAACCTCGATTACTTAAGCATTTAATTTTTTTTTTTTTTTTTTTTTTTTTTTTTAGAAATATCTTAAATACCCCTATTTAAAGAAAAAATGTGAAATGTTTAAATATGTTTTTAGTTTTACTTTAAAAAGTTATACCAAAATAACAAATCCTTCAGAATATCAAACTTTTGAAGAATAAAATTTCAAACAAGATAAAATTACTTTCAGTAGAGTGAAACACGCAGTGTCAAAAGTTATGCGACAAATATTAATGTATAAAATAAAAATAAAAAAATCATAAAAGTCCCAATATTTCGAAAACTACTGAGAATAGACCATTCCTTCCATATACGAATTTTTTCTAGTGTTAGCTTCAAAAAACACTTTGAAAATATTTTCGCTCTTATGCGCGAAACACACTATATAATAAAATATAAATATTATAGTTAATTCTTGTATAAGAAAATAGATGGCGCACAAATAACAAAATTTTTGTGTCTTGTACAATATATAGATACATCCGATTAATTAACGGCTTAGTGAAAATAATGATTTAAGAAACTAAAACCAAGTCAATTATGAATAATACATAAATGACTTTGTGTCTGTCCTATATGTGTTCCTTATAGGGATGGGAAAGAAAAAAATTTTTTTTTTATGGAAACAAGTGATATAATAATAACTTGTGCTCATTTTAAGATACAATTTTACCAAAAAAGTTTTATTCATTTAATTAAGAACGAGGAACTTACTTTTAAAAGTTCAATGTTCTACTTACAATTAGATAAAAAAAAAATTTACACTCGAATTTAAATAATCGATTATTTAAAACATAAAAAAAATACTCGAATCGTTTAATATCAATCGTATATCAATTATAGATGTACGTCTACACAGTTTAATTAATTAATAATTTTCATTTTCATTAAAAACAAAAACAAACAAAACATTTTTTGTACTTAAATTTTAAGATTTCAATTGTTGTTTAAAAATGATAATATCAAAGTATACATTAGTTATTAGTACTAAATTAGGTTTTTGACATTTTATTTTTATCAACTTTGTTTTTTTTTTTTTGTTGTTCATTATTGTGTTTTTGTAAATGTATTAAAGTTTTCATATTAAGAAAAACAAAATAAAGTTTTTTTTTTTTTAAATTTTTATCAAATTGATAAAAAAAAAAAACAAAAAAAAAATTCATAGTGTTTCCGTTTAACGAAAATTACTTGTACCAACTTGTATGTAACTAATTTTGATATGTTATGATTCTTATCTTTAGCTTTGTTATTTATTCTATTATTTTTTTGCTTTTTTCTAGCTTATAATTTGATGTGCATTATATTATTTCAATTATTCCTAGCTATTTTTTTGTTTTTTTTTTTTTCAACTCTATCAACTTTTTTATTGTACTGTTTTCAAAGAAATCAGTGCGCCCCGCCATATGGCTTCAAAATTATTGTTCGTTGTTTAAGAAAAACAAAAAGTGGGGTCGGGGTAAAATCAAACGAACACTTAATTGAGTTTTTATATACATACTTACATATTTGTACTTCTATATGTTTTTTTTTTTTGTTTTTTTCAGATTAAGTACTTTCATTTGTAGTTTTATTAAAGGCATGTTTCAATTGCAAGGTTCTTGCTTTTTTTTCTTCTTTTGCATCATCAACACAATCATCTCATTTGGGGCGCGATAAATTTCAAGTTAAACTGACGAATAAAAAAAAAAAAATGAAGAAGTTAGACACGAATTTTGTGATGACATTGAAATCTTATAAAAAATAGTCGCGGAACTTGTCTTTTAACGTTACAAAAGAATAAAAGGCAAAGAAAAAAAACTATTTGGTGAATATGGTAAAGAAGAAGAAGAGCATTAATATAGAATTGACTTTTCATTATAATCATTTATTAATTATCATTATTATTGTTATTTAATTGATTTTTTTTTGTACCCACTTTTATGATTACACACATTTAATTTTTCTTTAAGAGAATATTATGGAAGAAAAATATATATATAAAAAAAAAAAAAAAGATATTTTCTATTCGTATTTTATAACTTATTGATATTAATGAGTACTGAGTACATTTTATTATTTATTTTATTTATTGAAGACATACTTATTTAATTTTTATATATGTATAATATCATATATGATTTCAAAAAAAGAAATGTTATATGTACATCTTATGTATACATGATTATAAAGGAAATCACCACAGTATGTAATAACAGAAAGATATAGAGGAAGTATATAATTGATGCAATGCATTCTTTAAGATTTTTATTTTATTTTTCTTTTAATTTTTCTTTTTTTTTTTTATTACATATTTAATATAATAGATTTTAAGAAAGTTGGGAAGATGGAATGTGATGTGTAATTGAAGAATGCAATGTCATCTTCTATAATGATTTTAAAAGAATCATGAATGGCGTGAGAATTTTTAAGTTTTTTTTTTTTTTTTGTTTGTTAACTTTAGAGGGAGCAATGATACTTCAAAGTTCATTCAGCAATAACCTTTAAAATAATTTTATAGGTGCGTTTGTTTTTTTTTTTTTTTTGGATAAATTGATAGAAGAATATAATTGCATTCTTTATGTTAACCACAAAATTTCTATTGCTGTACTTAATTCCAAATTTGAAGAATGTTTAAAAATATCTATAGTTTTTAAAATTGTTCTGCGTTACGAAATGATTTTAAGTTTTTATATTTTCTATTCAATCAGAAATGGTTAATGTTCAATACATTTTTAAGTTGCTGTAACAATAATCAATACAATTTAATTGATTTAGACTTTTTTCAAGTAAAACCAAAAAGAGTTGGTAAGTTGCTTAACTCTATTAACTTAGTTTCAATTGATTTTCCCTCACGTTAAAGTTGTATAGAACAAGAACGCCGAATCAATATAAAAATGGAATGTTTACGCGACAGTACCTTAATTATCGCTCTGGCGGTAGAGGCAAGAGGAAAATAACTTTCGGACGGCTAACTTTTAAATGTATAAGCTTTTTATAAGTTGCAACATCTTCCAATAGTTGCATAATTCACAATACTTAATTATGTCTGAATTTATCTTTTGAGAAGAGGATTATTCTGTAATAATTTAAATTTTTTTTTACAATATTTTAAGTTTCCGAACGGTAAATTTTTTGAACAATCTCATTATGAGGGATGAAGAACATTTTCATTTAAATGGATGATATGTCAATAAACAGAACTGCCGAATTTTGAGCATGGAGAATCCGAGAGCAGTGCATCAGTGTGGAATTATGTGTGATACCAGTTATCAGACAGAAAAAATGGTGATTCTGAGAGAACTTTTCGATGATCGAATAATTTCAGAAAATGCTGATTTTGCGTGGCCAGCTCTTTCCCCAGATTTTAAGGCCCTTGATTTTTTGTTTTTGTGGGGTTTCTTGAAGGAACGGGTTTACGTCAACAAACCACAAAACGTTCAGGAACTAAAGCAGAATATTCGTACAGAAATTGCGCAACTTATGCAAAATATCTTAAAAAGAGTCATTAACTGCCAACAGGAAAATGGAAGGAATTTCATTTTTCACACTTAGCTTTAAAAAAATTTAATAATTTATACTTTCATTTAAAAAAAAAAATAAATTAAAAAAATTTAAAAATATAAAAAATATAAGCATTCCAAGTCAGTGAGTCCAAGTTGGCCCACTCTGTATATGCAGTATGTATTTTAAATATCAATTTGTCAAGACCGTGCATTCACAAAAGGCTTTACTAAGAATTTTTAATTAATCAGTTTATTTTTAAAAAACAAATCACATATTATATCCCTTTCTTTTAATTGTGTTTTGTAAGTATTTACCTAATCTATATTCTAATCGGCCTCAATACTTTGATAAATTTTCTTAAAGAAATATTGTCAATTACTACCTGTTAATACCCGTTGTTTATTACCTATGAACCTGGTAATTTTTCTTTGTATTATAATAATAATGGTATAATTTTATTCATAAATCTTATGATTAGCATGCTATGAGTATTTTTTATCGTATTTATCATAGTTAGTTCCTATATAGTATATATTATAACTGTTTTGTGTGAAAATAAAATCACATACATTATGTTTTTTGAGCTTTTTTGTTTTTTGTTTTATGTTTTTTTTTTTTTGGATGTTACTGACATTGACGTTTAAAATTTTTCTAAATTGTTACCAAATGCCACGGTCATAAAAATCACAAAAAAAAAAAAATCAAACGTAGTTGCTTTCAGTTAGGTTTGATAATTATTTAAAAAAGATTCAAAGAAAAAGATTACAAAGGGAGTAGATGATCATTAGGGCAAAAAATAAATAAAGAACCAAGTGCACATATAAAATAAAGTAATTTTGAGATTAACACAATAATAAGAAGGTACTTAAAAAAAAAAAAAATTAAAGTGAATTTTGTCGTAAGGTTGTAATTTTAATGAGTAAAACAGTTATGCAGAAAGAAAAAATATTTAAACTATAAGTAACTAAGTATATCTATTTACATTAAGCATTAAGTCACGAATGTACATATATATGAAAATACTGTCTTGAATATGTTTTTATAGAAGAAAAAAGATACTATATTTACATTATTATGATTAAAATTTTGATAAAAATTAAGTATGGGTGTATTTTAAATTTTAACACGTAACGTAAGTATAAGTACCAGTATAGAAATATATGTTGGTGATGCCCTTCAATTTTACGCTGAAGTAATTTACGATTTTACATTAAACTTCAAATATTTTTTTAATATTAAAAAGTTTTCGGAAAACAAAATCTAAAAGAGTTTACTAAAGTCAAAGTTAAAATTTATTGACTGATAAAAATGGGTATATCATTAAAAGGTATCGTAAGGTGAACTTGTTAATAGTTCAAACATTGATATTTCATTTTTGTTTGGCAAATATATATATTCGCAATTATACTTTTAGAAAGTTTCTTTCAATTTTGAGATTAGAGAAATTTTTATTATGGGAGCCGATTCTTAATATTAATTATTGTGTAATTAATAATACCATTCTAGGTTCATCATAAGATCTTTGTAAGATTAAAATTATGGGAGTAAATATAGACAATTTTCATAAAAATCAAACGTTTCATCGATACACAAATAATTATTTTATAGTCTAGTTATTGTTAAAGAAATCCACCTGGTAAATTAAAAAAAAAATGTGCACTCATATTTTTATTTCACAAGATTATAATCATGGTCGTTTGGTTATGTAAAATGCTGGTTATGGTTATGCCATGTAGGCTGCTTTTTAGAAATTTATCAAGGTGCCGTTTTCTTGTAATTTTGGTTGTCAACTACTTTTCTAGAACCAGTCCATAGATTTCAGAAATAAATCTACTTCTCTAATTTTACTTCCGGATAAATGGTTTATGCCAATGAGAAGTTAGGGAATACCTAGATTTTCTGTCTGAGCGTAGCTAAGGCTGAACATTTGCAGAGAAATATTAGAGTGTCTTCTTCTCTTTTTTTTTGCAGCTCCTACACTGTGTGTTGTAAGGAATATCCATTCTGGCTGCATGATTGCCTATCCATCCGCCAATGGCCAGTAATTATCGTTACAACTTTAATAGTTTTTACACGAGTGTAGTTTGGATTAAATACTTAAGGTGAAGACCCAAAGCTCGCGTTACTTCTAGCGTCGCGTTCTAGATAAAATAAAGATCAAATACTAGTATCGCTTTATGACCAACAACCAATAAAAAAAAATAAAAAAAAACGCGAGTAAAAGTAGAAAGTTGCTCTACTCTGGCGTCGCTTTTCTATGTGGTCAAGGTTTATTTGAATCAATGTATTCCACTTAAATGTCAAAGCGACGTTAGAAGCGACGCGAGCATTGGGTCATCACTTTTAGTGTTAATAATTTTTGTATATAATTGCAATTATTTTAACGTTTTTTAATATCATTAAAAAGCATTAATTCAATGTAATATTTGTCAAATTAATGAATTTCCGAAACAAATTAATAAAATAAATTTTTTTAATGTTTTTTATTTTTGTTTATTGAAAACTAACAAAAAATGAATAGACAATTTTTTTTCGCGATTAATTAAAGGTCTGAAGGTTTTTTTTATTATTAAATGCATATTCATTTTGTTTGTTCAATTTTTAATTCCTTTTAATCAAATTAATTTTACATTTTTTTTTGTTTTGTACTTAAAAAAATTTTACAATAACAACTATATATAAAAAAAACTTTTAAAATTTAATGCTAGTACATACTTATGAATTTACTTCTTAAATACTTACTCTTTATAAATACCAATTGAATGCTATTTTCTAGTATTTTTTTTTTTTTATTAAATAAGCATCCATATTTTGTGTATTATAAGTACTTTAATTTATTGTACTTAGTTTCTTTGTAATTTCAAAATAATCCAAACAAAGTAAGGAAGTCACTAAGTATATAAGAAAATACTTATTTATTGTTTGTTTTTTTTTTTTTATTTCTGATCTTCTGGTCAAATATCATATCAAATGGAAGCTTGATGTTCAATTTATTTTTATTTTTTTATTTTTAGTTTATAATTTTATTAAATGTTGAAATTTTTCTTTATTTAACAAATAACTTTATTAGTAACAACAATTTTGTAAGAACGAATATACTATTACTAAATTAAAATAAAAAACTGTTTTATTACAAAAAAATTTATTTTAATACAATGAGCGTCAATTAATATAAGCTTTGTTTCAAGAAATATTCGGTATGAAAATATAATTAAGTTTTTATTTTAATGTAAAGTAAAGTAAGCAGCTTATATTTGATATTAAAATAATTATAAATTAATTTTATAATATGCTGAAATTACTGTCAATGCAATCTTATTTAACTCGATTTTTTTTTTTTAAATGAGTGAGTTATAAGATATGAACTAAAATTATTTGTTATTCTTGGATATTTGTTTATATATGTGTTTATATATTATTAATTATATTATTAATTTATTGTCAAGCAATTACGATCATACTAATGACAATTAATTTAGTCTAAAAATTTAGGTATTTGTATATCAGGGGCCGGATTCCCGAACGGTGTAAATTTTTACATTTACATCATAATTTCAATTCCGGAAGCATGAATGAAAACTGAACCGAAATGCTGAATGAATTTGAATAGCGTCAAATGTACTTTAAACATTGCTGGCTATCATTTTAACAATAAATCCATATTGTTTTCATATAATTTTATTAAATATTGCTTTTGCTCACTATACTTGCTTTTTTCTTTTGCTTTTTCTTTTTTTAATATTTTAATTTTTATTTTAAACAACAACGAAGAAATGTCTTTTTAATTTTAATATGTCTTTTTAAAAACACTGTTATTCAAAGTCAACTCAATACACTCCGGTAAGATTATATTTTGTTGCGGAATCCGGCCCCAATATATTAGTATTCTACTAATGTAATCAACTTAGATATATTAAAAGTGGGCTATTTATCGATATGTTTTGTTAAATGTTTAATGGGTGATTTCATTTCTTCTAAATATTAGATAAAGATTTGTTTCAAATTAAACGGTTAGTTATCTTATGACTTATGAGCTAATTCGTATCATAAAAGAAACTTTCAATATTTCAAGTCCTTCACATATAGTATAAAAATTAAATAATCCCAAAATATTGAATATTTTTTAATCTATATCTCAACTGCTTTGTAGAAGAGTTAGCAAAGGAACGATAAAAGTTTAATAAATATTATAAAAAGTTGTTCAATTATTATTCGAATCCTATAATCCTTTAATGTTTAAAAAGTTATAATCGAATTAAAAATATTTGGAAAAAGACAATCGATTACACTAATCTCAATTCATTTTTTTATTGATAAGTAGTGTATATTATTTTATCTTAAATGTATTAACTGTGTTGAAAACAAATGTTTGAATGTATTTGGATTTTATTTTGTATAACATGTCACTTGTTATAGCTAGATTTAAATCAAAATAATTTACAAAGTACAAAAAAAAAACAAAAAACAGAAATCAAATTGTGTAACAAGCTTGAGAACAAGGTTTTTCTATCTATTTTGATTTGGATTTGATTTTTACATTTTTTTATTTTTTGGTTTTAGTTACTCAACTTGCCAAAAAATAAAAAAAAACTGACATATAAAATTAACACAAACAAATAAAAAATTAATATGTCATTTTCGATTGATTCGTTAGAAATTAAACAAATACATAATTGTGTACAAAAATCTAAATTGTAGGCATACATACTTAATGCAAAAATAAAACAAAATAAAAAAATTTAATTTAATTTTTTTTTTAATTTACACATTCAAGCATGCTTGAAAGGCGACACTCTGTATTCGGTAATACATGAAAAGATAAAAGTGTCGGTGGTATTTTTTACTTATTTTTTTTTTTTTAAGGTGTTAAAACAATTGTTAAGTGGGTATAAATATTTAATGCGACCTTTACGAAAGACTTACATACATATTTGCTAATTTATTTTACATTATTATTCTTGCTTGATTACTTATCTATTTATCTAGTTTACTATATCTTAACTATATACATACTTATTTTCATATTCCTATATTAAATTACTTTTTTTGTTTTATTGTTTTGTTTTTATTTTATTGTTTTTTTATGTTATTGTTGTAAATTTCATTGTCATGTGCTAATTTATAAAATTAAATAATAAGAGAAAAAAAAAAAAATAAAAAAAAAAAAATCTTTAAAATTGCAGTGTAAAGTTGCCAATAACAACAAATCGAAAGTGAGATAAAAAAAAAAACAAATTACAAAAAAAATTATGTTGATGTATGATGCTTTAATCAAACAAATATTATATGTATTTATCACATACAAAACATATTCTTTAAATTAAAAAAAAAAAGAAAAGGTGTTTTGTTTTTTTGTTGCTATGATGCTTAATAAAAATGATCATAAAAAGTCATGATCAACATTAAAAAGTATTTATTACATTTGATGTTTTTCGACAGATTTATTCGAATTAATTTACAAATTCAATGAAACATGACATTTGACAGCGATGTCAAATTTATGTCAATTCTGTTTTTGTTGCTTTTGTATGCTATTAAATGATGATCACTTTTTATGGTTAAATTACTCTTACTTAATTTTTTTATTTTTTTTTTTTAAATTTTGAATTAAAAGTTAGATGTTTTTTTTGTTAACTTTAAAATTAATTTATGATCTACGATAAATTGTTAAAGATAATTATTTAGAATATTATAAGATAAATTTTAGTACATTTATTCTTCAATACGACTCCATATACAAATTGTAATTAAACAATTGAACTAAGTCATCGTTTAGAATTTAAGTCGCCGCCGACTTCTCAAGTCAAATACCGGTAGGATAATACTATCCGATATTAGAAATTTATATCGTAATACAAAATTAATAAAATAAATACGATATTGTACACAAATTTAGTGTTGATTTTGAGTTTTATAAGATTTAGTACAAAATTTACAGTCGAGCAATTGATGATTTAGTGACGTTCATGCCCTTAAAGGAGTGAAAGGGGAAGAAAAATTAATAATTTTTTAGAAAATTATGCGCTATAAGTAAATTTATAATGGATTTAATGATTTTTTAAATAATTTTATATAGTTAGTTATTATTTATATTACTAATATAAAAAGCATTTTCTTTGTTTTTTTTTTTTTACTTTGATTTTTCGTAATCATAATATTTTGGGTATTAATAATGAATCCAAATACATACTTAATTAATCTGTTTACAATTTAAACATTTAAGTGTTTTAATTCTTATTAAATACTCCGGTACGTACAAAAAGAAATATACAAAATAAAAATTATATACATATTATATAAATATATATTATTCAATCAATTTATTACTTGATCACTAAATAAAGCCTTACCAAATTTGAACTTACTTATTATTTAATAGATTTAAGATTTACAAAAGGGCATGCTGACAGTTCAATATTTTATAATAAAATATTCGCTCTCTGATAATATAAAACTCAAATTTAGCTCATTATTATTATTTTTTTTTAACTTTGAGTTTTGGATTGTTACCAAAATTTTAAAAGAAACTTTATTTCGTAGTATAGGAGTGCAATAACAATTAAATTTTCGTCGCTTTGATGAATAAATTAATATGATACTTACTAAACTTTTGCTGACATTATTTCAAATTAATTAAAAATTTATAAATTTTCAAATTCAAAATTTCTTACACAATTTTTTATAAAATTCTTTTAGGTGCACTATGGACATGTAGTTTGGTGATTATTGGTGATTACTATCACAAGACTATATATTTCATTTGACTGTATGTAACTTGACTAAATTTCATTTGAATGTATTTCATTCGACTGGAACTCATTTGTAAACAACTTCAAAACTTCCTCTCTAAGTATATGTTTTATATATATATACATATTTCAACAACAAAATATTTGAAAAATTTGGGACTGCCGCCCCCAAACCACCCCCGAAAACAAATTATTGAAATTTTGATTTTGTAACCAATTGTAAAATCCCCTCTAATTATATGTTTTACATATGGTCAAATGAAAAACTGTCATAAGAAATAGAGTCAAATGATAATACATGGAACTTGCAAAAAATACAGTCTAATGAAAATATAGATGACACGGTCTGTTATTACTGACGCGTTACATAAGCCTTCATCAATAAAACAAAATTAAAATATTCTAAAATAAGTTTCTTTATAATCATATTATGTCGAAGAATGTATATTTTGCGCACTTTCAAAACTATTACCAATTAAGTACCTACATATATCAATAATATTTAAAGATAAGTATGCATAAGTATGTAAATAGGTATAATACATACTTATGTATGTACATTATATTTTTTTCTTGTCAATGACTTAATAGAAATTTTTTTTTATTGCAACATAATTAAATTCATATAAATAAAATTTTTTTAATTACATTTGAAAATTGTATATATAATATATGTGTATAGGTGTATATATATTATATACGATATTATAAATATATATTTTAAAAAAAATCATTTGAAAGTAAATCTTCTAAAATAAATATTTAGATATTCTTTTTTGGTTCTTGGTTTCAATTTTTTTTTTTTTTTTTTTTGTGATTTAATGTTAACACTTTTAAAATATCAATGAACATCCATATAATGACGTCTAACATTAAAAAAAAAAAATAGAAAAAAAAAAAGTACTAAAATGTAAATTTTGTGGAACATCGTACGAATCGTGCTAATTTTTTTTTTTTCTTATTATTGCTTTTTTTTTGATTATTTTTAGATCGCGATCACGATTATAAACATAAAATACAATATGCGATACAAAAAATCGATATTTAAATTGATATTTAAATTTACATATCATAATATATATGTATATACAATATGTATATATTTTGTTATATATATATATTATATGTATGTACTTTATATTAATTTAATTTTAAAATAGTATGGGAAAGGTTAAAAACCTTGACCAACTTTAAGGGAACCAAATTGTTTTTTGTTTTGTTTTTTTTTTTTTTTTTTTCTGACTTTTTCAAATCAATGAAGTGAAATTATTTTGAAACTTATCAATGAAAAATTTTAACATAAAAGTAAATATATATATTGTATGTATGTTTATATATTCATATATATAAAAAATACATAAAATAAAACCAAAAAATTATGGAAATATATAAAAAAAAAAAAAAAAAACTAATTATAATAATAATAAAAATCAATGACGTCAATTGTAATTCTAATTTACAAAAATTTCTTCAAAATAATCATAAAAGTTTAGTGTTTATATGAAATTAAAGTTATAAATTTTAAAATTATGGTATTTTATATATATATATGTTTATATGTGTATATAGGTATATATGTTATACTTATAGTATAATTCAAGGAAACCATAAATATAAATAATAATAAATAGATTAAATATAAAAAAAAAAAAGGAAAATTAATAAAAACATGACAAAAAAAAAAAAAAAATTGAAATTTAATATTAAGTATTATTGTATAAAATATTTCATTTTTGATTTTGATTTATTTTTTTTTTTTTTGTTTTTGTTTTTTTTTTATTATAAGTGTATACAATTTTCATGTTGAAAAAATTTGACATGTCTCGTTAATTTTGCTTAATTTTAATAAAATGTTTTACTTAATTGTTTGGAAATCAATTTAATTTAATTTAAAAAAGATTTTGACACTTTAATAATTATTTAAAATATCTTGTTGTTTTATTGTGTACATTTGTATGAGTGTGTGTGTGTGTGTGGTATGTCTTACTTAATATCAAAGATATTATTTGAATTAAATTATGACAAAACGTCAATTGTTGTCACTTTTTTATCATCAGTTTCTTTTCTAATTTTTATAATGCTTCATTTTTTTTTTTTTTTTTTATAAATAAAAATTTTTATACAATTTAGTTTTAATTTTAATTCTATCTTAGTAATTCTTAAAAATATTTAATTTTTATATAATGTACATGAATTTTTTACAATCGTAGCATATAAACTATAAGCTGTCTGGTCTTATTATTTATATTAAATATTTATTATCTGGCTTTTATTGTCTATTATTATTACACTATAACATCCACCCATAATCATATCTTCTAGTCATCTTTCGATTCGTAAACTAGTAAGTTTTTTTTATTAAATTGTCGAATTTTAATTTTTAGCCAAAATATTATTAAAACAAAAATTTAATAAAAAAATAAGTATGTAAGATAAGTATGTAAAGTAGCAAATTTAAAAAGGCATAAGAAAAAATTTAAATACTTTTCCAATTTTTGAAGATTTAAAGTTGTTGCCTTAAGATGATTTGCTTTTAAAAGATCTTTAAATAAGACCTATTTTTAACGTACAGGATAAAAAATAAACCATTTTTTATTGTACAAGAAGTAACAAAGTGGTTGTAGATTTAGCAAGTACATAAGTATTTAAAAAAACTGTAAATATAATGATTATTCTTTCAAGAGTTTTGAAGTGTTGTTAAAGCAAAAACTTAACATCATGAGGGTTTGATGGGAATTTTGTAAAATCGACTTAATCGCGTATAACTATATGTAAACATTGTATATTGGTTATAAATCAACAACTGTTAATACTTTTTATGACAAAAAATAAAAAACATTTTAAGAAAAAAAGTTTAGAAGTCTAGAAGTAAGAGCGTCTATCGGGTCGCCATTACTATAGAAAAAAGGATGAAATTGAAAAGCAAAAAAAAAAAGATATAAAATTATTTCATAAACTAGTGAATGTATAAATAAAGAGATCACAAATTATCTGCATACATGTAAAATTTCACAACTTGAATTAACAAAATTTTAGTAGTTAACTGTTAATTCCGTCAGTGACCTCTATCTAAAGTGTTAAGCTAAGTAGTTAAAACAAGTTTTTTTGCAAAATTTAAAACAACGTTCATTTAACATAAGAAAAGAAAAAAAAAGAAGTATTTTACACTTAATCTAAATTTAATTTAGTGAGGGACACACATAACTTCGGTGACTTGGCAATTTTTCTGTAAGGCATTATTAAAATTAGGTATGAAATACTGAACGAATTAGATAAAAAAAAAAAACATAAATGTATTTTACATATAAAATTTAAGCTTCATATATTTATGATTAATGAAATAACAAAAAAAAATTTTTTTTTGTATAGTTGTAAAAAGTTGTAAAATGTATTAAATACGTAAATAACTGTAAGTAAAAACGTCAATGTTTTTATTACAATGACCCCATCAACATCATATTAGCCAGTAAATATACATATGTACATATACATTATATTATGTATAATACTATAGATGGTATATAAATCATCTTATATTTTGTTGAACAATAATTTATTTGATCGTTAATATAATTGTATTGCAATTACTGTCTAACAATGAAAAGTAACACAAAGTAGAAAAACGGATAACTACGATTTAGAAAATGAATAAAAAAAAAAAACCCAAATAAAGACGAATTTTATTTGAGAAATAAAATAAAAAAAAAAATTAATCTCAATTATAATTTTTAAGATTACTCTTTTTTTGGTTTTTTAATTTTTTTTGGTATTTGCGAAAAAAAAAAACTAATAATATGTACACCAGAAACACAATACACGCGTACACAATATATTCAAGTTTTTTGGAATTATCTTTTTTCTTTATATTTCTGATCTTGTTAAAAAACCTCTATCACTATATCAAAATCAGGCTGGCCAGATATACTTACTTATTAAATTAGATGAAATAAATATGTATAAAACTATAAACTAAATCGGATTACCACTTATTAAAAAAGATTATGTTTACTTACTTACTTACTTACTCACTTATCATTATTCCAGAGTTTTTGTTTTATATTATAATTGATCGTAACTATAAGGGTTTCATTTTTGATTATGCATTGTTATTTATGCATTTCTACAAGGTGTACCAGATTGTAACGAAATTTTGTAGAAGAATGAAGAATGAACTAGGAAGATGCCGTGAACTACTTTGTTTTGGATTCAGTAGCCCGTTTCTGGCACCGTTTCTTTAACCGTTTTTAATTTCTTCATTGTCCTATCTATGAAGTTTCACCAATTGCGTTAAAATTTTATAGAAATGTAGTTCCCAACAAAAGAATTTTATAGAAACATAGTTCCCAAATTGCTAAGGTCAGGATACCTTAATCCGTTTCGTTAAACCCTTTCCGGCGCTATGATTTTTTTAAAGAAATTTTCAATAAGTATATAATATATTTATTTAATGTTAAAAATATTTTAGTAAGTAATTAAATAACCTTAATATTTCAAGAAATATATGTATGTATACATATATAATAAATATTATACTTAAATACTTTTTTTCTGAAACAATTATTGATTTTTAATGACAGTTTTGACAGTTCTTATCACTATTTTTTTATAATAACATCAGTTGAGACTTCCATGTAGTTTTATTTAAATATACATAGATTTTTTTTGTTTTTATAAAAGTTGTTAAAAACTTTATAGGATTACTTGAATTGAAAATTTCTTCAATCATGTCAAAATACATTAATAAGGAAAACAAATTTTAATCCAAATAAAGTTAATTTCTAAAATGGCAACCTATACAATGACAAGTATACAACGTACTACAAAATTATATAGTATAGATGGTCAGTTTATTCTTTGATACCATCATTATATATATTATAGATCGCCATCTATAATTATTTAATTGAAATAATTTTTTTTCTTTCTCTTAATTTTTCATCAATTTCAACCATGTACATATAATATAAACAATGGTGATGATGTCCAAAAAGAGACCAAAAGTCAATGTTGTATTTATAGAGGGAAAATTAAAAAAAAAAAAAAAATTTTAATAATAAAAATAAAATAATATAAGAAATAAAAAAAAAAAAATATAAGAAAATTTTCCAAAAATTTTTGGTGTATTTTGGGTTATTGTATAGATTTTTTTTTTTTTTTCTATTTATTTATTTTTTTATATGGTAGGGGTCTTAATTGTATGTAATTATATTAATTTGTATATTATAATATATTAGTTTATTTCTAAATTTATAGAAAAAAGTAAATTAAAAAAAGAAAAAAGACAAAAAATTTTTCTTTTTTCAAAAATTACAATTTTTTTTTTTGTTTTGCCAAGTAATTATTTATTTTTTCGGATGTTTTAATTTTTATTAAATTTTATTTACTTTAAACTGTTTTGCTTTTCATTTTCAACATTTTAATTACTTTTAAAGTTAATAATAGCAAAAAAATAAAAAAAAATTAAAAAAATGCCTGTTATCTAATATAGCAAATATAGATCTGAGTTAAAAAAAAAAAAAAAAAAAAACCACAAAAAATAGAGGGAAAAAATAATTTTAATATGGTTGATCTTGATCACTATAGAAAATTTAGCCAGTAATTATTTAAATATTAATAATTTTTTATTTTTTTTATTTTTTATTTTTTATTTTAGTAAACATTAATGCGCATCGGCATAAAAAAGTTATGTAACTTATAATAACAATTTTAAGTTAAATCTATAGTATAGAGATCTATAATTATTATAGTTCGATCATTAATAAATCAAAATCAACATAAAAAGCACACTTAATTTTAATTCATGATAGTGGTTTTCATGATAAACAGAATAAGCATTTAAGTAATATTGGAATTTTTGAAAAAAAGGTTGGAATTTTAGTGAAACTTGGTAGTATAATTTAGTATCGTACTAAAACCCTTTGATTATAGGTTAGATAAAAAATTGTATATAAATTAATGGAGTGGAGTGTACATACAGGGCACTCTCACAGTTATTTAATTAAAATCCTTAAGTACAATAACCATTTGTATTTAAAAAAAAAAAAAAATTACTTAAGTAACAAAATATTGGTTCTATTAAATAAATATCATTTTTGTTTTTAAATGTATAATTATTAAGTGTTAAATTTGTCATGAATGATTTGTTCAATTTGACGTATAGATTGACAATAACTCATGTTTCATTATTTTTATTATTTTTTGTAATTATGATTCTTTTTCTATTTTTCAATTGTTTGTTACTTTTGTTTTTTTTTCCTTTCATTATTCAATACTTGAAATTGATAAATTAACTAATAATTCACTCTTTAATTTTTTTTTTTTGTTTTTTTTTGCTTGTTATACATTAACTTTAATGATCTTCAAAAATTGTGTAAAATTAAAATTGAAAAAAATATAAAAAGTTCAAAATTATATTACATTTAGTAAACCAATAATGATGATGATCCAACTTTGATCTTTAACAAAAAAAAAAAAAATATAAAATTTGTAACAATTTGATGGTTTAATTTGATGTTTAATTTATCAAACTCACATACTTATAGAATAACTAATATGAAAAAAGAAGTTATTTGTGTGTATATATATGATAAAATTTACCCTTTGGCAAAATAAAATATTTTAAAAATAAAGAACAGATAAATACTATACTTAAATTTCCGTTCTTAGAATTTGGTTTTATTTTAAAATTTTAGTTTATAAATAGGCAGTTTTTCAAAACAATTGTATACAGGTGTATTGTCCTTTGATCTTGAATATTTATAGCGTGCATTTGAGGGACCAAATGAACAAAAAATTGTTCTTTTTATAAGAGGGGGTATATTTATTCTGGGTTTTTGCAATAATAAGGCCTAATGTTTTTAATTTAAATTTCTTATCTCAAAAACTACCCAACTAATTGGAGTTACTATTACAAGACTGTTTTTCATTTGTTTAGATTTCATTTATAGCCAACTCTAAAAATCCCCCCTAGTTATATGTTTTTCATAAATATTTGAAAAACAAAACATTTAAAAGATTGGGGCGACCCCCTGAAAAATCCCTACTAAACAAATTATTGAAACTCTGATTTTGTAACTAACTCTAAATCCCTCCCTAGTGTTTTATATATAGTCAAATGACAGTCAAAAGAAATACATGCAGTCAAATGAAATTCAAGCATATGAGACGCTCCCAACTAATTAAAACGTTTAAAAGCACCGTCAGAAAGCTTTCCACTTTCTCTTGCAGAACATTTTTTTGGCCCTCTAAATACCACCATTAAAAATTCAACATCGAAAGAAATTCACCCTGTATAACGAAAACAAAATATTTTATTGTTTTCATATTTATTTTAATTGAATATTAGTAAAGTTTAAAACCCTACTTTTAATTAAATATAATTTTTAAAATTGATTAATTGTTAATATCAATATTTTATGAATTTAAAAAATTAACATTTAAGTAAGTAATTAATAAAAAAAAATTAGTTAGTTATTATTTATTAGATTGAGTTCGAGAAGTAGAACTCAAAAGTTTTATGTTCGTGTATAATTCTACTCTAATTAAGGTTTTGCTAAGATGTTTTAATAAAATATACGCAATTATATTTTTAGGTTTCATTTCATATATGAACAAAAAATTAATCGAGTTCATAAAAACAGAAAAATTTTCTCATGTATTTTTTTTTTATCATTTATGTGTATAAGTAATAGTAAAAATTTTGTTTTCGATTTAAGGGAGGTAAGAGTCGGTCAAAAACTATTAAAAAAGAATACGCTTAGTAGTATCAAATTCTTGTTGTATAAATCGGTTTTCCTTTTTAGCTAATATAATAGGATAAAACCTTTAACTATCATACTGTGTTGGCAGGAAGAAGGAATAGGCATGAATAAGACAGGGATACGAAAACTTTGAAATGGGTAATGGAACTGTAAAGAAGCCATGAATCAGTTATTATTATTATTACTATTCTAACCTGGGTTGGGTTCAACCCTGCAATTGAAAGGCTCGCAACTTAATCATATGCCAAGAGTCAAATTATATCTGTAAAATTTGAAATGGGGAGTGGAACTGTAAAAGAACTGAATTTCTACGCAGATAATGCTTTTATGAACTCACTAAATATTCAATAAATTAACAATTAATTTTGAAATCTCTTACAATACTGTTACAGAATTCCAAAGCCTTACAGTTACAGTTTTTTTTAATATACATATTTAAATAGTTAATTTAATCGTTCTCTTTAAAAAAAAAAACACACACACACACACACACACAGACACTTATTACTGATTAAGTTTTCTGTTTTAAATTAAATGCCTTAATAACGTAATGACTTTTTCAATGATTGATTAAGTGACTTAATTCACTTATTGAATTACTTTACACTTATTTGTTATTCAACTTTATATTTTTATATTACTGTTGTTTTTTTTTATTATCAATTTTAATTATATCATCAGTAGTATCACCATCTTTTTTCTTTCGTAGTAACTATTTTGTAACAATGGTTTGCGAACATTTTAAAAACAAATTCGTAATTGTTGCTGTTTCAAGTAATTTTTTAAGACAGAAAAGATATCAAATAACCCAGAGAATAAAAAAATAAAAACAAAGAAAGTGAATTAAATCATGAAAAAATTTAAAAAAACATTAAAATTGAATAACTGTATAATATATACATGCATAGTTATTGATCATGTAATGTTTCATATATGCGGCATATGTCGCATATGTTATAAGTAATGCTTCCATATGTGCATATGTATATTTATAAATTATGTTTTATTTTTTTTTTATATGTCTGCCTTTTAATGTGAATTTTTACTACTATCATTTAAAAATTCTTATTTTTTTCGCCTTCCCCTCCTTGATTATTGCATTTTAAGATCGAATGCATGATTGATTACAGAAATATAAAAAAAAAATAAAATTACATAAAATCTTAAGTGTGTAACCTCTTATGTATTTAATTTATATTTTATTATTGATTTTCATTTTGTTTTTTTTTCGATTAAGAGCCACCCATGATTTAATTTTATTTTAGTTACCAATGTAAAGTGTTTAAGACTTATATTATGTATTTTGTACTTTATGGTTGTTATTATTTTTGTTGAAAGTTGTTGTATGTTATCACTTTTTTTTTATAGTTTATTTTCTTCTTGACTTTTTGTTTTTTTTTTTAGTTTTTTATTTTTAAATACAAAAATAGAAATATTTTTTTTCTTATTAAGGTTTAAACATTAGATAATTTTGTTAAATCTTCCCGAAATTCAAGTTCCTTTTTACATATTAACATATATACAAAGTACATAGTTGTTATGTACTTGAAATAGAATTATATATTAAATTTATGTACAGAAGTAATTATTTATGGAGTCAATTTAAAATTAAAAATTCTTTCATTTTAAAACAAAAAATTTACTTTTAGTTTTGTTGTAGTAAATTGTATACATACATATGTGGGTGATTAAAACCCTTTGCTTAATTTATTCAGTAATGATTTGATTATTGATACCTTACTCGAATAATTTTCCTTTAACTTTTTTTTTGTTTATTTGAATTTGGTTTAATAGTTTTGGTATTTTTGTTTTTTTTTTTTTGGTATTTCTGTAAGAATTTTTATCTTGATTTATAGCCGTGATTGTTTTGACTTGAAGTCAGGATTTAAATAAAATTCAAAAGGGCGATTTACAGGATAAAATTTTTAAATTGGTAAACGTTTGTAGTTAAAATTGTCAAAATTCAAATTTAAATATGAGACATATCTATATGATGTTATTTTACAAAATTCTTCATATGCAGCTAAAAAAAATTATATAAGTATCTTACCTTTGACTATCCGTTCTATTTATTATGTACATATATTTACTTTTTATAATAATAACTTATTTTTTTTTCGTAATTTTAAATTTTGAAAAGGTCAATTTGATTTAAAAAAATATCTGAAAATTTAACAACATTAAACTGAACATTAAAAACTGAACAAAAATACCGCAAGCGCTATTTGTAACAAATAGCATTGCTAAATATTTAAAACGTGGACAAAAACGTACCTAAATATCATGAGTTTTGAGTTGTTGTTTTATTTTAATATTAAATCCATTTGATTACTGATCGAGCTAAACCCTGAATAAGATAAAAAGAACATAACATATAACAATTTGATATTGTTATATTGGATTGTAAAGGGTTAATTTGGTTTTTAAATTTCCAAAATTGTATGTAATATTATGTGACTAATTGTAGATATGTACAAAATCAAAAAAAAAAAAAAAATCAAATTAAAAAAATTAAAAATTTACTTAAAAAATCTGGTTCATATCTTTTTTATTTGGCCCCCACACTATACAAATAAAATATGGAAAACGATCATAACATCAGCAATAGTAAGATAATGGCATTAGTAGCCCAGTGGTATAATGAAGAGCAATTAAGATTCCTAAAAATAAGGAAAAAAAAAAGAAAAATCCCTAATAAATTAATTTGTAGCAAGCCAAAGAGGGAGAAAAAAAAAACACATTTAAAATAAAGTGCGTGTAATATTATTGACATAAGTTCAGAATTGGTTACTAGTTGGTTGTATTTAAAAAAAAAAAAAAAAAAAGCAATACTTATTCTATTAAAAGAAATTCTATACAGAAGAGATACAAAAAAAAAAAAAAAATCCAGAACAAGATACTCATAAAAAAAAACAGACCTCTTACACTCTTCATTTTTTTTTTTTTTATTATTTTAAATCATTTGTAGGGGCAGATCTTGTGTACATTTAACATTTAAAATGATTTTTTTTTTTTTTTTTTGAATTTTTCGTTAAATTTCAATAAAATAATATTACATTTTTTTTTCCAGAAATGCAATCAACCATTGAATTCAATTCTACAAAATATCACTATATATAAAACACATACAAAAATTAGTATATAAAATATTAAAAATTTTAAATATGCAACAAGCAATTTTTTAAAAATACTATAGAAATTTTAAAAATGAATGAAAGAATTATGATGTAATAAACTGGAAAATTAATGATTTACTTTCAATACTATGATATTTTATTCATAAATTTTGTATAGTAAAAACATTTTATATATTCTATATTCATATTCTTATACTTAAATATACATTTTAAAATGTTAGAAAATCTATTTAAAAAAAAAACAAAATTCCAAATATTTATTATCTACATATATTTAATGAGTATTTTACTATTTTTAGATAGAAATTCGATCATTCTAAAAAGTATGCTGGAATGTAAAGAGAAATTATGCATTTTTATTTTGATTAAATAAAAATTTATTAAAGAATTTTTTTGATTTTATTAAAATTCAAAGGATTCCGCCAATCGATTAACATTGAGAATACTTTTCTATATAAAAATCTATATATATATATTTTTGTAAAATTAATTATATTCATATTAAATATAATTTAAAATATTTCGTAAAAAACTACTCTTTAACAATTAACTTTGTCAGCTGAATAGACATCTTTTCTATATATACCGTTAAAATTTATCTTTTCTATATCGTGAAAATTTCGATATTCAATTAATCTGGTTTTTAGTATTATTTAATTATACTATTCCGCCTTGAATGTTGGTTAATAACAACTAAAATTTAATACAAATAAAAAATTTTGTTTCATGTTTATATTGCACATATAGAATAAAAATATGTATCTTTTTCTTACATATTATAAGTTTACTGTTTTAGACTAAAATTATTAGTTTCATAATTAATTTCATCAGTGAAAATTGATGTCATCAGAATCAATTTAATATTAAAAACAATATTTGTATAAATAAATAATAATAAATATTGAATCTATTCCTAAAATTGCTCATCAATCAATTGATCCACCATCAACCCCCTTAAATAACTTTAACAAGTTCGATAACATTTCTCGAACTGTATTTTTTCAGGATTCAAGCAAATTTTTGGCCATTTTGTGAATGATGGTCAATCTTTCAATGAATGTTTTATAAAGAAAACCACTATGCGTATACAAATATTAGAAATTATGATGAAGTAAAAAAATAATTGAGAAGAAAATGATTTACAAGGTTACTATTAAATACTTGAGTAATGAAAACTATTGAGATGATATTTACAATTATTTATACTATATTCAACTTCAATTATTAAAATGTTATTATGTGAATTCAAATTCAAATATCTGTAAATCAGCAAACTATAAAGTACTGGAATATTTTTTATAAAACTATAATTAAATTAGTTTTTATTTGAAAAAAAAAAAAAAAAATATAGTGTATTAAATTTTACATATTCAATTTTTTTTTTTTCGTTAAAACAAAAGTGCTTTACCTTAGAATATTGTATCGCAACAAAAAATACAAAGACATAACTTTCACTCATTTTGGAAAATGGAAAATTTTCACTTCATATTACACTTAATAATAAATAAAATAAATTTTTTTTTTTTTAAATTAGTTTATAATTACGTAAAAAATAATCAAAAATGAAAATGAAATGAAATAAAAAAAAAATAATTATATAAATTAGAAAAGGAAAATTAAAATAAATAAACAGACAAAAAAACAAAAAAAGGTTTAAAAAGAAAATTAATAAAATAATGAAAAACAAAAGAGAAAAATTTTTTTTATTTCATTTTCCACCATTAGATTTCATCTAAAAGTGAAAAACGAATGAAATGAAAATTGCATTATAAAAAAAATTGAATTTTTGAAATGAAACAAAAAAATTACATGGTTTATTCGATGGATGGGGTTAATTTATATGTTCGATGATTTATTTACATTTGTAATTTTCCACAAAACATCACTATATTACCACAAATCAATAATCATTTATGTACATGATTAACATTTTAACAATTTTTTTTGACGATCACGGGCTTATTATAATTCATTCCATTCATTTGTTCGATTGATTATATCTATATATTTCGATATATTTTATTTATTCTATATGATTTTGTAACTTTTATTATCCATTATTGAAATTAAATAAAAATAAGAAAGATCACGTTTAAATTAAAAATTAAAACATAAAAATTGGATCTTATTGTACAACCATTTTTGTTTTTTCTTAAGTGAAAATGTATATTCGGAGCATATTCTACTTATTCTGATAAGATAAACATTATTTTATCAAATTGAATGTTGACAATAATAGTTACAAATAAAAAAAAAACAAAAAAAATTTTAAGTAAACTTATAAAATTTAATATTTTTAATGCAGTCTTGTCAATAATATGATATATGATAAGAATTGTTGATTTAATAATGTATAAAAAAAAAATTGTTACAAATAAAAAGTAAATATCCAAACCCAATTACAATACAATAATTATTAATAATTCAAAATGGAAATTGAGAACAAATGAAGAAAATTCGAAGTAAACAATTTTAAAATTTTTTAAAGTACAATACTGAACCGTAAAGGACAACACGAAAAAAAAAAGGAGAATCCAAATTAAAGTCTGTTTTCTTACATAAAATTAATCTAAGTATCTATTAAATATAATTAATTTTTAATTTTCAAAACTTAAGTATTTTAATAACAAAATATTTATAAGAATATTTCATCATATGATTGACAATAAATTAAGATTTGTTAAAATTCGTTAAGTTTTAAATTTTACCAAAAATTATCTTTTCAAAAAAGAATATTTGAAAATAAATCAAATTCAATATTTGGAAACGCATATAAATATATGTTTTATAGATTTTAAGTTTTGTTTCGTTAAGTTTCGTTAAATTTTTTTTTTTTTTAGTTGTCTAATTTAATATTCTAATTAATAATCTTAAAAGTTATAAATACCCTTAACTATAATTTAGTTATTAGCTATCATATATAAATATTCGATAAGTTTTTAATATAATCATTAATATATGATATACAAAATCACATCTGACTGTAATTATAATAGTCATATAACAAATCATTTGAAAAATTGAAAAACATCAAATTATACTAATGATTATATATATGATTACCGCTAATCTAATTATTATTAGTACACATTAGCAGATTAGCTATACTTAATATGAATTTTCGTTAAGTTTTCGATATGATATACAAAAATCACAATTCTAACTAAATAATACTCATAAGTCATAACAAATCATTTTGATTCATCATTAAAAATGTCAAATTGCTAATAATTATATATGTACATTTGATTTGAACGCTATTTCTCGTATATACTAATGACTTGACGAATATTTTTTAAATGACAACGAATGATTATTATGGGTTATAACTATTATAGTTATTTACGCAA
Source organism: Poecilobothrus nobilitatus (assembly GCA_947095535.1). Lineage (NCBI taxonomy): Eukaryota > Metazoa > Arthropoda > Insecta > Diptera > Dolichopodidae > Poecilobothrus > Poecilobothrus nobilitatus. The sequence continues at coordinate 73,131,535 of OX352774.1, forward strand.
AAGGTCATGCAAACATCAAATTATTATCATAAAGTAAGCTAATAACTATTATAGCACACTTTTAAGCTATATATATATTGCACACTGTTTTCTTATATACTAATTACTTGACGAATATTTTTTAAATGTCAACGAATTATTATTATGATTTATGACTATTATAGTTAGCTTATGTACTTATACAAAATGTGGTGCAAAATTATATTTCATATTAACATAACTAATGATAGCTATAATAACTTAACGAAAGTAATAAGATGCAAATTTAATATTTTAAATCTAATACTTAATACTCATAGGTTAAGAGCTTTCGTTAAGTTTGATGACATTTTTTAATTTACAAATAAGTAACAGACATATTTTTTTAAGATGCGCATTTAATATTTGGCCTTGGCGAAAATGTTTTAAAATAATTAATAATTAACCACTTAAGTTTTGTAATGTTCTTACAGATATAAAAACAAAAAAAAAAAAAACAGTACCGATCCCAAATTTATTTTTATTTTAAATTTATATGTCAATTTCAAATAATTTTTTTCTAAATTGTAAAACATGATTTTTTACTTTCAATAATTGAATCTTTTTGTTTTTTTAATAAGTATTAAGTGTATGTGTTCCTATCAATGTTTTTTATTAATGTTTTTTTTTTTTTGTCTAATGTATGAAATTTAAGTATGTTTCATTTTTAGCATATGTTGATCGAAGCCATGAGAACAGAGTAAAGTCAACCAATGACGTCAGTCATGATCATTGGATTCTGTTTATTATTTTTTCAATATTATATTACGTTTTTTTTTTTTTTGTTCACATATAATATATGTTTTTTCTTTTTTTTTTTGTTGTTTAATATTGCGGGGAATATCTATAGATACTTTTCAGACTGGATAAACATATGTTTTGTTTTTAGATTTTTGCAAAAAAAAAAAAAAAAAAAGTAAAATTAAATTTTTTTTTCAAAAGTTAATTCTAATATTATCAGAATAATTATAATAAAAAAATAAAAAGTTAAAAAAAAATAAAAATAAACTGGAAAGAAAATTTATATCTAAGAGTTTTTTTGTTTTTGTCTTTTTTTTTTTTCTTAACCAAAACATTCTTTTAAAAGTAAAATTGGAATAAAACGATAGTTTAGTTTGTTTTTTTTTTTGTAATATAAACATTGCATGATATGTTTATATAAATATTTATATTCTATTTTGTTTAAATATGGTTTATTTATTTACTTCGGTTTTTAATTTCAACACTACACAAAAAAAAAAAAATTTTTTTTTTTTTTATTTATTTTATAAAATAATTATTCTATTGACGCTCACACTTCTGTTAATTCAATTTTTTTTTGTTTTTTTTTTATATTAAGTACTGCTTAAACATAACATAAGAGAAAAATTTGTGAAAAATAAAAGATAAAAAATTTATTTTGTACCTTTGTACACTTAAGATATTTCAGCAGGTGTGAAAGTAAAAGTGTAGACTAGAAATACTTAAAATATATCTGTTTATTTAATGATTTTATAGAGTATTTAATAATATAGTATCTATACTTACTTGAAAAAAAAAAAAAAAATTGTTTGAAAGGATTTGTCCTGTCTTTTGATTTCGATATTAATTAATCGTTTGCGGAATATTTTGATATTTGAACAATTAAAAGTAACAATTTGTACTTTTTTTTTTTTTTTAATGCATGCATCATAAATGTGGACAGGAAAAATTGCACAGTCTTTCCTGTTCAGGCGTGACTGTAAATGTCGTAAGGAGGAATAACTCTTACGACGTGTGTGGGATTCGAACCCACACTCCCTCGGTGTTGACAGCGTATTTTATACGCTCTTATCCACTAGGCCACAGATTTGTACTTCTAAAAATCAATTTTATTATATTTCATTGTATATTTGGACATTGTTATAAACCTTTTTTTTTTTAAAGGAGCAATATGTCCTTTAAGATTTGATTCTTTTTTGTTTTATTTTTTTGTATTATAATAATGTTAGAGAATTATTGTATTGTAATAATGTTGTTACAGAACGCATAGAAAGAATAAATTATGATTAAATATAGATAAAATTCTCAAATTTGTTTTTTAAATAAGAATTTTTTTATTTACTTAATTTATACCCAGGAAAATCGAAGAATATTTTTGTTAAACGAAAATAGTCAATGCCAAAAAGCGGGCATAAAACCGTTAGGTTGATACCGTTCTTTTTTTAGGAAAACAGATTAAATGACATTTTTTGAATAGCAAATGCTAAAATATTTAAATTGAAAGCTGTATATTACTATTATTGTTTATTAAAAAGTCAAAGTCTTTTTTCATATTGTTTTAAATAGCTAATTTAGTAAGCTTCCAAAAATTATATTAATGTTGATCTTACGTTTGTTAGTTTCTAAATTATAAAGAAAAAACGAATTTTAAAGAGGAGAAATCTATAAGTCCCGTTATCTCGGAAACCGAGAATAGACTTCATTTAATATTAAGTTTTTTGTTGTTTTTATCTCCCCTATCACCGCTTACAAGGATACCGTTTACTGTGAAACACCCTGTATAAAGTTGGCTTTAAACTCTGGTTTTGAATTTTTTATTGAATCCTCTATTTAAATATTAAATAAAGTTGGTTAATTGTTCATTTCGATTGATTATATATATACATAACAAAACTGAAATTTAAAAGTGATCATTTGGAATAAGGTCGTATTAAATTATTAAATTTTAATGGACTCTTACAATTAAGCGTGAATTTAACGAGTAAATTGTTGTTCAATAATTGAATCAATTTATATTGAGCTAAAATTGATACGATGTTGTGTTGATGTGACGTTATGCAAATACACAATGCAATCTGATGGCAATTTTAATTCAATAAAAATAATTATACATTAATGGCTTGTAAATGCCATTTTTTTTATTTTTATAAATACATAAAAACTATTTTAGTATTTTTATAAAAAAAATTATTATTATTATTTTATTTAACTTAGTAATATATTTTGCTAAATTTACGAAATAGCTCTAGCAACGGGACCTTTGGCTATGTTATATTTATGATAGAATGTTGTTGATATCTTTTGTTAGGATTTACATTTTGTTTATTAATAAGTATACCAGTTTTATATGCCTGATAAATTTGTTGAAGTTTTTTATATTTTTTACTATAACTTTATTTAGACAATCTACCGGTTCCGGTAAATTTAGTTTTAGTTTTTATGGTAGTTATTATTGGACAATTGTATAATATATGGTCTAATGTAAGTTTCATTTGATAGTTGAATACAACCGGCGATTGAAAATTCAGACTATTCAACCGTTCAATATTTATTAGTAAGATCAACAGTTCTATATTGTGTAAAAAAACGCTTAAGTCCACATTGTATCAAATATTAAGAAAAAACTGAAAAAAAATGTTTATATATTGTCTCAAAATAATATTATAATCAAATTTTGAGGCGTTTTGATTTGAATAATAGTAAATAATTTTAAATTCATATAATAATTTATGTATGTAGTAGCATTTAAATAAGCTCCCATCCTTCGATTAACAATTAAAAAAAAAAATCTCAAGAAAAATTAAATATACATATTATAAATAAGTAGTTATATTTATTTTGTTTTTTTTTTAAAGGCAACTTTCAAATTTATTATACTAATTTAAAACAATGTATTTAAACTTAAATTGTTTTATTATATTTGCAATATTTAAATTAATATTTCCTTTTTTTTATCTATTTTCAGGTATGTTATTAATGGATTTTATCTCTTTTTAATCAAACAATTCTCAATTGTTTTGTTTTATATGCATACAGCATATGTATGTATATATTATATTATATTATATACTTATGCATAAAATAATAAGTAAGTAGTTCTAATGTTGTATTAATTTATCTATTAGAAAAAAAAATCAATTATTTAATTAGTATAATAAAAATAAATTTAATTTTTTTTTTTTTTTTTTGCTTTTTTAATATTTATCTTTTAGCGTTTTTTTTTTTTAGCTCAAAACTTTACATTTCAAGGTCTTTTTTTTTATGAAAAAAAAAATAAAAACAAAAAGAAAAAGAAAAAAATGAAAAAATCAAAATATTCCATAAATTTTAATGTTTTATTATATTTTTATGCTAAAATACAATTTATGGTATTAGCATCGATTTTATTATTTTTATTACGATAAAAAACATTAAATCTTATGCTAATTAATGGCATAATTCATCAAGTCAATATATATGTATAATATATGTATATATATATATATATATATATATAAGAAAAAATATAATAGTCCAAATCAAAATTCAATTCAATGCAATTTTTCTTACTATATACAAAATTATTACAAAAAAGTTGATTTGTAACAGTATAGCGTTGGTTGATTATTTTCATTTGATGCAATTTCTAAATTAGAATATAACCCACCTGACTATATATATATACATATATTAGGTATATTATATACATGTATACGTTATATTATGAAAAAAAAACAAATTTTATGTTTGTCATATTAAAAAGTCAAAATACAGGGACACCTACTTATATTAATTTTTTGATTTCTAACCATGTTTTTTTTTTATTTTTTTTTTTTTTTTTTTATGTTTCTTTAACTCTTTCAACGCTGCAATTAGAATTTGTATTGTTTATAGTACAATCATTAAAAATTTATTTTCGATTTACATTTTATGGAAAGGTAAAAAAAATTTCACAATTTCTCAAAAACAAAAACAAAGGCTTCTTTTTTTAGAAATTAAATAGTTAGTGTATATACAGGCTGGCATATAATTTTCTGGCGCCCTTAAGTCAAATTATTTTATTTCGCGCCCCTACTTATTTTTTTGTTTTTTGAATCATCAAGATAATGTAATTTTGTTAATATTAAGGATTTAGCCATCCAGTAATCGAGTAGAAGTCTTTTCGATCTAAAACAATTTTAAAATCCATAATTTTTTTTCTAAAATTATTGTTTTTTTTTGTTCTCAATAATTGCTAGTTTTAATATTTTCTGAAGCATTAATTGTGTAATTTTCACGTTAATTTTTTAAAAATTTTACCAATATGTGTAATTAAAAGAATAGTCAATTGATAAGTTTGGAATTTCTTAAGATTTCAAAATAAACTTATTTTACTTGGGTGTTTTATTAGTTCAATATCTACATAATATATTTTATATTTATCAATTTCAATTTATTATTAAAATTTTGATTTCGTAGGCACCTGCCGTGCATATTCTGTCTAATCACTGTATAATCACTGCAAATCATCTAATCATCATCTAATTGCTGCAAAAAACATTTTAGAAAACTTAAAAACCTCATTGAAATTTCGTAATCTGTGGGGCATTCGTAATATGGAAAATTCGTAATGTGTGGGGCACTAATAAAATAATTTTAAAAGAAACAAAATATAAAAAATGTTCGATAGAGTAATAGAAAATGGAAAAAAAAGATTGCGTCTTGTTTAAATTGTATCGCCTCTGAATATGCCCTGAGGCAATTATTTTTTATTATCTTTTCGTAAATGCTGCTCTGTGTATATATGAAAGAAGACAATGAATAACTAATATGCATAAATCTAAGTACTTAATAAGTATATTATTTTAGATTAGATAATATTTAATTTCAATTTTAGATATTATATTTTTGACACTTCTAATCACTTGTTCTCTTCTATATTATTTGAATGAGGTAATCAATTTTTTTTTTTTTTTTTTCAAATCTGGAAACCTTTTTTTTAGGTAGCAAAAGGCATCTTACTAAATCGCTTTTTATTCATTTTTGATTAAGTTTCAGTTTCTTCTTAATTATGATTTTTTGTTAAGCCGTTGATAAGTCATTTGTACCTAAATTGTATAAAATTATGAAACATTTATTATTATGTATTATATTTGTGCGCCATCTATTATCTTATACAAGAATTATTTATTTCTTATTTATTTTTTTATATTATACGATATTAATTTTTACGATCTATTATAATACAAATGAATACCATTAAATATGACCTAACCGAAATTTGAATCCGAAACATTTTGATTGGAAGACCGGACGGACCGGAAGACGTGCGGCGAAGAACTATAGTCCTAGTTATTATTATACTACAATATACGCCATTAATCAAATGACTCTCTTTAATATTGTGTAAAATAATTAACCCTTTTAATAATTTAGAAATAATTTAGATGCAAAACCGAAAGGGTTAACAAAATTGAATATTAAGTAATAAATTTTCCGAAAAAAAAAACAAACCATTTTAATTTTGCAAATATTGTAATGTTTATTAGTAAATTAGTTTTTTTTTTTTTTTTTTTTTTTTTAATTTATTTTAGTGAATTTTATTAGAATTTTATAATTTATTAATTATTTGTTTTTGTATTATTTAAAAATTAAAATTAGATAAACTTAATTTAAAAATGTATTTTGTATTTCTTTTTAAAAGTTCATTAAAATTGTAATGAATTTAATTGTAAATAAGTAAGTAATTATATTGTTTTAATAATAGGTAAAAATAAATCCCACCTAATTGAATTTTGAAAAAACAAATGTGGTAATAAATAAAAATTTAATATTTTTAGGTACTCAGTTGTTTTTTTTTTTTTCTTTTGTTTTAAATTAATAATGAATAGTTTATATTATTATATGATTAGTTTAGAATATACATAAATGTAATATAATATTATATAATTATGTTTTAATTAATTAAGTGATTGATTGTGAAGGTGTTTAGCACTAGAACAAGCATGAATTTTTAATTATAGTTAATTTATCTAATAAATAAGGAAGAAATTCTGTTTGTTTGTTTGTTTGTTTGTTTGTTTGTGCCCTTTTCACGTAAAAACCACCAGTCCGATTGCAACCAAATTTTGCAGGAACGTTCCTACGACACCGGAAAGTGTTATAGGCTACATCGCGTTTCGCTTCATTAACCCATTGCGGCCCGAGAGCCATTTAAAGCAGTTTCGTTTTTTCGTTGTCCTGCCTAAACGGTTTGATCGATTGAGTTGAAAATTTGTACAAATGTTCTTCCTAGCATTGGACGGGTGCCGAAGAAATTTGGATACAATATTTTACCCGGATTCGGCCAGGCGGGCTTCCAAAAAATTTTTTGTTTCCGATTTATGTCCAATTTTGTATGGTGGTTTTATGGTCTAAAAAAAAGCCTGTGACAAATTTTTATGAAGATCCGGTAACCCGTTTGGGCACGAGAGCCGAACAAAGTTCATTAAATTTTTCTGTTGTCCTGCTAAAACGGTTTGACCAATTGAGTTGAAATTTTACAATAGTGTAGCTCTTTACCACAGGAGCTCACTGAGTTGATTTGGTTTCGATCCATTAACCCGTTTCGGCACCAGGGGTCAGTGAAGTTTTGTAATTTACTTAGTTGTCGCACTTAAACTGTTTGGCCAATTGAGTTAAAAATTTATCAAAGTGTAGCTCTTTACCGCAGGAGCTCACTGAGCTGATTTGGTTACGATCCATTAACCGGTTTCGGCACCAGGGCTCAATAAAAATTTTTAATTTCTTTGTTGTCGCACTTAAACCGTTTTACCAATTGAGTTGAAAATTTACAAAAGTGTAGGTCTTTATAACAAAAGCTTTCTGAGTTGATTTGGTTACGATACATTAACCCATCAGGCTTCAGCTCATGAAGTGTCTCATTTTTTGTTGTTGTGCTTGAACGATTTGACGAATTGAAAATTTGCACAAGTATTGCACTTTGGCACACAAACTCATTCAATAAATTTGTTGTGATACATTAACACATTTCGACACGATAGACTGTCAAAAAAAAATTTTGTTTCTAATTTCGGTCTAATTTGGGAGGATGAATTTATGGTTCTAAATAAAGCCTGTGACAAAATATTTGTTAACGTTTATTAATCCATTTCCGCACGAGCACTTATTAATAATATTTTGCCTAAATTTATGTATTGTTATTATTATTAAAAAGATATTTCCAACACTCTTTACTTTTATCTATACTGTTTCTAATATTCCATAAAAACCTTTCAATGCAAATTTCTACTATAGAACAGTAATTAAAGTAACCTTATTAAATATCTTAAGAATACTGTTTTTAAGTCTTAACAACATAACATTTTCATGTTAAAAAACAGAAACAATTTCCTAAATTAGACAATCATCATGTCATCATTCAGAAATGCATTACTTAAATGTGGTCTTTACATGTTCTCTACCTATATAAGATGCATGTGTATAACATGTTTCCCATAAAATATCATTGAAATATGTACATATAGTATGTATAATATCCGTATATTTAAAAATATTATAAACTTAATCAATTAAATTAGAAAACATATTCACATTTCTGTATATCATTTAATCAAAAATGAGTACATACATATTTAAAGAACAGAAAACCTTACATTCTTATCCATATACTATTTTTACACATATTTTTAGCCAATCAATTTGGAAACATAATTAGAAAAACTAAAGGTAAAAAAATTCTGGTTGATTTATAAAGGTAGAAAACAATCATGTATTTTTTATATTGAAAATATGTTTAAATATGAAACAGAACCTGAAATGTACGCATTTAAAAATAAGTTTTTTCAAAATTTGAAGAGCTGTCGGTGCTGTAGGATCTCCAACGGTGAGGGTGTATAAAAACGTTGTTCTACAACATTACTCTTTTAAGAAACCTATGCATAGTTAATATTTCATTGCTCTTTATTAAACAGTATATAAGTTTTAACAGACGGAGGGACAGAGCGAACTTAATAACAAATTTTTCAAAATGTGCTTAAAATGATAATTCACAAAAACATGAAGTGACATTACTTACGAAAACAAATGTACTACATTATGGTCATAATTGAAATTCACTTCGCCGTAATTGTGTACTCAATAGATTATTGATTCCTTTAAAAAATTTTTGTTAATTCTTGGCTCTGTTTATTCAATTTAACTAAATCTAATAAAAATCCAAAAAATTTTTTGTTTCCGATTTATGTCCAATTTTGTACGGTGGTTTTATGGTCTTTTTTTCAGCCTGTGACAATTTTTTATGGAGATCCGGTAACCCATTTGGGCACGAGAGCCGAACGAAGTTCATTAAATGTTTCTGTTGTCCTGCTTAAACGGTTTGACCAATTGAGTTGAAAATTTACAATAGTGTAGCTCTTTACCACAGGAGCTTTTTACCACTGAGGTGATTTGGTTACGATCCATTAACCCGTTTCGGCACCAGGGCTCAATAAAAATTTTTAATTTCTTTGTTGTCGCACTTAAACGGTTTTACCAATTGAGTTGAAAATTTACAAAAGTGTAGGTCTTTATAACAAAAGTTTTCTGAGTTTATTTGATTACAATACATTAACCCATCAGGCTTCAGGCCATGAAATTCTCATTTTTTATTGTTGTACTTAAACGATTTGACCAATTGAAAATTTGTACAAGTATTGCACTTTGGCAGACAAACTCATTCAATAAATTTTGTTGTGATACATTAACACATTTCGACACGATAGACTGTCAAAAAAAAATTTTGTTTCTAATTTCTGTCTAATTTGGCAGAATGGTTCTAAATTAGGCCTGTGACAAAATCTTTGTTAACGTTTGTTAACCCATTTCTGCACGAGCACTTATTAATAATAGTTTGCCTAATTTTGTGTATTTTTATTATTATTAAAAAGATATTTCCAACATTCTTTACTTTTATCTATACTGTTTCTAATATTCCATAAAAACCTTTCAATGCAAATTTCTAATATAGAACAGTAATTAAACTAACATTATTAAGTATCTCAAGAATACTGTGTTTAAGTCTTAACAACATAACATTTTCGGCCGTTGTTTAAATACAGAAACAATCTCCTACATTAGACAATCATCATGTCATCATTCAGAAATGCATTACTTACATGTGGTCTTTATATGTGGTCTACCTATATAAAATGCATGTGTATAACATGTTTCCCATAAAATATTGAAATATGTGCATATAGTATGTATAATATCTGTATATTTAAAAATACTATAAACTTTATCAATTAAATTAGAAAACATATTCACATTTCTGTACATCATTTAATCAAAAATGAGTACATACATATTTAAACATACATATTACGTACATATTTTTAGCCAATCAATTAGGAAACATAATTAGAAAAACTAAAGGTAAAAAAATTCTGGTTGATTTATAAAGGTAAAAAACAATCATGTATTTTTTATATTGAAAATATGTTAAACAGAACCTGAAATGTACGCATTTAAAAAGAATTTTTTTCAAAATTTGAAGAATTGTCGGTGCTGTAGGATCTCCAACTGTGAGGGTACATAAAAAAGTTGTTCTACAACATTACTTTTTTAAGAAACCTACGCGTAGTTAATATTTCATTGCTCTTTATTAAACAGTATATAAGTTTTAACAGACGGAGGGACAGAGCGAACTTAATAACAAATTTTTCAAAATGTGCTTAAAAGGATAATTCACCAAAACATGAAGTGACATTACTTACAAAAAAAAAATTGATTACATTATGGTCTTTTATAATTTAAATACGATTTTATGTTTCGGTATTAACTAATATTAACGAATATATAAGTTTTGAAAACAGACGGAGGGGCAGAGCGAACCTAATAGCAAATTTTTCAAAATATGCTTAAAAGGATAATTCACAAAAACATGAAGTGATATTACTTACGAAAAAAAATGTACTACATTATGGTCATAATTGAAATGCGATTTTATGTCTCCGTATTAAAGAATATATTGTGGAAATTCACTTCGCCGTAATTGTGTACTCAATAGATTATTGATTCCTTTAAAAATTTTTTGTAGAAGAATTGTCTCTAATTCTTGGCTCTGTTTATTCAATTTAACTAAATCTAATAAAAAATAGAATATAAGCTATCAGTATCTGTAAATGTATAGTAATAAATTAACTATATTAATTAAATTATATTAACGCAGAAACAAAAGTTAATAATTTTTATTTCATAAAGCCAATAAAATATTCCGGGCAACGCCGGGTACTCTGCTAGTGTGTACATATATTTAAAAATATTTTACAGTGGTTGTACAAGAATTGAATGAGATAAATTTAAATTAATTTAAACTCTGTATAGGTGTACAATATATCTATAAAATCTCTATATATTTCGAAATTTATCTTCTTTGATTGCACCTTACAACTATTGCCCTAATATATAAAGTAAATTTTAGTAAAAACAAGAAAGGGAGGGTATATATATAGTTGATTGTGTTAACTCTAGGATATTCGTACGAACATAAGTTATGTTGTTACCATAAAATTTAATAATCTTTTACAGAATTTCAGATATCTGACTAAATTAAGTTTCAAAATGTATTTATGTAAATTTTGGGAATTGTATAATTTAACCCATTTCCCTAAACCAACCAAATTTCCCAGAACTTTTTAAATCAAAATATGAGAATACAAAACTTTGCAGCTACTCGAACTTATTGCGTTAGATCAACAAAATACCTAACTTCAATAAGCACTGAGTTATTTTCATATATATATATAAAAAAAAAAATTGTATGGTAGTTAGTCGAACCCACCAATTTGCTCAATTTGAATATCAAAACTAACAATTTTACAAAGGGGAAGATAGTAAAAATTTCAAAATATTTCTCTAATATTTTTTGATTTAACGTGCAGACAGGCGGACGGACGTACATGGCTAAATCGATTCAAAATTCGGTTCCCAGCAAGAATCCATCTCGTTTCCTTTAAGGTGTCATAAACATTAGGCGAATACTCTACGAACTAATTATAAGAACTACGTTCATTCATGGGTATAACGATAAAAATAGAATTCTTTTTAGCTATTTAAATGTACAATCCTATTGGATTGGTGAAAATTATTGGCATTTTTTTTTTTTAAATTTAAGCATATAAACACATAATAAGAATTTTTAAAAAGGAATACTTAATGACAATATTATCGGACTTATAAAAAAAAAAACATTTTGTGTTCATATCTTTAAAAGCATAAAATAAAAAAAAAAAATTTCCATATGTCGGAAGTTCTAAATCAGAAAATATTTTTTTTCATGACAAAAACAAAACATATGTAATAAGGAATTATATAGACTTAATACTTTTATATAAATAACGATGTGTAATGTACAGAAGTGATTATCATAGCAATATTACATAAATTATAATTGATAAAGAGACTTTAGATATATATATATATATATATAATAGAGATGTAAAATATATTACACATTCAGGTGTTTTTTTAATGTGATTAATTACATGCATATTGTTACATGCATATTGTAATAACTATACGTGTATTTTTAACTTAAAAAAATGACTAATTTTAATTTAAAATCTTATAAGTAGTTCTTATAAGTAGTTATAAGTAGTAGTTATTTTATTTTTCAATTTATTTGAATCATCAGTCATTTATTTTCACAGTAACTTATTTTTTTAACAGTATATCAGTTAAGGAAAACATATAACTATATATGGCGTTTATTATATTAAAATATACTTAAATTTCATATTTCATAACTTTTACATGAATGTGGCTATACTTATGTTTATCGGTGGCAGCGCCCCATTATTTTAAACGTTTTATTGTTGAAATATGTATTTAAAACAATAATTAAGAAGGATTTTAGAGTTGGGTTCAAAATCAGGGTTTCAATAATTTATTTAACGATTTTAATAGTGTGTTGTTGAAATATGAATCTATTATTAATCGTATAAGAATAGATTTTAATACTTACTTTAAAATTGTTGAAAAGTAAATTACATGTTCTTTTTACAGTTATTCATATATATATATAAGCTTTGACCATAAAATTCTGAAAAAGTTTATGTAAGCAACTTTTATAAAAGCAAATAAAATTCAGTTAAATGTAATACGAAATCAAATGAAATCTAGTCAAATCAAATGGTAGCAATTTACCCAATTCCGACTTAAAAACTAACAAAAAGTATATTATTGAGAGTTGAGAGTTTGTTGTTTAAGAACTAGTTGTCTGTATGTGAGAGCATATTTGTGCTCAAGTCTCCGGTGTGATGCATAAACTATTTTATTTTTTCTTAAATATTTAAGAAATATTTAGAAAGGGACTATACTAAATAATTTTATTACATAAATAATTCAACAATAAATTAAAATAATTTTTTTTTTTGTTTTCTTTAAATTAATACAATTTTTTTTTTTAAATTTTGTAAGAATCTCGGTAATAACTTCTTTTATAATTAAAACTTTAATTACCTCAATTTATACTGAAATTACCCTACAGCCGAGTAATCAATGTCTTAGTGAAACTAATGATTTTTTCAAAAATGAAAGTTAGTTAAATGTGAATAATAAATGACTTAGAAAATGTCCTATGCAAGGGAGCTAATAGGAATGGAAAGAAGAAACAAAAATATCAACACTAACACTGATAATGAACAGTATTCTAAATGAAGTGAAGATCTAAAAAAAAATTAAGTTAACAATTATTAAAGGTTTAAAGGTTTTAGAATAAGGAATATAGTAAAAGTATATACAACTTTAAATTAATTAATTTTTCAAATATATATATATATATATATAATATAGAAATATTAGGGTAATAAATTTAAAGAAAGCTATAAGGCAGATAGGCGTTTTTTTTTTTATGATTAATACAATAAGTATTTAATTATAAATTTTTTCACTGATTAAAAAATGTTACTTGTATTTTTCAAAAAAAAAAAAAAAAAATAAGTCATTAAAACTTGACCTAGTTCAGAATACCTAATATATACATAGATAGAATAAATAGGTAACAATTTCTCTAAAAACAAAAATTTTTTTTTCTTCATCTTATAATATAGACTTAAACCAGCTTAAACTTTAATATAACAAGTACAACCAATTAAACCTATACATAGTTACTTGTATAAAAAAAAACTGGTATAAAAATATTTTTATATATAATTAGCAAGTAACTAACTATATACAAATAACTATTTTCAAGTAAAAATTATTAACTTGTATCTTTTTGTACAAATTTTTTTTTAAGATTAGACTCTTACACTTATATGTAATCTGCATTTAATACTTACACTATATAATAAGAAAAAAAAAGTTTAAGTACATCTACTTTTAAAGTACCATAATTCATCTCCGTATCCTTGAATAGAAGAGATAAAAAAAGATAGAATAGAATTAGTTTTATATCTACTAAAGACAAAAACCAAAAAAAAAAAAAAAAAAATTTTAGTAAAAAATGTAAATTTTGTTCTAAAAATAAATTTTTAATTTTTTTTTTTAATTTGTGCCGGAGCACATTAACTGTATGAAGAGTTGAAGGAAATTTATGTGACAATGTTTGTATTATAATTTTTCTTTTCCTACCCTTTTAGTTTTTAATGTCACAACGATTTTGTTACTTTTTTAGCACGTTTTCAAAAAAATTTTGAAAATATGTGCCTATTAGTATCACTCTGTTCGTCCGTCCGTCTGTTTAGAAAACTTCTATAGCGTTATAAATAGAGAAAAACAATTTTAACTATGGGTAGGTCTTATTACAAAATTAATGTTGTAGAACAACTTTTTCATGTAGCTCCCTCCATTACATAGCTACAGCCCGTCAAACTTTGAAAAAGCTCTATTTTTAAATGCGTATATCTCATGTTGCGTGTAACATATTTTCAATCTGAAAACGCTATTCAACCGAAATTTTTTTTACCTTTCTAAGTCAATATCAAAATTGTAGCATTTATTTTAAACTTAGTTTAAATTTACCGTAATGTGAAAATCAAATTTTGCATGATTTTTCTATCTTCATGACTTCGGGACGCGTTTAGATATAGACTTAAAATATATAGACTTTAGAGAAGAAATAGAGGGAAGAAAGAACTTTTAGACTTAGTATAAGTTTCTTAAGAAACATTTTTTGGACCACCCTCTGTTTATGAGCTATTAGGGCTCAAAAATTGAAGATTTGCTATTTTTAAATACCTGTAACTTAGCCACCTGTATAAAATTTTCTTCGGCAAGACATAAAAATTAATCTTTAGCATATATATTTTTACATTAATCTTTAGTATATATATTTTTACATTAATCTTTAGTATATATATTTTTACATGTGCTAACGATTTTTCTTAGTTATATAGGGTTGCGGGCTTACAGCCTCTCAAAATTTCAAAAAAGTCCTATTCTCATAATTTTTCTTATATGAAATTTCCAAATTTTGATCCAAGTCACAATTCTGAACAGTTTTATTTTCTTTTGAAAATGTGTGCTTTTAAAAACCGTTGGTTTACATTCTGCCTTGTCTTTTTTTTTTTGTTTGGAAAGAAACATAAACTTTAAAATCTATTAGATTTAAAAACTAACTATTATCTTATTTTTAATATACATAATTTAGGGATACCGGAAAATATGAAAATTAAATTTTATTATTATTTTAGGAGGTTCTTATTATTTTCGATCTTGGACTCTTCAGAATAGAACAAACAATTCCTAATTTAAACTTTCCATTAGTGTTATACTTATTATGAAATTTTATAATAATGATCTGTGAAGTAATAAGATAAAATAAAATTTTTGTTTCTTATTACAAAATTATTTGATAAAAATAAAAGTTGACTTAAAATTATTTTAGCATTAAAACAGAAACAAGGTAACACCCCTTACAGAATTTTATTTATTTTAAGATTAAGCTTCGAAATTAGTAGTTTCTAAGGTTTGACATTTTTTAATAAAATAAAGACAGTAATATAATATAATATAGTAAGAATTTACATGTAATATGATTAGTTAAAAGAGACATTTTAGACAATTTACAAAAGGTTTCTAGATAAAGCAATTATTTTAAAAAAAATTTACAAATTTTACCTTTTTAAGTTTGTTGCTTGAGCATAACTACTTTTGAAAAATAAAACATTCTAAATTCTATTTTAAATCTAAGATCGTTTTATTTTTCAAAAGTTGCTCAAACAAGAAACTTAAAAAAGTAAAATTTGTAAATTTTTTTTAAAATTATATTTTAAAATTAAATTAGGATATAAGAACTCATGGAGCCCTTAATTTTGCAAAATTTTCTATTTTCTAACTAAAATAGGTACTTCAATTTTTATTACACTTTTAATGTTAAAAAAATGGTCAAAGTTAGTGGTAAATATTTTTGAGAATTTTTGCATGTTTATCAATAAAAAGTTTTTAATTACAATTTTCGAATCAAAAAAAATTATCTGAATATATTTAGTAAAAATCGGAATTCCAAAAAAAAAACATCTGAAATTATTTAGTAAAAATCTGAATTAATTTAGTAAAACTCTGAATTTCAAAAAAAAAAATCTGAATTTATTTAGTAAATACCTGAATTTATTTAGCAAAAACCTGAATATATTTAGTAAGTACCTGAGAATATTTAGTAAATACCTGAATTTGATCAGAAAATGCTATAATAAGTAATTTTTTATTTGTAAAACCAAGTGTCAATTTAGATTCTGAATTTATATGGTTTTACTTGAAACTGCAGTTCAAACTTTTTTGGTTACCCTAATAAGCAAATATACATAAATTTATATAATATATATTGTAATAAATATATATATAGGGTTTAGATGACTATGACGACGACGAAGACGACTATTTTTTTTTTTCTTATATGTATGTGCTTTAACATTTTTTTATGTTCATATATTTTATATTTACGTCTTTACTTGTCTATTTTTTTTGTTTTGTTTTTTTTTGTAAATGAAAACCTATAGGTGCATTACCATAATTCGTCATACATTCTACGACTATTATAAGTTTACAGCGAAACTTAACAACGATAAAAATAATTCCTACGCTATTGTAAAACAATAAAAAAAAAGAAAACAATAATAAAACTTATAAAATTATTGAAAAGAAATAAAAAAAAAAGAAAATAAAATAAAAAAAGATAAAAAAGAAGAATTAGAATTTAGAAGGAATATTTTTTGTAAGAAAATCTACGTGTGTTGTGTTTCTGCATACATAATAACTAGAATTTCATTGTTTTTATTTAAATGCAATTTCGTTTTTTATTTTTACTACGTTCTATTTTGTTCTATTCTTTTACTTTTTTTTTTTTTGTTTTTGTTATTACATACTTAAAACTAGTGAGTACACTTGAATGAATACTTTTTTGTTATTATTATTTTTAGTTTAGATTTTTTATTTATTTATTTTATTTTATTGTATTTTCTAATTTCTATATTACAAGTAAAGTTTTTATTATTTATAATAATCTTATATAATGTCTTCAATTTAACTAATTAATTAGTATTTTTAAAATTCTACGAAACTTTAATAAAAAATAAAAAACTTTATATAAAACTTAACGAAAATCTGTTGCTTAATATTTTTAATTTAGTATAGCGAGATTGTATAAAATCGTTTAAATAATTTTTGGGTAGATATTTTTTATATAATTGAAATTTAATTGAATTTTCTATTTGAAAATTTATCAATGGAGATAAGAGTTTTTTTATTTAAATTTTTCTCAATGGAGATAAGAGCTTTTCAATTTCATATACATATTATGTACCTAATATAGATATATTGCATACCTATAATTTTGTCTAAATAATTATTTATAGACTTAACAATATGGTTTATGAGGAAAATTAGGAATAACTGAATTTAATAGTTATTCCTGTCTTAAAAGCAATTTACCTTAAAAATATAATTAAAGTACCTATAAATAAAAGTATTTTTAACTTATAATACTGGAAGAATGTAAACATTAAATCAATATACAGGTTATTTTTCCTTCTTACTAATGATCGAAAATATCTTTTATTTTTTTTATTATATTCGTACCTATAAAAAAAAAAAATGTAACATAATTTTTTAATTTTATGAGAGTTTTTGCCAGATATCATTTAATACATGACGTAGTATGTACTTAGTTAATTGGGTGGTCTTTAAATCAAAAAATCTTAGGTTTACAAGTCATTTCAGGTCATGTCAAATTTTAATAATTTATATCGTAATATAAAATTAATAATTTTTGTGTAATCGAATAAACGGCATATAAATAATGTAATAGCTATTTGTGTTTCATATTTTTCTCGAAAATTCGTACAATCGACTAATCAATGACTTAGTTTAAATAATGATGAAATAAATTGAAGCGTATTAGTTTACCATGAATAATAAGGCTTTAGTGGATCCACTCTATATTCCTTAAAATCTTATAAAACTAATGATATCATTTTCAACGCTTAATAAAACATAAAAACATGTCACATGACATTTCATTCACTAACATTAGTTGTCATCGCTTTTTCATTCCAAATTACCATTTACATAATTCTAAAAAAAAAAAAAATTCCAGGAAAAAAAATTTCAAAAAAAAAAAATTCAAAAATTTAATGGCAAACATTTTAAATAGCGCTAAAAGCATTAACTAAACAAGTTTTTGGAACTCTATGATTTTGTAACCAACTATTAAATCGCTCCTAACATCTTTTTAGATACACATTTCAACAACAAGACATTTAAAATAGTGGGGGCTACTACCCCCAAACCGTCATAAAGAAATTATTGGACACTGTTATTTTATGATCAACCATAAAACCCCAACTATGTATTTATTTTTTTTCCAAACATATTTCAACAACAATATATTGAATAAAGTGGGGACTGTCGCCCCAAACTCCCGCCAAATAAATTATTAAAATTCTGATTTTGAAACCAACTATATAAAATCTCTCCTAATTTAGAATTTCACATATACATACATATATAAAAATATTCTGGAAAAAATGTATAACTCTTATTTTGAATTCAACTTTAAAATCCCTCCTAATTCAGAATCTCACATATTTACATTTATACATATTCTGTAAAAGACGTGTAATTCTGATTTTGTAACTAACTTTAAAATTCTTCCCAATTATTTTTTTACCAAAATATTTTAATAACATAGTATTAAAAATAATTGGGGCTATCGCCCTCAAATCCCCGCCTTTATTTTCGCCTAGTAGAGAATCCCGCTCTCACTAATCAAATTTTTAAAGTTTGAAGCTTGAATGCTTACAAAAAAACTTTGTCGTCAATAACAAAGAATATATTTTATTTTGTGGGCAATTTTGTTTTTTGGAGTGACACCATCCCTTTTTATGACACCATCCCTTTTTGTAAATGTAACCTAGTATGGCATGGACCAATATTTAGCCTAGTAATTAAAGAAACTTAATCTAAAATATAAATAAAACTTTTAAATAAATATTTATTTTAATTTATATATCTTTAAATAAAAAATAAAATAAAATTTTTTTTATTAAGTTTATTTTTATTTAAGTTTAATTGTTATTTTTTATTTAAAAAATATCTCATTTATATTTTATAAGAAGAATTCATTCATAGTTTAGAATATTATTAACTAAAAAACTAATTTTTTTTATTTTCTTTTTGCCTTTTATTTTTTTCATAAAATTTTCCCTGTAGACATTTAGGTTTTTCATCAACAAAAAAAAGCTTATATACATACATTTTTATATTTCTATGCATACACAAGTGAATTTTAATTTGTAAATTACTTAATTATATAAATTATGAACTTTCCCTCATTTTTTTTTCCTCTTTTTTTAGTTAATTATAGAAAATAAAATAATAAAATAAATTTTTTCTCTAGAGTTTTTCGACCATTTAGTTTTTTATGTTCAAACAAAAAAAAAAAAAACACAAGTTAATTTTTAGAATTAAAATGTTATTTAAATTTCAGTGATGTTGTTCTTTTTCTTCTATCCATATGCCAGAGACAAAAATGTGGCGACATTTTAAGTGGCGTCTTGTAACTTTAAAAACTTCAGAACCTATTTTATTTTATATATATATATATATATATATATATATATATAAATTATTTCAAAAAGACATTCATTTGTTCTTACAGAATTCAATTATTTTGTTAAAAAAACGAAAACAAAACAAGAAAGAGAGGTGGTAAACTTGTAACTTTAAAAAGCTACATAATATATAAATTTTTCGAGAAAAGTGGTTCTTAGTCTATTTAAGCTCGTAGTATCTGAAGTTTTAAGTATCTGAAGTTTTATCTGAAAAGCTTAAGCATAGAAAAAAGTTTATTTACAATGAAATTTCAATTTTTGATTCATTAAAGGTTATTAATCCCATCTACGCATCACAGATTTCAACTGAAAATTATTTCCAATATTCATATGACGGCGAATTAAAGAAGAATTAGTATTAAAGTTGACTGTAACTCTAAGATACCCACAACAAACATATCATATATTTTTTATAAAACTTTAAATATTTAACTTGTTATATATATTACTTATATATATTTATGTAAATTTCGGAGTTGTACGACAGTTACTCGAATCAAGTACCCCAAAATATCCAAATTTTACCCAGGTTACATAATTTAAGATGTCTTTTTTAAGTGCCAATATATATGAATATATAAATTTCCCAGTTGTATAACAGCTGGCTAAATCTGTTGTGACCAGAACAATAAAAGTTTTTCGTTGACATAAAATTTATCTTCGCACAAAATTTCCGATAATTAGCTAAATTATATGTGTGTACACTTGAGTTGTTTTCATATAAAGAAAAACGTTTTATGGCAGCTACTCAAACTCGTTTCATACTTATTAAATTTTAGTAGAAAAGATGACATTTAAAAATAAAAATGAAGCGGTAAACATTTCAAAATCCTATCTCTTTTGTTTTTTGAGGTATCGTGGTAACGCTCGGACGGACACACATATAGTTAAATCTACTTAAAATTCAATATTATCAAAATAATTTGTATACATAATATATACTTTTTCTATCTATTTCGTCTTCTTTGCCATTATCGCAAACATAATGACAAATTTATTATACCCTTTGATCTATTTTCGTATGAGTATAAAAATACGATGTAGGGTGAACATTAGAAATAAATTTTTTCAATGATCATAGATGGAGTGTACCCTGCAATCTAACATGTTAAATAAATATCTGTAAGTTAAACCTTAATTAATTTATACATTATAGATTCAAATTTCCAATACAAAAAATAACCTGAATACGTTCAAAACTTTTATTTTTAAACCTATAATAACCAACAATTATTACTAAATTAATGATTAAAAGTCATTGCCCACTATTTTTTTTTTTTTTGTTATTGAATAAAAAAAAAAAAAGTTTTTCCTGGTTTTTCTTTTATTATTTCTCAACTTTTCTTTAGTCTTTTCTTAAAAAAAAAAAAAAGCATTGTTCTTGATTTTAATTTTCTTTTCCTATATTTTTTTTTTTTTTTTACATTTTTCTAATTCATTGTGTCTCTAAATTATTTTTTACGTATTTGTTATTTTTTATGTTTTTGTCAATTTTTTCTTTTAAACTCCTGCATTGTTCTAAGTACAATAAAAAAAAAAAAAATGTTTTCCCCTATTATACAGACATATTATAAAATAATAGACTCAAA
This sequence comes from Poecilobothrus nobilitatus, assembly GCA_947095535.1. Classification (NCBI taxonomy): domain Eukaryota; kingdom Metazoa; phylum Arthropoda; class Insecta; order Diptera; family Dolichopodidae; genus Poecilobothrus; species Poecilobothrus nobilitatus. The sequence continues at coordinate 73,152,932 of OX352774.1, forward strand.
AAAACAAGAGGAAATTAATATAGTTACTACAAGTCAAGAAAAATAATCAAAAAAAATTTTTTTTTTTCAAAAGTACATATAAAAAAAAACAAAAGAAAAATTGGCTGTAATAGTCGTGTGTGGAGAACCGCGACGTCAACATTTTAAAGTGCGTGGTTCCCTTTTTTTTTATTTTAGTTTTTTATTTTCTCGATTCTTTTTTTAAAGCAAATCCAATGAAAATTATAAAACAAAAAAAAAAATCCAAAGAAAAAATATCAACAAAAATGCATTTACCTATTTATTAGATAAATATAACAAGCAAGCAATCAGCATTTTTGTTTTTATTCTTTTTGGTTCGATAAGAAAAAAAAAATAATTAAAAAAACAAGAAATAATATTTTATCGAAAACTATTTTAAGCTTGCATAAGGTATAAAAAAGAAATACCATAAAAAATTCTTATACTTAATATAACAATGATTCTCCAACTGTTAAATGTAAAATTTTATATTTCCATTTTTTTTTTTTTTTTGACTTTTAATTTATGGTGTGATCATAAATTTAGAAAATCTAATGATATGTTAACTGTAAAAAATAGAGTATAGGGTACTTTCTTATATAGTGACATGCAGTGGAAAAGACAGAATTTAAATGCACAGACGTATTGGAAACAATAGCCATAAAACTCTAATTCATCAATTAAACTTATAATATAAAGATTTAGCATACTTTACACTAAGACAATATTTCATACAACTTCTTTAATAAAAGATTAAATAAGTATTTAAATTAGGGATCACTTCACATTTCTAAAAAGAAATATCAGTTAATACTTTACATTTTTTTTTAATTAAGTATGTTATTATGTATTTTTAAATTTTAACTTGTTAGGCAGCGATAGCGGCGAAAAATGGCAGGTCGGCCTATTATTCTCAAAACAATTTGAAAGTGAATTAAATGGATGTAATCGCAAAAAAATAAACTTGAAAAAGGAGTGTATTGTTTTCAGTAGTTTCAAGATTTTTTTTTTTTGTTTTTCTACTGTTACACAGGGGTGGTTTAGTAGGTAAGAGCGTATGAAATAGGTTGTAAACACTGAGGGAGTATGGGTTCGAATCCCACACACGTCGTGTAAGAATAATTTCCCCCTTACGACATTTACAGTCACATTTGAAAAAAAAGGCTGTGTAATTTCCTTTAAGTGGCAGCGCAATATACTAAAACAAACAACTTTTACACAATACATAACTGTATAACTGTATTGCTCGATTCTAAGTTTAAGTTATCGTTTAGTTTTGGTCTATTAAAATATTATCAGAACATTAATTAAAAATATTAATCTCATTCACTAAAAAATATTTAAAAAAAAAAATATACCCTTAACATTCACAAATTTGTTTTAAACAAGTTTGCATTCACTGAGACTTAAATACATTCTAGTGTTGTTCAAAATAATAATTTTTTATTTTTATAATTATCTAATATTTGAATGTGCTGTGTTACATGTCAACTATAAGTTTGTCAATCATATATTATATAACATTTACTTAATAGTTTTTAAGGTATCTTTTAAAAAATTTCATTGTTGCAACACAAATATCATAAAGTTGAAGAATCCATTTACTTATAAAAAAACAGCATAATTCGATTAAATCGTAAGTATGTTTGGTTGGTATATATGGTTGGCAATACTGTTTATCGTAAGTATATATGGTTGGCAATACTGTACAGAGTTTAATAAAATTTCAAATCAAATAAAACCACAAAAGAATAAAGATACACAAAGCCAGAGTTGCCACTTTGATAATTATTTACCAAATTTGGTAACTTTTTTTTTGCTTTAGTAACTTGGTAACTCTTCTCTCAATTTGGTAATTTTTTCAAAATTTCACGCTGAAGAATATCATTTCAAGCAATTTTTCAGAATCCGAAAAAAAAAAGTTATTAAATCAAATATACTTTTTTTCTATTTAAAATAACTGGATCAATTTAAATTACGATTTCATTTTCGAAACAATAATATAAGAGTTATCCATAATAACTTCTACAAATTTTTTGTTCGATTCATATTGTATCAGTTTTCATATAGTTACTTAGTAACAAAATTTTCTTTTTTAACAGAATATCATAACAATTGGAACACAATGGAAATTGCTCAGTCAGTTTAATCATGTTCCATGACCTTAAAAGTTCTATGGATATTAATGAGTCTTGGCAAAAAATGAATTTTATAAAAAAATGATTTGGACCAATATTGAGCTTAATGATTTCAAAATTTTAGCAATTTTTATTTAATTTTTTCTGTTAGTGGTTTTGTTTTTATTTTATTTTCATGTTTATGTTATAAATTATAATTAAAAATAAATTTAGCATTTTTCTTTTCTAATTGTAATTTTGTAACTTTTTCATTTTGACGTAGTAAATATTAAATTTTCGGAGTGGCAACTCTGCTAACAAAGCACAAAAGAATTGCAGAAATCCTTTTGTTTTTTTTTGTTTTTTTTTTGTTTTCTGTATAAAACAATTCATTCACAACTTATCAATGATTTTTCACCAGCAAATAGTGATACCTTAAATAAGTATCTCTATAATAAAATTAAAAACAAAAATAAAACAAAATGAATTAATGAAAAAATGTATTAATAAAAATGAATGAAATTAACAATCAAATAATAAAATACACACACACACATATGTACATACATAAACAAATATGTACAATGTTTTTTTTTTTTGCTGTATTAAATTATTGTGCGTAGGCAAAAAGAACTATTAAAATTATGCATTTTTGATTGATGATTTCACATACATGCATATACATATATTAGTATTATTTAGGTATATATCTATGTATGTAAATCTTTCATCTTATTCTTTCAATATATGTATGGTATGATTATTTTTGTCTCTGAAATAAATTAAAAAACTATAAAATTCATCAAAATATAATAGTAAACAAAAGAAACAACACCCTAACCAGTAGCTATAAAAAAAAAAATATTGAACAAAAAGTTCTCAAACTTATCAACGCAACAAAATTAAATTAAAAGCATACATACATACAGAAGAACTTTAAAAAAAAAATTACAAATTACAATAAACATAAATAACGCGATTGTGACGCAATAAATGTCGTAACGTAACTCGTTTTGTTTTGTTTTTTTTTCTTTATTTTTTAATTTAATTTATTATTTATTTATTTTTATTTTATTTTTTTTATTTCTTGAAATTTTATTTTATACATAATGGTTTATTAGTGTTGTGGTATGTACATATGTGAAAACAGAAAACCAATTAAAAAAAAACCGCCTAATCGCTAATAAAAATTAGTCGCAATGACTTTAAATTGTTAATTTAATATGTAGTACATTATTATTTTTTTTTTTTTTCATTTTTTATATAGAAACATACATAGGTTACCTACTTTACTTATTTATTTTATCAGATACTTTTTATGCTAAAAACAACGGTACCTACTAATATGTTCGGTATAACAAATATATAAGTAGTTTAATATTTTGGATTTCGTTTTTTTTTTTGTTTTGTGCTTCAAATAAAATATACTTAGTTTTTATGAATTCTAATTTCATATTTTTTATTTTTTTTTAATTTACATGAAATTTTTAATGGTGTTTGATTTTGAACTTATTTAATAATTATAGTTATATCAAGAAAGCAACTATTAACAATTCACTATAAAATCAACACTTTTTAACGAGTATTTTTTTCGTAATATTATGGCCTGAGCTTTTAAAATGTAAACATCAGCTGTGTTACTATTGCTGAACATATAAGTCTTCTTTTAATTTTTCCTCTGATTTATGTTTTTTAGCACTTTTTTGCAAAAAAAAAAAAAAAATTGAAAAATTTGCACTCTGTTCGTTCGTTTGTTTACTAAACTTCTAAACCGTTAAATAGAACAATGTAATTTTAATCATGGATAAGATCTCTTGACAAAATTAATGTTGTACGTAGCTTCACCGCTTATGGAGCTACAGCATCTCAACGTTTTACCTTTATAAATTAGTATCAAAATATAAAGTACTTTTTTTTAAATTTCGTATTTTAGATTTACCGTTATGTGAAAATAAAAATTTGCAATATTTTACTTGTTTCATACACTTTTAAATACAGCATTGAAATTTTTAGAAATGAAAGATTTTGCTTTTTTTACCACCCCCAAGTTCAAGAGCTATTAGAGCTCAATAATATAAAATTTGGTATTTTTGGACACCTGTAACTTCGGTACTTGCATAAATTTTGCAAAGTAAAAGTCAAAAAATAAAAAACAATAAAAGATTATATTTTACACCAATAAGTATTTCACGTTATTCAAGCAAACATTTCTTATTATTTATTAATTATTATATTCTTATTTCCTATTTACCATTTTTAATAATTCATTATAATAGGGTGATCTCTGTCCCTATTGCTTTTGAAATCACTTTTCAGTTTAGCATTTGATCCTATTTGTTGGTGTTTATCTTGGTGTTGGTGTTTATATTAGTAACAATGGTTATATATTTTTTTATTTTTTACACTTATTTATATTAAAATAATAAAATTTTAGATTTCTCAAAAGGGGCATTTTACAGTTCACCTTTAATCTTGATTGTACTGATATACATCTTTTTATACGTTTGCAAATGTATAAGTATATTTTTAATCAACCACTTTTTACTCAATAATCAAAACTTGAATGGAATCAGTTAGAAAAAAAAATAATTTCCAAATCGAAATAATTTTGCTATTGTAATAGATTGGTATTTACATCAAATGAATTGGCTAAATTTTAATATTTTGTTTTAAAAATCTCTCCCAATAATTAGTTTTTTTGCTACATTAGTTACCCTCTCACATGGACGTACACATATAATGTGATGAGAAAATAAAGAAATATTTCCTTTTCAGGTGTAATCGCGGTACAAGTATTAAATATCAAATTATTTTAGATTTTATTATATTTTATATAATATTTTTCACTGATCGAACTTTGAACCCAAGATCTTTAGTCTGAAAATTCGGTCATATTATGAATATGAGTTGACGACAATCGGCGACTCACGAATTGTGCCATTGGTTAGATGACAATTAGTTTTTGGAGATAATTTTGCTTTCATTTGTCATCCCCTCTCGCCTAGTAAATGAAATTTACATTACATCAGTGCAACGTATTGTGCATACCATTACTATTGAGTACATTATAAGTACTTTACATACTTTGGCATCCTTTTTCTATATATTTTTCCACGTTTTTATACCCGTACGATAGGATCGGGTATAATAAAATTACTCCTCCGTTTGTAACACCTCGAAATAAGCGAGCTAGATATACCTTCAAAGGTATGGATCGGATCAGAAAAAAATTCTAAGACTTTTGAGCCATGTCCGTCCGTCCGTCCGTCAGCACACTAACTCAAAAACTAAGAAAGCTAGAATCTTGAAATTTACACAAAATATTTTGGGAGTAATTTGTAGGTTCCCTATTTTTTTTGGTTGAGTTTGGACCAAGCCTTAGGGTAGCTCTCGAACACCTAACTTTTAGATCCCCACATTTTTTTTGCAATAGAGCTATAAAATTTTAACTACTGATAGATCTCACAAAAATATTAATTTTATTTTTAATAACTTTTTTTTGTAGCCCCACCCGTTACGGAGCTACAGCTCCCCAAAGGTTCAAAAAAGCTCTATATTTAAATTGTTATAGCACAAGTTGTATAAGGTATATCTTCATTTTGAAAACGCCAAACGATTACTACTTTTATTAGCTTTAAAAGTATATATACAATAAATATATATTTGTGACATACGGTGTCTTAATTTACCGTTATGCGAAACTAAAATTTTGCAAAATCCTTTAACCCTTCTATCTTCTGGACGGGTTAAGCTGGAAACTTGAAATTTTGACAGAAGTTAGATCTTTGAAAATAAGTATGAGTCATTTCAGAAGTTTTTTTTGTATCACCCCCCGTTTAGAAGCTGTAAGGAGTCAAAAACTGAAAATTTCCTATTTTTAAACACCTGTAACTTGAACACCTGTTAAAATTTTTTTGAAGTAATACACAAAAATTAAAGCTTCGACATCATACTCTTATTTCTGTTAACAACTTTTTTTAATAATATAGGGTTACTTTATAATTGACGAAAGTGTTACTTGATTTTTTCAAATTTTCTAACAAATTTGTTCAACAAATTTTTTCCATTTTGTTTTACTCGATAATTTGAAATTGTTGAGGATATAATGCGTAGTACATAAAAATGCAAATAAATAAACAACATAACGGTTGCTTGAAGAATTTTTATTTATATGATATTAATATATATACATACGTATATAATATCATGTTTATTTACATATCGTATATGTCACTAGTGAATGAATGATAAGAGTATAGATGTATATTATATAGCGCCGTATTTGCATACATATATGTATTTTATTGTACTTATAAGAAATTATTCTGTCAATGGAATATTTAAATATAATATAATATAATATTTAAAATTATATTTACTATTTTGTACTAAGTAAATTTAATATACATTTACCGCTTAGTATTAAATGGTACTATAGAATATTTGAAAAAGTTTTGGATTGATAATCGTTATGTGAAAGGTTAGAATCTGCTTTCGAAGAATGTACATATAAACATATAGTTTGAATATATGTACAACCCATAGTTCTAGAAATTATAAAATTCGCCCAAATTATTTTAAAATAATAAAATATTAAAAAAATAATATGTGAGCAGAGTGACAGGCTGTTAACATACTAACGGTTCGTACGGGTATCTAAGAGTTGACAAAGGCAACTGTATTCTTCCTCGTTAACTATATAATAACTATTAAAACTATATAATAACTATTTTTAAACGAAATCTGAAGAACTTAATGCTTTTTTTAGTGCTACATTTTGATTTATCTCGAATTCAGATTAAAATTTTACTAATGATTGTGTTTAATATTTAATCTATGTTAAGTAGCAGTAAATAGGCCCAAAAAAAAAAACCCCCATTGTAATTTTTCAATATAAATTAATTCAAATCGCAATTTAACACCTTTTTAATTCTCTATACAAAAAAAAAAAAAAAAAATTGTCAATATTGATTAAACATAATTATTAATGCCTAGTAAACCTCTATATACTTACTTATATATGTATATAAGCATTATAGATTTTATATTAATTCATTAAATTTGATTCAAAAATACATTTACAATTCATTCTTATCAAATTATCTTAAATTATTAACATTATCGGTCATGTTATTATTATATACATACATACATGCATATACTAGTTTTTTTTTTTTTTTGATAACATAATATATGTACAAAATATACTAGTTATCACTTTATTTATATATTTTCATTACAGAAAAATTCAAAAAAAAAAAAAAATGTAATTACAATTAAGTATTAAGTACTTGTATGTTTCTAATCTTAATCAATTTTGTACTTGTATTTATAATCATTTTATTTTTATGATTATAATAATTTTATTGTTAACAAATTAAATTAATTGTTAAAATAATTTTTATATTTTTATTAGAAAATAATTTGTTTACATTGAAATTTATGAGACCTTATATTACACATATACAATATACATATAGATGCACATTTGTTTTTTTCATTATAAATTAGAAAAGGACAAGAATATTTTGTTTTGATGCTTTTATTATTTTTGTTTTTTTTTTTTTTAAATCAGATCATTATTTGAAAATTAGAAAAGGACAACAATATTTTGTGTTGTTCTTGAGTTTTTATTATTTTTTTTTATTTTTATTATTTTTTTCTTTTTAAAGCTCGGATCGGATCATATGTCACTTTTTGATAAGAAATTTAAAAATATTTTGACATTAATTTAAATTTTAAGTATAGTTAGAGGAAATATATATATATATATTTTTTTAGTTATTATTTATTATTAAAAAATATTAGATTTGAATGGTGTTTAAAATATTTGATTGTTATTTACTTTAGATTGTTATTTGTTTGACTTTTAATTATTTAATTAATTGATAAAAAGTTTTTTTTCTTTTTTAATTAATTTTTTGATTTGTTCTAGTTATCATTTTTTTTTTTTTTTTTTATATATTTACGTGATTTCGTGAGAAAATTTATTTTTATTTACATTTTTTAAATGTATTTTAAATTGTTAGACAAAAAAAAAAAAAAAAAAACAAATATATTTTGGTTTTAAATAAAATAAAAAAAATATAAATTATTTACTGTAAATTTTCATTATCAATAAAATAACTAAACAAAATTTAGATTGGCATGACGCGTCAAGCGATTTCAATCAGTTATTATTTATTATAGATTATCAAACATAAAGTCTGCCGCCGCCTCATAAATAAATTTATCTCTGTTTAATAATTCATTTTTTGAGCTTGGGGGGGTTTTAGTATATAAGTTGCATTTAATGATTTTTATTTACAAAATGAGATAATAAGTATAAATTGCCGGAAAGCCATATCTTTGTTTTTAGTCTTTTTGAAAATGTTTAAAAATCATTTTAAGTATATAAATCTAGTAATTTTATTTTATTTAAATCTAAGCGTTTGCTTAAAATATGTTAAACATACCTTCTTTTTAAAATAAATATAATATTTCTGGTCAGAAATATAATTATCCCTTTAGAATAAAAAGAAATCAGGATAACAAAAAACAAAATTTTAAAACTAACAGATTCTTTCATTTATCTATTAAATCCTTTTTTCTATTTTTTTTTATAAGAAAAGAGAAATGAAGGGGTAAACGTAAAATATGAAATGATTCTTTTTATAAGGGTTAAACTTTTAATGTAGTTTTTACTATACTTATATGCAATTAAACAAATATTGACTTAAATTATAAATATGAAATATATTTCTTAGCGTATACTTAATTAACAAAATTAAATTACGAATTGTTTAGGTTATCTATTAAGCATGTTGGTTGAAACGGGAGTGTTACATAAATTTCTAGGTTATTTCTAATAAATTAGGGTTATCAGATTAGTTGTTGTTTTTGCAATTTTTTTTTTTTTTATAATTTTTTTTTTATTTATTTAAATTTGAATTTAATTTCAATTTAAAATCAAATGAGCAGCATTTGTTTCGAATTGATTTTCTTGTTATTGCATAAATATATTTTGTAAAATAAAATTTTTTTTGGCAGTCTTAAGAATTATTGAGCTGTATAATATTAATATTATATAATTATTTAACCGAATAATATTAATATTATATAATTATTTAACCGAATACTTATATTTTCTTTGCTTTTGAAAATTTTCTTCTAAGGAAACAAAATAAAATAATTTAAATTCGATAATAGCTGTAAATTTAAACTTTTTGACTTACACCAGATTAAAATTTAGATTAGATTTAAATTTTTGTTAGTTTCGTAATTGCACATTTACAAGGTGTATGTATGAAACCATGTATGAATTTTTGGTTGCAATTGTTTATAATTGCTTTTTTTATGATTTAAATGCATCAAATTTGTATGTCATTTCAAATGACATTCAAAAAATAATAATTATGAGGGACTGAATTAGTTACACAAAATATATACAAAAATATGCATATTGTATTTTTAATTAACTTAAGTTATAATAAGTGCATTTGTATATAATTACTTTTCATAACTCATTTCAACTAAGTTAATGACTGAAAATAAGTCGCTTATGATTTATATTAAATGAAGCTTCAGTTTCTTTAATTATAATTTTCAATCAAAAGCCGTTCGATTAGTCGATGTTAGCTAAAGTACAAGATTATGAAATACAAATATGTACATATACCTAATATTTATACATCATCTATTATTTTATAAAAGAATTTATATTTTATTCAATTTATATATTACGATATTATCCAACTAATAGTGTTAAAGCACCAGCCCCGGTCGGCTGGGTCATATAGATTAATAAAAAAATAATATAGATTTTTCTTATATTATATAAGTAATTACTAATTAGTAATTAGTAAAATATGCAATAAAATATGTAGTAATAAAATAATTCTTATATAGGATAATTTATGGCGTAAAGTAAAAGAAATATTACAGCAGCTACAGCCGAGCAATTAACGGCTTAATGAAATTAATGATTCCAAAAGCTGAAGTTTAGTCAAATATGAGCAATAAATAACTTACTAAATGCCTTATGCTGTTGGGACACAAACTATACTTATTGGATATGAGTTGATTGGCGTTTAAACTGAAGACCTTTTGATTAGCCGTCGACTTAGTCACTGTGATGTTAGTTAGGTGTGACGTTTCTTACTACATTTTAATTATGCTATAAAATGATGCATTTTTAAGGTCCTGCTTAACAAAAATGATTGAAGTATAGTTACTGAATACTTTCCAATATCCATTTCTCAATCTCCGATTTATTTTATCTCATATGTCAGATTACGAACATAACGTAAAGTTTAAATTCTTAGATGACTTATTTCTAATACCTAGCTCATTTCAATTTTTATTAAGCGATATTTAAAAAATGTTTAATTTTTGTGATGTGAAATGTTTAGTAGTAAGTACTTAGTACTGTTACAGTTTATAAAATTTGAAAAATTTAAATAATTTTTTTTAAGTACTTAATTCTAAAAATCTTTATTTAAATTTAAGGACTTTTTAATAAAAATTTATGTTTTAATACATCAGTCATTAATAACATAAAAATTTCTGCGTAAATTTTAAATTTTGAATCACAATATTCATGTAATTTGATTTGTCATTTTTCTTCAATTAATTGAAAGTATAGAATTTTTTATTTTTATATTTAGTTTCAAAGATAAAAAATTTATTATGACTTAAAATAATATGTAATGGAACAAAACATGAGTCAACTTTTTGAATAATAAAAAAAAAGCAATTTTTGTTTCTTTTTTGATAAGAATTGTGGGTAGTCATTAAAAATGAAATTTAATATGTAATTACTAATTAGTAATTACTAATTAATTTGAAAAACAAAAATGCGTTAGTTTCAAAATGATTCAGAAATAATGAAAAATTATATTTTAACTAGTTATGTGCTAATCTTATAATAAAGAACTATAATTTTTTTTTATTATAAGTATGTAATTATATTTTCTAGAAAAACCTTTCTTTACATCTAGTAAAACCTTAAGACTTTTCTATATTAAATTTAAAAAATAAATTCCTTCCATTTAAAATTTAATGATTTTACTTTTTTTATTATTATTTACGAATCTTCATTTGAAAGACTTTTTTATCCTTAACTCAATTTTTTTATTACATTGAATTACACAACATATTAATTAATTACAAATATTTTAAAGTAAAAAAATAAAATAAAAAAAGAATAACCTTCAACTTAACGTTAAAAAATGTGCATTATTGCATTACTAATATTTTTTTTGTAGTTGCTTCCCACTCCTATATAAGGAGTATACTAGGGCATCCACTAAGTCATTTATTATGAATATTTGACTAAGCTTCAGTTTCGGAAATCATCAATTCTACGCCTTCTATTTTATTAATTTGTTATATTATATTACAATATGATATTAATCATAAGACATAACTATCTAACATAAGCAAGTTAGATATGAACATGTATATATATATACATATATTCTTATCCAGTATCACCACCTGAGTCGATTTAACGATGTCAGTGCGCTGTCTGTTACTATCCGTTACTAATTACGAAAGAAAGGGGGGGGATTGGAAAAATCAGTCCATGTTCGGTCGAGGTTCGGATTTTGGAAGCTTCCGAGCCAACTCAAGAGCAAACAGTATATCTGCAAAACCAATAAAGATAAAAACCTTTAAATTTGGTTCAAGGGTGTGCTTTCATGTTTCCTTTATGTTCCTGAAATTGCAAATGATTTGGACCAAGCTTTTGGATTTTTGAAGCTTCCGAACGAGCGAGCATATCTTGATAACCAACAAATATGACTCTGAATCTGAAATTTGAGAAAAAAACGGTAGAACCTTTTTTTTTACATAGAACCGAACAAGATATTTTGTAGAACCGTTACAATTCCGGAAACTACTTATTGAATGCGTTTAATTTTTTTTTTTAATGCATTTCTCTGCCACATAAATGTGGACAGGAAATTACACAGCCTTTCCTGTTCAGGCTTGGCTGTAAATGTGGTAAGGGGGAATAATTCTTACGACGTGTGTGGGATTCATACTCACACTCCCTCGCTGTTTACAGCGTATTTTATACCCACTAGGCCACCGAGGCCCCCTACCTTTAATTGTTTATTTATAATATCAAAAACAAGACGCTTTTAAAATATATTATATGTGGCATAATCAGAATTATGAAAATACATATTCCACTTTACATGATATATTCCACTTTACATCGTTATACGATTTATATCACCTTTGAGTATATAGGTTATAGTGTTATATTATAAGTAAATTAAGTTATATTTTGTAAATATGCTGTAAACCAGTACATTAAACGATTAAAATTAGACTATTAAATGAAAATAGTGTATGTTACAAATCTAAAAGCAAATGCCATTTGGCGAGATATTCAAGATATGTTAATTAATCAGTAATTTTTTAAATGTCAGATATCAAATTAAAAATAAATATAAATTGCATTGTGTCGTTATTATAAAGTCTTACATTTAATTAAAAAAAAAAATTTGATTTATTTAGGGGGTACTTCTTCTATTAAACGCTTTCTATTAAACTTGTCCAACTTGATAATTAGTGATAAGTATTTTTATATTATCATCAGGGAAGGATTACTTTATATTTTAGAATTTTGTTGAATTTATCATGATTTTCTTATTTTTCTTCTAATGAAATTTTCTTTGTGTTTTTTTTTTTTTGTAATAAATTCTTAAATAAATAAAATAAGATGTAATTTATTCTTAAAATAAAAATCTAGTTTAAAATGAAAAATTTTTTATTATAATTCAAAAAATTTATAATTATTTTAACGTATCTCATTCTATAAATATTCCATACAAGTGAAATATACTTTAGTAAAAAATTTTACTGCATATATTAATTTATGTAATTTTTTTATTTTTATTTTGCTAATCTAATTAAATAGACGTTTAAGGGGAGACCCATTATACATTTAAAAAATTATTATTAAAAGTAGCTAAATGTATATTTAAAAAATAAATTAGTAAATGCAAAAAAAAAAAAAAAATCTAATCTTATGCAAGAATCCATAAAAAAAAAAATACATGGGGGTGGGTGGAATAGTTACGTATTTTATATGCCAAAACATTAAAAAGAAAAAAAAATAACAAATGTGTCAAATAACAATGAAAGCTTACAAAAATGTAGACTTAATATTTATATTATTCATTACTTTATTTCTTTTTTTTTTTTTTATTTAATAAGTTTATTGTCCAGTTAACAAAAATAAATGAAAAAATAACAAATGAATTTAAAATTTAAATTTAATATAATATGTAATGCGTTAATTGTATAAGTATGTATAACATGCTTATGTTAAAGTTACTGACCATAATATTTAATTCTATTTTTATTTTAATTTAAAAGAAAAAAAAAAAATAAGTATGTATATTAATTAAATTTAATATTTCTGTACTAAATACAGACAAAAAACAGAAACTAAGTTAAGTGATGGAGGTAGCAAAAATGAAAATAAAGAAGTGTTTACTAAAAGACGTTTCTAATTTTTCTTTTTGTTATATTTTTTTTTTTTTTTCTAAACAATAATTTGCAACATTTTATTAAAACCTATTAAAATAAACCTAGTTTGTAAGTAGAATAATAAAATATATTTAATATTTATTTATATGTAAAATATAGAAAATTGAATAATCTAAAAAAATTTGGGACAAAATTTACTTTTAAAATTAAATTGAATTATTTTTAATGATTTTAATTGGTATAACTATAGAATATATATAGTATTATATTTCATTTACAAATTAGAATATTAATATTTTCTTTATAGCTTCTTCTTAGAAGTATACTTAAAATTTGAAGACAGAAATTATAGACTTAAAGACAGCAATTGTTATATGATGGGTTTTGATTGAAACAAAACTTTATAACTTTTTATGAAAACGAATTTTTTAAGAATGAAAAGTGTTTTATTTTTAGGTTGAAAATTTACTTTAGATGTTTAAAGGTATTTTTCAATCTTAGGTTTGAATAATATAATTTGTAGGTGATAAATCTTTATAATATAGTCTTATCATTTATACGATTATATAATTACCTACGAAATCGATTTTTTAAAATCAATTTTAATTGTAATTTATTTTTATTTTTATATTGATATTGATTTGATTATTGATATATTGATTATTTTTATTAATATTGATTAATATATTGCTACTATAGCCGAATTAACTCCCAAAATGAAAACGAAAGGTAGTCTCATTCGGATTTTAAGTTCATTATGAACTAGCTCTCGAAATCGACAAAGAACTAATTCACAAAGAAAATGAGCTGAATCACAAAAAAAAAAAATCACACTTCTTGGGCTTATTCTATATCAAATAAAATCCGAATGCTAAAAATTAATTAATTTCCAAGAAAAATAAAATAACTCCCAAATAAAAAAATGTACTAATATCAAAATGTACAAAAATCAAATTTTAATAAAACCTGCTTTTTTTCATTACAACAATTATACAATTTCATATTATACCATATTAAGTAACATTTTCAATTGATTTTTTTTTTATAAAACATGGCTTTATATCGCAATCATGCCATCATTTATTAAGTAATTCAGTCAGCCACTAGTCACTTCCCATTATATTAATTATTATATAATCGATTTTAAGTAATTACACTTAGTTATCGAATTTCTCTAATATTCTGATGAATTGCTTAATTTATCACATTTTTCACAAAAATAAGTGAAAAAGCCCGGAGTTTATTTTTCTCATATTTTGCGTTCTTATTCAATTACATATGAAAAATAAGACCCGGATTGTTATTTTTCATTGAATGTGAATGTCACATCATGGGGGTATTATTTCGCAAGGGATTTATTTCACGTGTTGAACGGTTTTTAATAATTTGGATCGTTTGTTCAATTTTTCAAAAAAAATAAAATACCAAACAACTTATGTATAACCAAAACATTTTGTAAAAAATAATTTACAAATTTTAATTTTATTATATAATTTCTAAAAGTGAAGCGTAAAATTCGAGAAATGAAAAATTTAATTACAAACTATTAATCCCATATTTAAAACACTTTCACTAAATGTACTATACTATAAATATAAATACTTAAGTATAATAATTTATTTTATTATATTTCTAAATGATTTAAAAAAAACAAAAAAAAAAAATGATATGGATTAAATATAGTTATATAATATATCATGCAACTACTAAAGGGTTAAATAATTAAATAAATAAATAACATATTGACAGTTCACTTTCATTTGCTTCTGTAAAGTTAATTAACTTATTTAAAAACAGTAGTTTTTATTTTATTAATCAATTTATCAAAAACAATTATTATATTTTATAACCTTAAGTCATTTTCATGTCCTGTCTAATTACAAAAAAAAAACAAACAAAAAAAAACAAAAGCCTATAAATTTAAAAAAATTTTTGGTTTTATTTTTCGCTTATAATAATTTATTTTAGTTCAATTCAAAATATTATTTTGTTTTACACGTTTATCTTAATTAAAGTCAGATCGTTCAATTCGAATGTTGATAATAAATCATTTCCTCAAGTTTCCTTTTTAAAAATTAATTTATTTCTTTACTGACTGTCGCGCAATTGCAAAGCATATTCTCGACCTGCAATCAAAAAAATTAAAACTCTTTAATCAATGTTTGTACTTTCATATCGATATTTTTTCTTTTTTGTTCGGTTCAAATTCAGTTTTAAAATTCATTCCATGTTTAGTATTTTTTTTTTTTTTTGTTGTCTTTTCCAAATATTAATTTTATTTATTTATTTAGGTTATCGCGCAACAGTTAAAAATTATATTTTTTGTACATATTTGGATTAGTCGGTTGTCTTTTAAATATTTCATATCATAAAGTGTATGTATAAAAAAGATATACTTTCCATTTAATCGATTTATAACTTCCGATTTTTAAATTGGTTTACACACGTACAGTTACACGTAGGGTATGTATTGTGTTTAAGAGAACCCAAAAGCCATAAAAAGAAATGTACAAAAAGCTCTTAAAAAGTCTAAATTACATTTTTTTTTTTTTTTGATAATTGCATTGGGAATTACTTTTTTTTTTTTTTTAATGAAGTAAACAGGAAACAGTGGTTCACTACGGGCGGTGAATTGGAAGTTAAATGTAAATATACCTATATTAAATAAATGTGAATGCAACACCTTTTTTGTATTTTTTTTATTTTTCAATTTTTGACAGCCATATATTATTAAAAAAAAAAAAAAAAAAACACACTAAATTACAAAAATATCGATATGGTTTGAGTTTTATCTCATAAATGATATTTATCTAAGATATATGTATATGCATATATATATATATATAAATACAGATATAATATAGATATGTATGGTCGTATTTACAGTGACACACAAATAGGTTTTGCACTTTTTTAATTTGAGTTTCTTTATATTTAAAATAAAATAAACTGTGCAATCGAAAATCATACTTCTGATTTTTCTTTTATACCGTAAACTTAGTTTTCTACCATGACACACTAATTATTGTTACTTCTTTCAATTGTCGTCTAATCACTTCTTGGTTTAATCACTTTTCTACCGTGATTTGTTTTAATTTCTTAACGTTGATCTCGAGTTTCCGTCATTCTTATTACATGGCCAATTCGCCTTAAGTTTTGAATTTTATAAATTTGAATTAATCTTGATTTTGTGTTATTTAATTGTCACTGTAAAATGTCCATACTTTCACATCAGTTTTCAAAATATATAAAAGTATCTGTGAAAGAGTGTGTTAGGATAGGAATATAGTCTAGTAACCTAAACCTAATTTGTACAAAAATCAATTAATAGCTTTTTAAAAAAGAACGGCTGCACAATATTAATGAAGCCATACGTAAGAGAGCGACAACCTCTCGAAAACTTTATTTTATAATATATAAAATATTTTATTTAGAATCTTATAATAACTTTATTAATACATATTTTTATTTGCTATACATATTAATAACTTTACAATTTAATTGCATATCAAAGAAAAAAAACTCAATTGTTTGCAACATTTCTGTTTGTCACTGTATTATCAACATACATTCATTATCATAATCAAAAACGTACGCATTCGTCTACATATTTACAATAACCCTTTTTTTAAACGACTTATATAACTAACTTGAATGGAAACGTAAGCATTATCATATGCAGTAACTTGGTTTTTTGTTTTGTTTTTTATTAATATGTCGCTTATACATACATATGTATTTCCCTATGCGTGACCCAAAAAAATAAAAAATTAAAAACTCAAACGTCATTATTATTATTTACCGCAAAGTGACTTACTTTGGTTTTGAATTTAAAAAAAAAGAAACTATTAATACTTATACAGTAAGGCAAAAAGAAACACCAAATATAAGTATCTGTTGTTCGAATGAAAATATGCTATGATGGTTGCGCTACCGATTTAATTGTTACGTATGCATTACATGTTATATTTCTGTTTATATATTAATACACGATTTATAATTTTAAAAATTACTGTTCTTCAGCAGTTAGCGCACTATTATTATCATTATCATCATCATCATTATTGTTATTCCACACATTGTATGGGGTCATTCAACGTTTATTGTTTTGTTGGTATCATAATGCAATATGTTGATATGTATATTTATTTTCTTTCTTTTTTTTTTTTTTATGTGAAAGGAACACCAATTTTAAATTTTGGTCGGAATACAATTGGAAAGATAGATTTAGTTTACAGTTATGAAATTCTAGGAAATCATTTTTAAATACAGCTCTTGAATAAAACTATTGTTAAAACAATTGAATTCATTAAAAATAAAAATTGTTCAATAATTTATTATTATTATTTTTATGATTTTGATTTCCCCCCAGTTATAAAAGTATATGGACAAAATTTCTAGATCTGTTCTGTTAGGATCTGATCATAATAACTACATATTATTAATTTTATATTGTAATTATTAACTTGGATATGAATTACTTGATTGGGGTTGAAACGCGAGTACTTTAGATTGAAAGGTCGGTATTATAAGTTGATGTTAATTTAATTGCGTCTATAGTCAGACGTGTTCAATATAAGTTTTAAAAAACCGTGTTTTAGTCCGAAATAATGACTATGCACACAGTATTAAATTTATTAAGATAAAATATATATAATAAATATTTCCTTCGTTAAAAACTTTTTTTGATCTCTAAAATAAACTATCAGGCTATCAGGTGATAGCGGTATTTTTGAAATCTCGAAGACTTCCGCATTATCAAGACACAATATCATTTCACAAATTTTTTCGAACAAAAAAATTGATCTTAATGTGTATAAATTAAATTATTATAATTTCAAATACTTGTGAAGGACCACCCTAAAGATTCCCAAACTAGCGTTTCTCTTAATATTTGTTTTGCTATTGGACAGATCTAATGGAAAGTGGTTTTACTTAGATCAAAAAAATTTATATAATATTATATTTTTACGAGACGAAAAAATTAGTTTGCTTGTATAGCTACGTAACTATATGCAACTTCGTTTGCCACTGTAAGTGAAGTTGGATTTTTCTTAAAATTATTAATATTGAAGCTGTCAGAATGTAGAAAAAGAAAGGAAGTCAGATTTTTCAATAATTATAGTGTTCGTGTCGTGTTAGACGTCTAAAGAAGGAGTAAGTAAGTCGTACCTCTTAGTAGAAGTACAGTTCTGGAAATTTAGATTTAAGGTCAGAAAAAAAAAAAAACAAAAAAACAATCATTTTGTAATCGATCGTAGCAGAACAACTCAAATAAGCATATATTCAATAAAATTGTTGCAGGTTTTGATTTCTTTAAAAAAAAAAAAAAAAAAGCAAAATATAAGATAACATTTATTTAATCATAATACTAAAAATTTATACCCGTTTTTTTATGTCGACTGCTATTCTATTATTTTATTTTTATAACATATAATAAAAACGTTGTTGTGATTCTAAATAAAATGAAAACAAAGCAAAATAGCAAATAACATTTTAGTTCACCAAAAAAAAAAAAAAAAAACTAAAAATTCAAATCAATAATAGTAATAACAACAAAATTTTTTAATATATTAAGGAATATTTATTATATACCTATGTATAAAAAGAATTTTATGTATAACCCTATAACATTCCACAATAACGAATTTCCTACTATATAGAAAAATACATCGATATTTAAAATTTTAATTTCCGATCATATTGATAAGATAACCATTTCTAGTAGATTTGAATTTGTAATTAATTCTGATTGTATTAATAATTTTATGGTAAAACTATTTAATGAGACAAATTAATAATTCTAGAATATTAAATTAAAAAAAAGAGAGAATTTATGAATTTATTATTGAATAAAAATGAATATCGAATTATTCGATTCTTTTCGTTTTGTTTTTTTGTTTTGTTCTCTCTTAAGGCGATTTCTTTTTGAAATATTTTTTTTTTTTTACCGAAAAGAGCTGAAAAATAATTTTTATTTATTCATTTGTTTATCTTTTTTTTTTTTTGATTCGCTATTCTTAGCACGTATTTTAATTTTCGCTTTAAAATTTTCATTCCGTGATTATGATTCTTCTGTTTTTTTTTTCTCTTCTATATACAAATTAAAAAAAAAAAAAAACAAAATTTAAATATGTAAAATAAACAAAATAAAAGCTCAATAAATCGTGATGCAATTTAATCGATTGTGTTTTGTTTATTTCGATTATAATTATTTTCTTTAATTTATATTCTATATTTATTTTTATTAATTTTTTATTTTTTTGTATTCTTTTTTTTTTTTTACAATTTTCCATTTTTGATTTTGATAAATTAATAAATTATTTCTATGAATCGACAATTTACCTAATCGATATTCCGAGACTGTAAATTAATACAATCTTTAATTGTAATAATAATAAAATAATATGATTACGTATCAATTTAAGATTTTTTTTTTTTATCTTGAATTATATGTATATTATAAAATATTGACAACACCTAACACTATTAATAAAAATTATTAGAATACTTATTTATTATTTTAGTGTTCTAATAAATAACTTTTACTGTCTATTAGTCAATTAATATAATTTTTATTATTTATATTTTAAAGCTTCTGTAGTATCGTTAAGAAGAAAAGGAATTAGTTAATTTACAAAACAATGGTATATGGATTTCTTTATTATAATAATTAAAAAGCATCATTTTGTTTTAACACAATAATTAAAGACAAAGTTTTTTTATTATGATCCAGAAAAAAATTTTGGATAATCGATAATTTTAATGATCTGATCAATGAGGGTCTCAACGTAAAAGTGTCTCAAAGTAACACAAAATCTAAAAATATTGCATTACGTGAACGACTCAAAATATAAATTGCAAAGTAACAAAATGACAGATGACAGAAATGTTGATTGGTTTAGAGAAATGTTTATTGGTGGATCTTTCGAGAAATGTTGGATTGGTATCTTTTAAAAATGTCAAAATAAAAATAAAAACAAACTTCAAAAATATATATAAGAGTAAATATTTAAAATTTGCAATAGGATTAATGTCTAGGATATGTTAGTGTAAGATAAAATATCGTTGCATTTTTTTTTTAGATGAAACAAAAACAATTTCTTTGTTGCCGATATTTCGATCATATACGATGCATGACCAGTTTAGACTATTACGTGAATACACTTACTATTGTTCTTTGCCAAATAATTGTATATTATATAATTTCTTCAACCCTGATTTTGTTTTTGTTTTTTTTAACTTCTTAAAGAACTCCTTGCAGTGAAAGCATTTTAATAAAACATTAATGCGATCCGACACTGCAGTTTTTAAATCAAAACATTCTGTTGGATATTCCATTACTTTATATATCGAATTTTAATGGATGGTGGGTTGTGCCATATATTCAACTTTAGGTATATGTTCGGAGGAATAGGTGCTGATTGGGAAAATATAAAAGGAGTTGGTGGCCTGTACTCGTAATACAATAATCAGTCTTAAACACAAGCCTAATTTCTTTTTTTATATACTTAGCTTTACTTAGTAAAACATAGCTGTAGTTCGTAGAATTAAACAATCTTTTAGTTGAAGTATCCAAAAAATTTATTATTTGGATATATTATAAAAAATTATTACACAAAATCAAATTTTTGCAAGTGATGAATATTTCAATATTTGCAAATAGGACTAAATTAAAATTTTTATTGTATTCCATTACAACCTTGAAATTGAATAGACTTTTAACCTTCCATTACTGTTTAAAACATTACGAAAATGTAATTTTTTTTGTATCTTAAACAAAATTTAAAGTAATTTCAAGTTGTACTGTATTTTGGTTGATTAATTGAATGCGATTTAACTTCTTTTTTTTTTTTTGTTTTTAATAAGTATAAATAAATTACTATTTTTGTTTGAAGGTGTGGATATAATAATGTAAAAGATGAAGACAACAGCATCTGCAAATTAAAATTTCAACTTTCAGCTTAAGTTATATATTCAAAATTGGAAATAAGTATGTAATAACAGAATAAGTACAACAAATAAATAAGTAAGTGAACAAGTAAGCAAGTAAGCAAGTTAGTTGAGTTTATATAGAGATATTACTCATTCTTTTTTTTTTTGTTTAAACGGTGCAAAAATTGATTAATCACGATTAATAATATGCACAAATGTGGTCAAAATCCCAAATGAATACGAATTGATCATACGAATATAATATGCATAATATAGTATGTATGTATGTTTATTTATAAAACCACTTATTTTTTTTTTTTTATTAAATTTTTGTATTAATTCACGTATTTGGTTTGGATCAGAGCATAAATTGAGAACCAAGGCTAAGTAAACTGATATGAACAGTTTTGAATAGTATTTTTAAATCGGTCTACTGGGAGTTGAAACTACTACGAGACCAGTTTAAAAAAAAAATAAATAAATAAAATAACAACTGTTTTATGATAAATCGAAAATTTCTTTTAGTTTTTGTTTTCTTATTTTTCATTTATGATATCATCATCGTTTTTTTTTTTGCATCAAGAGGAGGGACATAAGAAGTGGCATTTGGGGAATCTTTGTACATTTAATTTTAAGCAAGTCTTTATCATTTAAACTAGTACGAATAAATTGAAACATGATTATTTCTCTTTTTGTTTTTCTATTTTTTTGATTTTATTAAAAAAAAAAAAAAAAAAAACAAAAAACATTTAGAGAAAGTAATTTAAAAAGTGAGAAATTAAAAAATTAACTTCCGTTCATGTCGTATAAAAATTCAGAAAAGAAAAATTGAACAAAACTAAAAAAAAAAAAAATACTCATTGTAAAATCAGGGAGTGAACATTACATTTAAAACCCTGATTAAGATTAAACAAAAAATATTAAAAGCTGGCAAAAATAATAAAAAAAAAAAAGTAAATTAAAAATAATAAAATAAATTTAATGATCAAAAATTATATTTTAAAATTGGAAATTTTGAAAGTGAAAAATTAAAAGTAAAATCGAAAGTTTTTCATTTTTTTTTTAAAATTTGCAGATGTCGTTATAATATTTAATGAATTGACCAAATTAATTTAATGTCATCGTCCATTAAATCGAATATTTTATTGTATTCGATTTTATTTTCAAAGTTAATATTAAAAAAGAAAAAAACCCTTAAGTATTTTAAAGGTTGTGCTGTAGAGGGGCTTATCTTGTAAATTTTTTTTTTTATGTTAGGTGGGGTTTAAAAATATTTAAAAGACTTAAAACTATTGTGAAGCGGGAGGCGATTATGAATTCTCAATGAGTCTACGTAACTTAATCAATTAAACACTAACTCTTTGTTTTCTAAACATAATTTTACAGTTAAATTGAAGCAATTGATCATGTGGTATAATGTCTAGTACTGTTCAATATAGCAGTTTAACGCGAGATCAACTGATATCAATTTATAATAACAATAAAAATCTCAACATTCAAGTTCTCTTATTCATTTTCTTTAACAATGTCACTTCCTTCGTATTTAAACACGTGTGATCAGGCTTAGCTTAAACGTTAAACAATTAGTACAAATTAAACAAACTTTAATTGTAACTAATAATCTTGGACGGAAATATCTCGGTAGTTTTTTTTTTTCAAGGTTTAGGTGAACTTTCTGATATGGATCTGAGAAGCTTTCAAAGCTTCTTTCGTCAGAGGAGCATCATCGTGTCATAAAGTTAGGGAAGTTTAACATCAACTCTATTTTCTATTTACTAATATTTGTCCTAAGCATCTGCACTAATAATCCTCTCTTAAGGTTATCTTCCGTCCTCGTGCTTGATTTTGTTGCTTTTTTCCGTTCAAAAATAGCATGTTTCAGCATAAAACTTGGTCATTACCTTGCATACGACAGTTTTTTGTATGCAAAAAAAATAATAATAAGAATGGTGATGCACCGCGTGCGATCTGGGAGGGGAATTGGTCGTGGGACTTATTATTATTATTATTATTATAACTCTCATCGAATAGGTTATCCTAAGTTTTGAAAGTGATTACGGATCTGTAGTCTAGTGGTTACAGACGCATATCAGCTAAAAAAAAACTCATAATCTTTTTGCATATATGAAATGTTTAGTAAAGTTATTAGTAACCAGGTTCTTGCAAGTTTGATATTCAGCTTTTCGACTTTTTTATAATTAAATGACGACTTTACTATAATTAAATTTTGGAATATAGTTGTACTACAGTAAGTTGGTAGTAAGTAAGTAAGCAGTAAGTAGTACAGTAAAGTTGGAAATCAAAATACATAGTTAGTACACAAAAATATATTTAATGCATTGACAAACAATGCATTTATAAATCCAGTTCAAAAAATACCTAACCGTGTAGCTCTTCTTATAGCACAATTTTTCTATAATAAAATCGAAGTAGGTAAACGAACAAAGTTCAATAACATGTTTACAAAAATTATTATTCATTTATGTATAAACAAAAGAATATGTTGTTAAATATAATATAGGGTTTTGTTATTATTATTTTTTTGAATTAATTCAATAAAAATAAAAACACTCTCCCGTTTTTATTACGAAAAAGTAATGGTTATAATAAACATATTGTGGTTCTTTTGAACTATTTTAGAAAAACAAAAGATATGAAATTCTTCAAAAGCTTTTATTAAATTGATGTAGGTTGTTTGTGGTTTTAAAAGGCCGTAGAATTCTAGGAAAATTTTTATTTTTATTTCAGTCAGATTATTTGTGGTTAATTGTTTTAACTCTTTAGTTAGTATTACTTAAAACTACTATATAAGCAAAATATGACACTTACATCGACTTTAACATTTGCCTAGCTTTAATTAAGTAATTTAAAAATGCATGTTTTAGTACATTTTCGAATGGTACAAAAAAGGTACTATTTTAGTACCCTGGTATAGTATATTTAAGCTAAGCTTTCTTATCTTCTACAGATCTTTAAAATTATTGTGAAAAATATTCGAACAAATATTCAATTTTTAATGTAGAACTTGGTAAATTATGGAAGTAATTAAAATAAATTTAAGTTCGCTAATTCTAAATATAAATATCTACTGTTCTACAGATTTTAAAATTATGCCAATCGTCGGTTAACAGGAACACTTATCCAGTTTTCTAGATACCTTATAGGAGTGGGTTTTTGTTCTAACGAAAATTAGAATGCCAAAGCATTCGAAAGAGAAATAAGTAGAGCTTTTGATGCCCACCGTAAATATACACAGTTCAAATTCGCAGATAGCATAATTTGGTTTATGAAAACTCGTTTGTGATACGAATATCGCGAATGTGAAACCATCCCCCACCTCATATGTTCACCAGATTTGGTGATGATTACATTTACAAAATACATACCAATTTGAAATCAATTTTCATTCCCTAACTCAACTTTCTATGACCAGATAGTGCATGAGTACTAAAGGTCGCATAATTTGTTGTTTGGTAAAAAAAGGCGAATGGTGTTTAATGGTTTTAAGTCTCACACACTCATAAAGAATTCGTGCTTCTTTCACTACTCTATAGTGATACTCTATAGTTTTTTAAATACATGCTTTTTCAGTAATCCTTAATTTTGGAATTGTTAATTTAGAGGTAGAAGAAGTTAATTTAGAGGTTTAAGGTAGAAAATACATTGAATCGATAAATAAACAATAAAGTCCTTTTCAGAACTAAATGGAAAAATTTTTGAATTAATTGAACAAAAGATGCATTTCAATTTCAAACTATACAAACTCATATTGGGATGTTATAATCATTAGATTACAGATTATACTATACCCACAACATCAAAGTTTTTACGTTTTTTTGCGCTTATAACCTTGTTTTGGTACAAATAATACATATTTAAATAATAATACATTTAAAATTTGATTGATATTATACAGTTTAGGGTGAAAGCAATCAAAAAATTGTCTCATGGTTAAAATTTAAGGGAGGTGGCAGTTTTTGTTACTTTTTTATTATAATTTTATTTCTTTTTGTTTTATTCAATTATAAAGGTGCTTAACATTACTGAACCCACCTACATTTTCCTTTAATTTGTTTTATATATATGTATGTATATACTTTTTAATGTTTTTTTTTTTTTTTATTGTTACCCTTGACATGAAATTTATTTGTACAAACAAATAAATAAAACATAGAAATTAGTCGTAAACTCATAAAAACTGTAATTTTTACAATCGTTGTTATTAGTTGAGCGCAACGATAAACAACGTATAAAATCAAATACAATAAAAATAAAAACGTAAAGAAAAATTGACATAACATGTATATATATATATAGAAAAATGCGAGACAAACGATATAATATAGAATGGGTATAAGAATAACATTTTTAATATCCA
Organism: Poecilobothrus nobilitatus; assembly: GCA_947095535.1. NCBI lineage: Eukaryota > Metazoa > Arthropoda > Insecta > Diptera > Dolichopodidae > Poecilobothrus > Poecilobothrus nobilitatus. Next base: position 73,178,846 of record OX352774.1, read on the forward strand.
AAAAAGACTAAAACAGAAACAAACAAATAAAAAATAGAGGGTTTTTCAGTTCTTGATTAGAATTAAACAAATGTAGAGTAGGTGTATTTGATATTTTTTTCTTTTTGTATACAATTGCATATACATAATAATTGTTAGAGTTACCATAATTTGAAAATTAAATGAGAAGACAGTTAATTTATTGATTAATAACAAGTTTCTTTCACTTGTGTTTATTGTTTCTTCTATAATTATTGTAACTTGCACAAAATTATAAGCAGAAATAATTAACGCCACCTTTTAAAAGCAATGAATGCATCCTTCTTGTTTATTAGATGATATTTGAGAGTATTTTATAATTTTGTTTATTTTATTTAATTATTTTTTGTTTGGAAAAAAGGAAAAAAAATTTTTGTTCTAGTTTTATTAACTCACAGAAGGTTCTGTAAATTTTTACATGTATATGAATAACCGAAAAACTTCAAATTTGAAGTTTTCTATGCAATGCAACACTAGATGCCTACTGAAAAGTTCAGTAGTGTTGAAGAACGAAAAATATATATATATTTCTTCTATATTTTATATTATGTATGTATAGGTAAAAGTAAGGGTACGTTAACATAGGAAGCATGCATCTGAATGCAAAACATATTTCGGTTAAATTTCGCGTACTCTTCGTACTCTACTCATTCAACAAGCATTCGTTCGTTGATAGCAGCCTGCACGTAAGTGATAAAATTTTATTTTGGCATATTTTGCCTGGTGAATTTTTTTTTTATTGTTTTGACATTATTACAAGGCGATTATTTTAATTATTAAATTAAGAAATTAAGTACGTAATATATATTGTGTTTTTATTTCGTTTTTAAACAAAACACAAACAAAGAAAACAATTTTTGGGGCCTGGGTGGCCTAGTGGGTAGAGAGTATGAAATACATTATAAACTCCGAGGGAGTGTGGGTTTGAATCCCACATATGTCGTAAGAACAATTCTCCCTTAGGTCTTTTACAACTTAGAAAGAAAAGGCTGTATAATTTTTATGGCGCATTTATGTGACAGGGGAATAAACTAAAAAAAATATTTTGACGTTTTGACGTTTGAATAATATGCTTCTTGTTTGCATCTTACAACGGCTCCAATTTTTAAATGCTCGAAAAGGAGTGGATGTGATGAATACAATATATATTTTCAACCAATCAAAATCTTGCATCCAGAGGCAAGCATCCCATGTGAACGTACTCTAACTCTTTGTTACAATTTGTTCTAATACATCTTACATTATCTTACGATATTTACTAAAGTTAATTATGTTCTCGTTTGTTCGCTCCCCATCACTGTTAATACCAATACAGTACATATTTAGAACACAATATGTATAATGTTAATTTTTTTTTTAGACCGATTGTCTGGTATTCCTAATTAACTATAATATTTTTTAAGTTAAATTGTATATAAATATATATATATTGACTCATTAAAATGACAACTCTTAAACTTTTCTAAGTAATATCGAATAGAAGGTCATAAAAAGGGTTGGTTTTTTTTTTATTATTGTTTTTTGTTTAGAAATTAAGGTGTCTTTAAATTTTTGTATGTTTTTATTTTTTTTTTGTTTTTAAATGGTAATATACCTCTATAATGTCGCGGCAAATATTATTTTTTCTGTGGTTTTCTTTAGAATTTGTTTTTGTATTCTTCATTTTAATGTTATAATTAAAAGCACGTCATAAAACAATAATACCGCCAAAATATTTCATTATGTTAGGTTAAAATAACAACTATATAGTAATATTTTTGTTTGTATACTTGAATAGGAATTTTGGAAATACTTACGTATACTTGTAAAATGATGGCGGCGGCAATACAATAATTAAAATTTTTTTTTTTATTTTTGTTGTATAAGTGGTTAGTTCCGGTAAATTATGACTGATGACCGTAATTCTAATTGCAATATATTGCATATTTGTTATTTTTTAATTTTTTTTTTGTTTTTAAATTGTTGAAACAAATAAAAAATTTTAAACATTTAAAGTTTTAATTTCCTCAGAATAGGGGTTTCCAAATTAAAAAAAAAATTGGAAATTTTTTCCTATAACTTATGCAAATTTAATTTGTATTTCCTTAGTTATCTTGATTAATGTTATTAGGAAGTTAGTTATTGTAATTATTATAGGATCTTTTTTATTTATTTATGAGATTATTTGTACATAGTTTATGAAAATTTATTAATAATATGTTTGTCGTATATGTTTTTAGTTATTAGTTAATTAATATATTGTATATCTATATGTACATATGTAGGTATATAAAATATATATATTTATGTACACAATTTTAGTAGAAAAAAAGATTTCAATCGATAAAAAGCATTGAATCTTTTCAAGGAAAAAAATTGATTTCTAATGATTTATTTTTGACTTATTAATTCCAAGAGTTTTTAAAAGTGGTACCTACTGCATAAATATATACTAGGTCTTGTATACATTGTATACATTTTATTCAGAAAAATTACCTCTTTCGATTGGTTTTGAAAAAAAGTTTTGCTACAATTCTTCATTCTAATACAAATAAGTAACTAAATGAAGATACATCTCTATTGATTTGGGGATAAAAAGAAGTTAGCTGCTGGATTGATTCAATGTTATCATACATTTATAAAATCTTTGAAATTTATTTTGTATGTCTTTGTTATAATATTTTTTTAACGTTGATTAGCATTTTCATCCAAAACGAGGTAACTAAAAAATTTAAAAGCTTACCAACCATTAAATAAATAATATTATTTTTAGGAAATTGTGTACAACAACGAATAACAATTCGAAAACCCATATTCCCCAAAACAGCTTGATTTAATGTATACATCCAAATATTTAAACAGTTTTACAACTTTAAGTGTACCAAAACTTTTAATAATGATGCTATACCTTCTTGTATATGCAAGTCCTTTGTAACTCAACATAAAATAAAAAGTGACTTATTACTTAAGACTAATTAACCTATATTTTGAATTTTTTCGGATTTAATTTGATGATAAGTTCGAAAAAGTTATTAAAACATAACGTTTATTGAATCTAACAAAAATTATTTTATATAATATTAAAACTGGGTTGCCGACCGACCATATATATAAAATTTTTTATACAAACTTTAAAAACTCATATTTTTGTTATATCTTATATTATGATTCTTTGTAATTTGCATTGCTTTGAATTTTTTATTAGAGACACAATTTGGAAAAAATTATTTAAAGAGTTTGGTCTAAACCAAGCTTAAATATTAATATTAAATAAAATAACAGACAAGATAATTAAAATTACAAGAAATTAAATAGAATAAAAAAGTTCAAAAAAATTTTTTTAAAGTCTTGATTTGTTTGACTATTTTAACGGAGTACATACTTAATTGGTGTTAGTACATTTTTTTCATCTTCTTTACTTATCTTTTCTTAATGTTTTATTTTTCGTTCATCTTAATATTTTTTTTCTCCAGGTTCTTTTTAAAATATAAATTACCTATATTAGTCCGACTTCTTTATTATAGCTAAATATATTAAGTCAAGACGGATTTTTTTTTTTACAATATTTATTCAAAAAACATTAGAATATTCCCGAAGAATTTGAATGATTTGTTAACTAATTAAAATAAAAAATTCTAAGAATTTCCTCAGGTAAATAAAAATAAAGTTTAAAAATAACAAAATATTGCTTTGTTTTTTTTTGTTATTGTGTGAATTCGAGTATAACTAGAGCTTCTACAAAATAAAAATAGAAAATTTCAATTTTTATTATGTATCTACTTAAAAAAAATCGTTTTGAATCTAAATATGATCCGATAACCTTTACCTGTTGTGTTATCAACTAAAAATTCATGTTATAACCAGAATATAATTGATATCTGACTACGTTTTAGTCGCAATAAGTCATATTTTTATTATTACTTTAGAGTTTAGACTATGTAAACAATAATAATTGTTGTTTTTTTTTTCTTATAACAAGTTTACAAAGCAGTATTTTAAGGTTAATATTCTTAAGAATATATTAGAAGTATCTAGAGATATGGTTTGTGTTTGTAAACAAAACTTTTGTCTTTAGAATTTTTTTTTTTTTAAATGTCAAGAAAATATATAAAGAAAACAGAAAAAATATTAAAAATAAAATTGTATTGAAATTTTTTTATATATTTTTGATTTTAGATTTTGAATTTATACATAAAATAAATGTGTGATATATCGATACATTACAATAAATACATGCTTACACTAATTTTTATTAAAAAAAAAAGAGTAGATACCTATGTAAAATTAACTTTAACAATCCTGAGGAATTAACTGTAAGGTATACAATTGGATTCATTTTCAGAATTTCAGATTCACATAGTGACACCATATAACTCTACTCAGTACTATTAAAACTACTTAGTATGCATTCAAAATTGTATAATGTATGTAAACATATGTTTATAAAATAAAAGAAATAAAAATTGCCCACTAAAGAGTTAATGAAGCGGCTTAATGAAACGTTTAACTTAATAAAAGTGAAGATAAAAGTTTTAGAAGATTTTGTTAAAGAGGATTGTAGTTTAGTCTCTCAATGTGTTGTTGAGATGTGTTGATGACTTATAAGAATCTTATAAAAATAAAATAGTTAATTGAAAAAAATATTGCGAATTCAATTCAACCGATTGTATTTTCCTTTTCTTACTTATGCTGCGGCTTTCACTGTACACCTACATAATTTTGCTAGCTAACAATTTCACTTCATCCCAGGAGATTTTGCAATTCTCCAATTCTTGGATGCTATTTCCAATTCCTCCGCCTGAATTTCTTGGCTATGGTCTCGACCGCCTAGTAACTGTAGTTCGTTTGTAATAAGAACATATACAAAATTTATCTTAAATCTACGTCACATTAAATCTACCGATTATACATAAAAGTCCCAAAAGATTTTGCAATTCTTCAATCCAGGGATTCTATATTTCCACTTCCTCCGCTTGATTTTCTTCTCTATATATGGTCTTATAACCGGTTAGTAACCATATTTCTTCGTTTGTAATACATACTACTAGTGATTGTACATAAAAAAATATATAAAAAAAATGTTGTTAAAATTCGATTCGACGGCATGTGATAAAGACGAATCATGACATTAACGTACTTCTTTTCACATTATACATACGTGAGATTTTACGACAATTTATTTTTTATTCATAAAATTGTTTGGAAATACATAACAAAATTTCACGTTGTTGTCACCCTGCCTACCCTATTCATATTATATACATAATGTTATTTATAGATTTTATTTTTATACTTCTATTCAAAATAGGATTTCTTTATGAATATATAGACCTTAGCACTTCACTGGCAACGACAACGTGACGCAATATAATAATATGTTTTGAGAACGCTTATTTAAATCAATGTACAGTTTCGATATCTCGTCGTTGATGTTGTTATCATTAAGTTTGAATATTATTTATAAGAAATGCAAACTATATAAATAAAATTACATTACGCCGCCAAGGAACGTGACCTTTGTAGTGAAAATTGATCTTTCAAGTTTCGAAACTTTTTATGTGTACCATAACTTCCTTATACGAACTCGTATAAATGATAAAAATCAGTTTAGTTGACAAAAATCGTTTATTAACCACAAAAATACTACTGATTTCAAAAAAAAAAACAAAAAACAAAAGTAAGCTAATAAATAAATTAGTTGTTAAAAACAAGTAGCTGATAAATGCCATAACAAGTTCCATTTAATCGCATAAGAACATTTCAAAACCAACATACTTACATATATTTTTTTTTTTCATTTTCATTTTCTCTTTTTACAAAATAGCAAAAATTTGAGTCCGGCGTCGATTACAAAGTATGCCGAATGAATCATTTTTTATTATTTTCTTTGATGGATTTATTTGTTTTGCGATTTGACATTGATTTAAAATAAAATTTGTTGTTTTTTGTTTAAAAAATTTTTAGGTGTCTCAGATTTTTTTTTTTTTTTTGTCTTTAACTTTATTATATAGGTATATTAAAAGGTTCATACCAAAAACAAAAAAAAAATCTTTAGAGTGACTCAAAGTTACCTTTTATGTATGAAAAATAAATCAATTTGAATAGACAAAACGAGTATGGAATTCAAAAAAAAAAGCCTCAAAACAATTGACTTATTCATCAACTTACTACCAACAATTTACTCACTACCATACAGAGTCATATCATATTCGCTATTTATGAGTTTTAATATTATTGCAAAAAAATGTTCCTTAGTTGCAACATATACATATATACATACATATTATATACATATACATATATACATACATATTATATACATATACATATACATATACATATATAACATTATAACTACCACCTTTCAGTATTGTTTTTATTTATTTATTTTTGGTTCAAATTTATCGAATTTCAATAAATTTAAGTTTTTTTTTTTTTCAATTTCTGAATGATTCATGATTTTTTCTAGTTACTTTTTTAAAATTAGAGCGATAATTTTGTCGAGATCAAATTTTAATGATTTTTTTTTTTTTTTTTTGCATTTTATGCTACTGAAATTTTAGTAATAGATAACAATATGTAGTTTGTTTTTGTTTTTGAATGAAAATGCTAATTTGCATATTATTTTTTTTTTGTTTTTTTTTTTTAATGGGACCACCACACATGATTTGGATAATACCCTTCTTAATTTTTTTTAATTAATGCAGTTTTTTTTAGTTAAACTTTAGAGTCAAATTTAACAGAATTATAGAAAATGTATATATATATGTATGTATAGTGTGTGTATACCTAAATATATATTATTTTAATTTTTAATTATAAAAAGTTTAGCGTTCAGCGAAATTAAAGGATTTATACAAATTAATTGGTATAAATAATATATGTATGAATATAATGTAGATTTTAGGTGCATTTGTACTTTTTTGAAATTTTAGAATTCAAGAACAGTTCTTTGTTTGATTCTTTTGACAAATAGAATCCATAAAAGTTACGTCTTAATTTTTTTTCTCTTTATTTATTCACATTCTGAGGAACTTTATTTTAAGATATTAATAAATTATAGAATATCATCTATGTTAATTCCTATAATAGTCCTTCATTGTGATGTTTTTACTTTTCTTTCTTACTTTTTACTTTTTTTTATAAGGAGCATAAAACATACAGAAAATTACAAAGATTAGAATGATTAAGCATCAGTTTCTTTAATTTTGGGTTGTTAATTATATTTAACTGAAGATTTTGTAGGTATAAAATTATGAAATTCAAATTACTTCTGCCATCTATTATCTTATAACGGGTTTTCTAATTTGAACACCGTTGCTGTCAATGGAGAGCGGTATAGATCGATGATTACCAACTTTTTATCGCCGAAATTATAAGAATTTGATCTTGACAACATCTGGTTCCAACAAGACGGGCTACGTGCAACAACCGAATTATTGCGAGAAAAGTTTGGTTATTCGATTATTTCAAGAAATTGTGACATTGAATGGCCTCTAAGAAGTTGTGATTTAACACAATTAGACTATTTCTTGTGGGCTTATTTGAAGTCATTATGGTCTTTAGCAATAAACCAGACTCTCTTCAAGCTGTCAAGAAGTCACTAGTGAACGTGCTATTCATGACATACGATTTGATTTAGTGGAAAAAATGCTCGAAAATTGGGTTCATCGAAGTCGTTCCTGCAAAAGAAGTCGTGGAGGCCATTTGAATGATGTTTTATTCAGAACTTAATTGTATCGATTGTACTTCACATTAAATAAAAACATTTGAGTTTCCTTTACAAGTAGTGTGTTTTTTTTGAAAAGAAATCATATCACTCAAATTGGAAAACCCTCTACAAGAGTGATTTATTTATTTTATATTACGGTAACTATTACTTTTGGATATAATATGATCGAGGTTTAAAATTAATTTCAATTTATCATAATTTCAATAAAATCATTGAATTGAAATTAACGACTACCAATGGGCAATTCATTTGCCAAGTATCGTAATTTATTATAATTATAAATTTTTAGCCACAAGTACTTTCGTTTTAAACTTGCATATTTAAATGTTTGATATGCTATAATATGTGGATCAATGGATGTAATATATATTTGTTATATACTTTGTTTATAAAATTTCTTTTTCATTATTTGAAAGAAATCCGTTCAATTCTAGATATTTTCTAAATCTAATTTAGTAAAACATTTTTTATTAATTTAATTTTTAAATTTTGATTTAAGAGTTTTTTAAATTCGTCAATAACTTGAAATATTTTTATATATTTCTATTCAAATTGTATATTTTTCAAACAAATTCTTACTTTAAGAACACAGGAACTGGGGACAAGAACAACAAAGTATCAAAAAAATAATTAAATTAAAAGTTTTTCTTATACATATGGTACTACAGTTTGTTGTTAATTTTTCACCCCATCAATTTCTCCTTTTTACAAATCTTGGTGTCTTAAGATCTCAGCTTTCGGTGATCTGACTTCAAATTTTTATTTTCAAGTATTATTCATATTTATATCAAATTTATATCCTAGATAATTACATACAAGAAAATTACTGACAATTATTCGGGATACAAACGTGAATATAGGCTATAGGGTATCTATATAATTTCTATAAACTTATATTTTATTTTATGCTCTGACACTGCAATATTATAAAAAGTCTAATTTTCTTAACCAGTAAAATATTTTGCAATTTTAAAATAAGATTCATTAAAATATTATTTAAAAATACATACATAGCTAACTAAAGAAATTAAATTTAGTTGCTTTTAGTTTAATCATCAATTTAAAATTTAATCAAAAAACAAATGAAATATATGTATTTTTTTTAAATTAATTTTCTAAAAAAATTTTTTTTTTTTTTTTGAATTTTCAGACTTATAACATCACTGCCAATTTATACACAACGTTTATTGGTGCTATTATTTGGTACATTCCGTGTAATTGCTAGTAATGCTGATAGAGCTGGTACTGGTATGAGTAGTGAAGCGCTGGGCGTTTCAGTTGCACCTAGTTTTTTTCAATCATGTGTTAGTGATGGGAAAACAGCGCGTATGGAAGATGTTCTTAGATTTAAGGTAAGATTCAATATTCAAAATTAATATAATATACTGCAGTTAAGTTTTTTTTTTCTTATTATTTTTTTTTTGTTTTTTCGAACAAAAGCAAATTAAAAAAAAAAAAAAATAGAACAATTTTTTTTAATAGATTTCTTATTTAAATAATGATTTGGATTATAATAAAAATTAATAAATGATGAACAGACAAAAACGTTAATTAAGTCATTAAAATGATTTTTTATTTCTTTTGTAACCTTCATTTTATTAGAAATTTTTTACGGTTTTAGGATTTTTTTTACTTTTATATTTACTTAACACATTACGACCAAAAAGAAGTTATGTACCCTTTACTGTCCTTATATTTTCTTTCTAAATATAAAGTGGAGGACATTTAAGTGGTGACGTTCAAGTGACGTTTAAATCACAATTTTAATTTAAAGATTAATCCAAATCATTATTTATTTTTATTTTAATATTTATAGCTTTTGAAAATCAAAAAAATTTTAAATTTAAAATAATGTTTTTTCCTTGTTTTAAAATTATTGTACACAAATATACTCACAAAAACTTTTTTATTCAAAGAATAACACATTCAAGAAAAATTGCGCATAAATTTCTCTTTTAATTGTCAAAATAAACTGACGTTTTGTTTCAAAAATGTTGCTGTCATTTTTCTGTCAAAAAAAAAATATATATATATTTTGTTCTTTCATTTTTTTTTTTCTATATTTTCTTGTAATATTGTCTATTATTTTTTATTTCCATCTATTTTTTTTTTTTTTTTCAATTCAAAGAAATTACAACTAATACATAATTGTTTTTAGGCTCAAATATTTTTTTTCTTTCTTTCTTTTGTTTAATTTTTGTTTCTCGCTTTAACTGTCTCAGTTTTTTTTTTTTTTTGTTTTGGTCATCTTTTTTGGGGAAAACTTTTGAAAATCGATTTTAAATTCTCTGTTTCGATAATGGAAAATATTATAGAGAACAAAGAAACAAATAGTGGTTGGTACCATGAAAAACTAAATCTTTTTTGTTACTTTGTTTTGATTTTTGACCATGAGTTGTGTATATGAAATTGTGAACTAATAATTTATTTAGGTGTCATTTCGCGCCAATTTTTTTTTTTTTTTGTGGAGGGCATTGTTAAAACAAAGAATTAATTTTTCAAAAGTTTTCTTATCTTTTGTCTTTTTGTTTCTGAAATAATATTATTTTTGATCTCTTTTCTAAATTATTATTAGCGCTTTTTTAACAAAAAAAAAATTATAAACAAATTTATTTTGTATTTTAAATTTAAAAGTTTTTTTTCTTCTTTTCTTACGATATTTTCTAAGTTTATTTGTGTACTAAAATTTTAGTAATATATTTAGTACCTAATTTAAATAGTATATTAGGTATATTAGATAAAACTATTAACACCTTAAATACATAATAAAATGCAATAGAAAAAGAAAAAAATTTTACTTTGACCTTTTGAGATGTTTAACAAATTTTCTTAAAAATAGATTCCTTTATCTTTAAAACAGTTATAGGTATAAAAAAAAAGTATTTATAAGTATATAAACAGTATTTATAGGTATATATTGTTTTAAAAATTTTATTTCTCTTTCCGTTTGAATATTGTCCATTATCTGTAACGTAACTCTTAAGAAATTGGGTTATAAGTTCTTGATTATATTATATTATATTCTGGTCTTCTGGTATCTTTATCATTTCACCATACCATCATAGCCTACTTTGCTTCAGTTTTTCACTGATTGTTTTTATTTTAAATTGTTATTTAATTTTTTTTATTGAACTACAAATTTTTTATGGAGAGAAAAGAAACTTTATGTGGAGAAAAAGGAGCTTTATATGTATTTAGACAATTTCTATTATATAAAAGCCGTAAATGTTTGCAACAATAACATTTTTCTTAGCAAAAACTAATACTGCACATAACAGGAAAAAAGAATAAAAAAAAATTGAAAGTATTTAGGGTTGGGTACATAATCCCAAATTCAATTCAAAATTGCGAAAACAAAATCCCGAAAAACACAATCCTGAATTTTCAAAATCTCGCATAGACATACATATATGGATATAAATATGCCGGAAAAGGGGAATACTCTGATTTTGAATCCAACTATTAATACTTACAGTATGCCCATACATATATATATACCATTTTCATTCAAAAAAAATTAAATTTTCATATTAAAAATAATTAATTTTGAAAACCCTACATACAAAAGTATTCAATTTTGACATTTCACTTTAAAAAATAGTGCATTTTATACCAATTTAGATATTTTTATGAAATAAAGATTATTATTAAAGGAACGGGCGGCTGTCGCCCACAAACTCCCACTTCAATATTTTTCTTTAGTTTTCTTAGTGTTATTATCTACGTTTTTACGTTTATTTAAATTTATTCTTATTTTTATTGTAAAAAGTTAAATATTCTTACTGATGAAGGGAACTTAGTACCTAGTTCTCAAAAAACGTTTTTAAGATAAATAAGGTAAAGATATTTCATTTTATTTCATTAAAATGTTAAGTGACAAAATGAACCAAAATGACAAAAAACCAATGTTATTTCTAGATTACCAAACTGGCTTATGCTCCGCTGGGTTTATCTAAGTAATCTTATAAAAATCTTTCATAATTTTTAATATTATTTTAATTTCTATAACAATTTAACTTACATAAAAATATATTTATAGTTTAACATACATAATTTTTAATATTATTTTAATTTCTATAACAATTTAACTTACATAAAAATATATGGGGCGTTAAAACTTACACTAATGACCCTATTATATTAGAGCATCATACTATATATATATTCTATTCTATTATTTAATCTTAAACTTTTCTATGTTTTTTTACATCAAGTATACTCATATGTAATCAGATAACAATAATATGATCAAGAAGATCAACGAGTATATAACCTTGTCAATGAACCTCAAAAAAAAAAATCAAATAAAAAAAAATTAATTTTATGATCTTAATTTAAAAACCATCATGTTTAATTTTAATTAAATGATAAAATGTTATAACAAAAATTATTCATGAATGAAACAAATCAATTTGTTAAAAGAAAAAAAAAAACAATAAAACGAATCATATAATTATTAAATTCAATATTAAACGAATAATATTTTTTATTTATATTTCCTTAAAAATATAAAAACAATAAAAAAAAGAACAAAAAGAAAAAGACGGGTCAATAGTTTTTTCTTTTTGATTTACTGCCATAAATTTAATGGAGTGCTTAAGGGTTAACAAAGTGACAATGAATTTCAGTACAATTTTTTTTTTCTTTTAGTACTTTTTGTCATTTAATTTTATTAGTCATTTATTCAAGCTTACGGTATACAAATTGCATTAAATTATCAAATGTGAACATTAGTATAAAGAATTTATTAAATTTAAAGTTAAAGGGGTTCATTTTCAATTTTTGTTTTCATTTAAAGAGTTTAATTATACGAATTAACAAAAAAAAAAAATGCGGATATAAATTATTTATTAAAATAAATATGTGAATGAAAATTGGGTTATTTTTTAGTTTATATTACACATAAGAGTAGATACATATGATATTTTCAAATTGAAATGCCCTAAAAGTAATTTTTGGTGTTATTTTTTATTTTTGAAATACAAACTTGTGCTTAATACATTTTGTATAAGTTCAATGACAGCAATCCGATATCAAACCTTAATCATTAATTTATTTTATTTTCTAATAATAAAGTTTCAAATAGTTTCAGTATTTTATTTCTGTTTATGTTTTAATGATGGATAAGGTCAAAAAATTTAAAAATTAATATTTAAGTAAAAAATGAAAAGCCGTTAAAGACTTCTTTCAATTTGATCTTCGCAAAAGTTTTTGTATTACTTAAATGTGACATCTACGGGCCCTTGTCAGAAGCAATAATGAATTAACACCAATTTTTTGTGAAATTCTCCTAGTTCATAAATATTTGCTTAAATAAAAAAATGCTTTTAGTAAGAAAAAAAAATGTTCATTTTGTTTTGGCGTTAGTTGATTTTCTTAAGAATAGAATAGTTATTAAAATGATGAATTACAAAATTCGAATTTGTTTTTTATACATATTTATAAATTTTAGATTCTATAGGTTACAAAATCATAAGGTTAAAATAATTTCTTTAGTGATGTTTGAGGGATGGCAGTCCCAAGTGCTTTTAATGCTATACTGTTTTATGATATATTTATGTAATAAAAATTAAATATTGAGAATTTCAGAGTCGGGGTTGTAAATTCAGATTTTTTCAATAATTAGTTTAGTGGGTGTTTGGGAAATGCAACCAGAATATTTTAAATGACTTGTTATTTTAATGTATATGTATAAAAAAAAAAGAAACATTTAAGAAGAGAAAATTTTGATAAAAGGAAGATTATTTAAAATGAGATTACGTAGTAGACTCATTCAAACTCGGATTAAAAAAAAAAAAAACTATAAAATGTCTCCTAATTAACTATATTTTTAAATATATATTACAATAAAAAAGCATTCAAAATAACTTCAACCTATGCTAAACAATTTATCTAAACCTTCATTTGGATTATAATAACTTTAAAAACCTTATTATTTAGTTTTTATTGCCATACTCTCACTGAAGAAATTATTGAAACCCTGATTTAATAACCTAACTGTAAAATCCCGACTATTTATTATAATATCTATCTATACAATAGTATACATATAAGCTATACAGCATTATTTCGTTATTTTTGGCATTAATTCGTTACTTTTTTTGACGTTTGTGCATTTTTCTTTCTGGAATTTTTTTTCTGAATTTTTTTTTTTTTAAGTTTTTTAACGTTATGATAGTTCATTAACTAACAACTACCGATAGGAGAAATTGTAAAAAAATATTTTTTTGACGTTAAATCATTTTTCGTTCTTCAGGTATTAATTCATAGAGCCATAATTGCGATTAACTGCAACATTTATTTATTTTTGATATATTATAATATAAATAATGAAAAAATTTATTCACTTTTAGTTTTAGCTTTTTTTTTTTTTCCTTGAACGAAAAATTATATTAAATTTTTACGGAAAATCTTTCATTCATTTTTTGGATTGTTTAGTCGTTGAAATTTTTTTTTGTTTTTTCGTTGCTTTTTCTTTTGTAGCTAAAAATTTATGTCATCAGAACACTTATCATATTATAAAGACTGCTTTTTTTGTTTGTGAATTTGTAAAAAAGTACAAAAAAGAAAAATTATTATGAATTAATAATAGTATGATTTTCATCTTTTCTTATATTGTTAAGAAATCAAAGTCAATAATAAAATAGATAAAACAAAAAAAAAAAAATTTTATTTTATTTGTTTATTTAAAATAGGAAAATGAAAGAAAGAGTAATTTATTTCCTGAAGATTTTTCCATTGCACAATTTGATGTTGTGTTGTGATATATTTCAAAATTTATATTAATTTTATATAAGAAAAATATTCAAAATGGAATTGGAATGAATGATTCGATGCAAATGTGTCTAAACTTTTTGAAAATTTTATTTGAATAAAATTTTTATTTTTTTTTTGTTTTTCTAAGGGAAGTGGGAATCTTCCAAAGACATCACGAATTTCCTCTTGGTAGTGTCAGATTCTTACTGACTAAACCTACCTTCCGCTTTCGCAAATATAATGGGATGAAATCCTTACCTGCTAACGCAGTATATTAGCTAGGGAGTAGGGATAGGAACGGATAGGAAATATCATGCGGAAACATTGATTCGGGATTGGGAGTGTAAGGAAAGAATGAATCCGTCTATTATTATTACTATTTTTCCAACAGTGACTATAGCCGTTACAACATGCAGTAATATATAACACCTTACTGCATGAGGTAATTATTGAAGGCAACCCCCCACTACCACTGTAGCAACGATTATTATTGAGATATTATTATTATTATTTTTATTATTATTAATAATTATACGATATACATTATTACGATATGAAATTAGCAGATATTTTTATTTATATGATCTAATTTATTAAATATACATCACAAATTTTTTCCAAGAGACACCATTGAAAGTCTGTCCGCGAATTATTTTAGTTTGCCTTAAACATCAGTGAAAACGAAAACTCCTTATTAAATTAAAGACTAGGTTTTAGGACCTTTGGTTTTGAATCTATTATTTTTGTTTTGTATATATGAACGTGAAGAACTGCGAAGAATGTAAAGAAAAATAAAGATTAGTGAAGAAAAATTGAAATTGTGAATGAAAAATGTTTGGAAAGTGTTGGCTATAATGTTTTTGAAACAATGATGTTAATGTTCTTTTTTAATTTTGGAATATTATACCCATATAATATAAATGGCTACTTTTTTTTTTTGGAAACAATATTGCTTGTGGTAGACATTTTTAAATTCAGTTGTAAAAGATGTTCATAATGTACGCATGCATTATAATCAAACTGCAGTTATTGTAAATTGTTGTTTTTTTTTTTTTTTTTTGTGACAGAAACTCACCTAAATGACTTTTCCATATCGTTTATCCACTGATTCTTTAAGTTTTATTAATGTACTAAAAAAAAATTAAAAATTAAAAAAAAAAGAACTAGATTATAGAATCAAATTACTTTACGTCCATAATTATACATGTGTATCTTTTAAAGCAATTACTAATTTATAGTAATTTCTTGGCAAAAAGAAAATAATTTAATTAAAGTTTAGTTTATAATATTAAACACTTCTAGAAGAAAAAAGTCTTCTAAATTCAATAAAATATGTTTTTTTTTTTATATCATCATAATTCTTAATTAAAATTTTTTAAAATAAGCGCGCATAAAAATCATATTAAGAAAAATATCATTAAATATTAGTAAATTTTTAAAGATACTTAAGTGTTCTTTTAAATTCATTTTCAACATAGAAAAAAAGAAAATGTGGTTGACAACTGTGAAATTTTTCTTTCTTTTTGTTTTTTTATTACACCACCCATTACCACATAAAAGGCAATAAGAAGGAAAAAATTGTATCAAATTACAAAAATAAAAAAAATAAAAAAACTATAAAAAGAAAATTATCACTATTAAAAGACAATTTCGGCAAATGTTCATTTTATTGATATAATTCTTTTACTTATTGAAGAAACGAAGGAAAAATGAATAAAAACCACAAATTTTATTTAAAAAAAAAAAATCAACTTCATATTCATACACTAAGTAAAATAATTAAAAAGAAAATTATAATATACTTAATGTTTTTTAAAAAAAAAAAATAAATTATTACAAAATCATCCAAAAACTGCATATATATTTAATTATAAATTAATCTCGCTAACAAAAGAGTCATTAATATTTTATCATTATCATTGCAATCAACTTGTTATTTATTGTTACATCCATTCCCGAATTAAATATAATAAATTTAATAACAATGTTTTGTTAATATGGAATAAAATACATATATTTATGTATGATTTTTTTTTTTTAACGTTATTAGAATTGCAGTTATGTCTGTTCTAAATTTAATTTTACGAAGGATCGATTTTTTCTATATATGAGGTAAAATTTAATGGGGCTAATTTTTAATATCAGCCTGAAATTTATCAATACATTTTAATCAACCATGATTTAAATGATTTAAAAATTAAACCATGTACTAAATTAACACGAACACTCTAAAAAGCAAATACGAACTTTAGTTGAAACTAGCCTCAAGTAATAATTAAATAATTAGTTCAGTTTTTCTTTAAATCATTATTTTCGAAAGTTATTATTATACTGAAATTTCGAGTTCCGCTAAAGTTATATTTATTGTTATATAATATATCTTGTGGTGAATGTTTACTTTTTACTTACTTAATAGGACTAACTCAACACATCTTCCTTTTTTTACGATTGCGGAGAGTTTCTTTCCAGTTGAAGATCGAAAGATTTGTAGGGTCCACTGATGTTTCATCACTTAATGATGATACGGTCGTTCTCGACATCTTACGCCATAAGATTTAGATTCAAATATTCTCTTTGCTTAAGTATTGTGGTTTAACACGTTTTCGTAGTCTTGCCAGTGGAATTGCCTGAGCTTATTTTTTTTTAACTAGATTCACGTGATTGTACAGCTCGTAGATTTAAATTTTAGGAATTAAATTTTCTCTTTAAAATTTCTTCGATAGATGATCTGAGACTAGGGTGATCTCGATTCGAGATAGACAAGAGAAATATCTGATCAGTTGATAATCTAATTTATTCTTCCAAAAGACTTTTTAATGAAAGGTTTATTTCTTTTAAATGGAAAATAAAATCAAAGAGAGAGAGAAAGAGAAAATGTGTTAAAATAACAGCTCGAAGTTGATCAAATCAGCTAGCGTATATCATATATACATCCGTTAAATTATTTAGGAAAAAAATCCAAATAAAATCTAATCTTAAAAGTTTTACTATTGATAAATCTTAATGCTATTTTTATTTATAAACCTACGCGTTTGCAATTTCATTTCCTCAGGACGATTCCCAAAGAAAACATAATATTTGACACTAACTATACTTTCAAAAATTATACTTGAATATAACCCAATATAGATTATTTTTTTATTTATTCAACTTTTAAAATATGTTGGTTTTTTTTTTTGTTTAGTACTAATATTTGGTATTAGAGTTGGCTGGCTAAACATTTGATTAGCTCAAGTGTGATCAATTAATTTTTTATGCAAAAATAATCTAAAAATAAAAACTAAAATAAATTAAATCAAAATTATGAATAACTTTGTGCGAGAATTATACGAGATTTTAATCTTTACTTTGAAATTATTTTAATTTAGTCTTTAAATTCCAACTATAATTTAGCTAAGACAATTTGAATTTTGACAAGTGAACGAGTTAAATTTAAATGTGAATAGAGTTTTTTTTTTTTTAATAAATAAAAAACATGATTTAATAATTATTCAAAAACAAAAAAAAAAAAAAAAATAAATGAATAAAAAAGTTATAAGTTTATAACCATAAAAACCACATTTTTATTATTAAATAAAACAAAAATTTAAAAGATGATATAAAAAATTAAAATACCAAGTGGCAGAAAATAATTATAAAAATAATAAATTGGCAAAAGATAATAAGAACTATTATTATGTATAATGATGAGATGATGATTGTTGATGATCGTATTTGATGATTACACTAACAATAATGATAAGTAATGATAAAGATTTTAAAAAGAAGGGTTTTAAAAGTGCTACTTAATTTAATCAAATGGAGTTAAATGATATTGTTGGAAAATATATATATATATATATGTTTGATTTAATATATTGAGTACAATGCCATCAACCAACATTCATTCAACATCGACAATAACAATACAATACTTATGTGTATAGTATAAGTATTCTGTTGATTCAATTATGTATATATGCATATATATGTACATGTATATCAGGAAATTCTTGTTATTTCTTTATTTTATTTTACCAATTTTATATATTCTAGAATATTTTCTAGAGATATTCAAGATTGTTAAACTGACTATACAATTCACAATCAGAGATAAATGAATTGATGTCGTAATTTATAATTGGATGCGTTCTTTTGTACTTTGTCACCATAAATTTTAACATTATCATGATGTTGTTTTTTTTTTTATAATTTTAAGTGATATTGAAAAGACAGAATGCCCGAGGAAATAAAGCCCGCGGGTTTTAATTCCCAAACTTTGGGAATTAACCGCCCGTGGGCTTTAAATCCTTTTCGAAAAAGAATTAAAGCCCACTAAGTAAGTAGTACCACAAAGGTTACTTTAATGGCTCTGTATTTCATTTGACTGGATTTTACTCAGAGACATGTCAGAAGTCCCATTGGGACTTTTGTCTCATTATTAAGGCCTCAGGGATTTTCGGAGGGATTTCAGAATTGAATTGAAAATCAGGATTATACGCCTTTTACAGAATATTTAGATATATGCATATGCGAGTTTCTGAATTAGGAGAGATTTTAGATTTGGTTACAACATCAGGGTTATATGCTTTTTCTAGAATCCAGAATGTTCCAGAAATTTTTGAATTAAAGCCCGCGGGCGTTATTTCCTCGGGTGTTCTGTCACTGCACCGATTCCTTTATATAAAAAATTTTTTTTTTTTTTTTTGTAATAATTATTATCTCAAATCAACATTTTTTTTTTTATCATTATCATCATTATCAATATATGTATATGAAATGATAATAACAATGGTAACATAACAAAACCAAACCGACCAATAAATGATAAAAATAAGAACAAAAATAAAAACACAAAAACAAGTGAAATAATAAAATAAAAATTAATGATGGAGTTGTTAACCTAATTCTAAGATTTGATCCCATTTTTTATTAATTGAAATACCCAACGCTTTATATACACATATTACATATAAAGAAATAAAAAGAATTTTGAAGCTTCTTCTTTTTATCATAATATGGATATTGAAATATTGTAAGCACATAAATTTGCTGACTGATTTGATTAATTCATCATCATTTAGTGATATTTTTTTTTTTGTTTTTTTTTATTGTTTTTATTCAAAGCATTTTTGATGATGAATATTGATGTTATTTTATTGCGCCACCATCACATCACATCACAATTTACTATGGTCACAAAATTTTTTTGTTCTTGTTTTTTTTTTTTTTTTTTTTTAGTTTTTTATTAAATTTAAAGCTTGGAGAGTTGATTTATAGTAGGCCAAAATTATTATAATTTTTTTTTTTTTTATTATTCATTTAATTTATTATATTATGAATAATGATTTCAAGATTTTATGATTTACTCCATGATAATCGAATTTAGGTTTTACACATACTTATGTATTTGCATATGCGAGGAATAAAAAAATTTAACACAAATGCTTCATATTTAATTTTGTTTTTGTTTTGTTTTGTATAATGCGAAAAATTGCATAAAAATAAAAAAAAAAAAAAAAAAAATTTGTTTCGAAAAAGGTCATCATTTTAAATTCAGAATCAGATATATTAGGGTATTTATAATTTTAGATTGTTCAGTGAATTCACTTAAGTTACAATAAAGTAAAGATTACATAGAGTTTGACATATATGCAGCTTTTTATACCATTAGGGATAAATTTTTAACTCTTTTTAAGAAAATTTTGAAATAAAAAAGAAGCAGAAGAAATTTTAATTTTAGGAGCAAGCAAGGGGATATATATATAATCTAAATAATTATGTATACATACATATAATATAATTTAATAAAAAAATAAGTATGTACTGATAATATATCCTATAATTAATATCATTTCGTAATATGTACATACATATTATATGTATAATAAAATAAAAATAAAAATAATTCTTGTTTAAGATAATAGATGCCGCACAAATAAAAAATATTTGTTCCTCATAGTCGTACTATAATCAAATAATATACGGTTTAGTTAAACTACTAATTTCAGAACTATTGAAGCTTAGTCAAATAACAATATTAAATGACATAGGATTGAAAAGGTTAAAAAAAAAATAAAATAAAATTTTAAATTCAATTAACCTTACTGTCTCTGTAATTGTTCGTTCAAAAATAAGTACACTAGAGCTTCGAGTTGCGCGATTAATGCGTTTCATGAAATCGTCGCGCAAGACAAAAATCACGCAACTCAAAACTGTGAATTTACAATAATTGTAAATTATTTAAAATATATTGTTAAATTACTTTGTTTCTATTCTAATATATTTTATGTAATCTAACTTCCATTTTTTTTTTTTTAAATTGAGCAATAAAATAAATTGGAAAAAAGATGAATTGGAAAAAATAGAATGTAAAAATATAAAACTTTTAGAGCAATAAATATATACATATGTAATCTCGATAAGTAAGTCATAATTTAAAATTAAAAACTACTTGGAACGTACATGCCATTATTGATTCTTAATAAAATTATGAACAATAAAATAATAAAAAAGGAACAAAAACGCAACTCGAAAAAAATTTTAGTCGCGGAAATCAAAATCGCGCCAACTCGAGGCTCTAGTGTACTCTTCATAAATTGCAATTTTAATTATTAAAAATTACGATAATAATCAGTACAAGAAACTGAAAAATTGAGACAATATTGTTAAAAATGATCAAAAAATCTTAGAACATACCCGAATTTTTTAGATGATTATTTTTTTTTTTTTTTTTGAAGTCTTTTCAGTGATTCATCTTTTATGAAATAAGATGGTGAATTTAAATATATATTTATTAAAATATACTATTCTAAATATACTAAATATACCTACTATTTTTTTGAATAGAATATTATGAATTTTTAAATCATTTTGTACAAAATTTTGATATTAACTGAAAATCTACTCGAAAAGAAGAAACATCTTCTGGAATTTTGATTTCTCCAATCGCAAAAAATTTATAAAGTCGCGAAAAAAACAAGGAATTATACAAGAATATTTTTTTAATTATAAGACTTTAAAAATAATTTTACAGTAAAAACAAAAGAAAATAAGTTATATAATGATTCATTTAGCATAAATATTTTATTTCGTTTTCTTTTTTTTTTTTTTTTTTTTCATTTTGAATTTTTATTCATTCATTCAATAATATGATTAAATAATTAGACTAGACTGTTAGTTTATGAACGAGACTAGACATTAATAATAAATAAAAACTGAAATTTTGTATATAAGTATTGTATTGTATGGATTGTATTGAATTGAATGAATATTTTAATGATGAAACACCCCAATTCTAATGGAATTTTTTTTTCTTTTTTTTTTTTCCATTTATAAATATTTTGAATAAAATTTGTGTGTAATATATTAGTATAGTATTAAAGTGTCAAGGTATTGTAAGGTGATAAGATTAACAAAACAAAAAAAAAAAAAAATATGAAGTGTTATTAATTTATAGGTGTATGAACGATTAAAAAACAAACAAATACACAACATTTTTTGAATTGAAAAAGAAATTTAAATATATTTTTTTTTTCAAAATTGTAAATTTAGTTGAATTGAACAATTTTTTAAGGATTTTTATTAACTAAACTGACACTTTATGTTTAAGAGCTGGTGTGTATATTATAATAATTAATAATAGATAAAAAATGTACATTGATTTTTAAATATTTTTTATTCCATTTGGTTTTGGTTTTTTTTTTCGTAATTTATGCTGGATCTGTAGTTAATGCTCTTGTTTGGCTCTCTACATGTAGTCTTTATGCAGTCTACGAAACAGTATGCATAATGAAATTTGCATGTGATCGAAAAAATTAAATAAAATTTTACTAATTTTTTACTAATTTTGGTTTTTTCCCTATTTTAACAATGTACGTATATGTAATTCTTTTTTGTTTTCTTTATTTTGAAAACTGAATTATAATTTAATGAGCTTAAAACTAAATGTGAAATAATAGAACGAGTCCCCATCGATATTCTGGAAAAAAAAAATCTGGAACAAAAAAAATTTTGAATTAAATTTTTTTTTTTTTTGGAAATGATGATTTGAAAAACAAAATATGAGGGCTGCCGGCCCCAAACGCTAAACAAATTACTGGAACTCTGATTTTGTAATCAATTCTAAAATCATTCCTTTATTATGTTTTTTACATACATATTTCAACAGAATGGCATTTACAGTAGTGAGTTGCCGCCCGCAAACCCCCGCTAAACAAATTACTGGAACCTTGATTTTGTAATCAACTATAAAATATCTCCTAATTATGTTTTTGCATACATATTTCAATATTTAAATATTAAAAAATATTTTAAAATAGTTAGGGATGCCGCTCCTTCCCTCCTAATTATGTTTTCGCATACATATTTCAATATTAAAATATTAACCTACATATATATTAAATATATAACACCCGATTTTAAAATTGGAGATTTTGAGGCACGAGATTTAGAAACGCGAGATTTATAAAAGCACGAGATTTTAATACACGAGATTTTGATTCGCGAGATTTCAATACGCTCACTTTATAAATACATTATAATATAAAAATATGCTTTGTTTTAATTAAATTATCAAAATGTATTCTTTTGAGAATTAACATATCAAGTATTTAAGCACGTCACTAAGCTTTTAAAATCCGGCAATATATTAATATAAATATTCTGCTAAAAGGAAATATCCTAATTTTTAAACCAAGTCTTAAACCCCTCCTAATTGAGAATCTCGCATATACATATAAATAAATATTCTGGAAAAAGTGTATAACTCTGCTATTGAATCCAACTATAAAATCCGCCCTAATTCAAAATCTCGAATCTCTTGGTATTTTTTTTGTTAAAAAACTTAATTTTGTTATTTTTTTAGTTAAAAAATATTTTGTTCAAAAGATATAAAATAAAATCTTGAAAAATATTTTATTTCAAGATTTTTTTTCAAGAAATTTTATAAGATTTTTTTTTCAATTTTTAAAGATTTTTTAGCCTGAACTGTGCGATATTATAATATAGAAAAAAAATCAATGGGTCCACCACAGAACCGATCGTAGGAATAAGAATATTTAATTTTTGTTTTTTTAATAGGGCTATTTATATTACATAAGAGCTATATTATATACATATATATATGTATATGAAATATGTGTATATAGCTATATTATCTGTATATTGGTACATGTTATATAATATTATCTATATTATATGTACTACATTTCATGCACAAAATTATAAAATTGAAAAAAAAAAAGTTTTCATACAAAATAAATTTCCTATTAGTAAAAATGACTTAAGAAATCATGTGAAAATGAGGACGTACCTAAAAGTTTGTCGGATCGAAGAAGTGTTGTATAAAAAAGTTGTGCTCTTATTTTCTTATCAATTTCCCTTGAATAATTTTTTTCATAATATTTTTCTGATTCAAAATATTCGTAAAAAATGTAGAAATGGTAAAGTGGCCAAGCGTTTTAATTTGAAATATGTATGTACGTCAAAATCTTAAATATGAATTTTTTTCTAACTCCGTTCAGTCATTTGCGCTGTGCATGTGCCCACAGACAGACACCACTCCAACACCACTCCAAAAACACTTAATTCAAGTTTCCACGTACTGAAGAAATGCATATACATATTCAAAAATCTCAGATTTAAAATTTTTGGTGCCATCACAATACCTTCCTTATACATTACATGTATGCGATCTGTAAAAATATTTACAATATGTACAATATTATTCTAATGAAATGTAAAATGCAAAAGTTATTTAAAGGCGTCAGTTATAAATTATAAAAATTGATTTAAATATATTTTAATAAATTTGACTAATAAAATCACATTTTTATATTTACTTACATAATATTTTAAATATCTTGAATATTTAAAAATTGTTTTTTGAGGTCCCTATTTTAAATTGAATAGGAAATTATTTTATTGTAAAAAAATACATTTTTCTATTAAAAAAAATGACTTAGGTTTATTTTGAACTATTTTATTATTTCACACTTCATTTTGTACAGATAGTGGAAAATGTTAAAAGTTAAGTAACTTTTTCCACCACTGCAAAACGACTGCGTTTATTGTAAAAATAACACTTTTATACAAACCAAAATATTTCAACTTTACTTTGACAGTTGATTTTATAATAGAGAGCGAACAAGAGCGTTCATTGTAAATGCAGCATTAGTAATGTATTTACATATTACAAAAGAGTTTATCATTTTTTTTATATTATACAAAATGATTGACCATTTATTTAGGTAAGACACTATTTAAAATTAACCACAGGTAGAAATCAATTCAATAACCGGTTATAATTTGCGGTAAGTGTCAATTGGTCAATAGTTAAAGGTTTCATGTTACTTGGTAGCGTTTTAATTAAAAAAGAGGAGATTGATTTCAAATTATTTCTATACTATAAAAAATAAGAATAATCAAAAATACAAAATTACAATTTCCTATGTTCATATGATTTCATTTTAATATACCGCTTAACCGCTTTTAAATTTTTTTTTGTATAACCCTTCTGTTGACATTTAACTTTTTAAGTAAAATGACGTAAAATAATTTTATAAATTGAAATATAAATAAATTTAAAAAAAAATTACAAATTGAGTTGTTAAATTTTTTTTTATCAAGTATAGCAGATTACATTTTAAAATCTGACAAGTACTGATAGACCCAAAAGCTATTAAAGTAAAGTTTTTAAAGTTCCGATATAACCTTAATTAGACACTATACGACAATAATGATATGAGTTAAAATGAGGTACATAAACACTAAATTTTTTCGGTCAATAAATTTAAACGGATTTACTTTAACGTAGCATTGCGATGTCAGTTGTACTTATTTTATAAATAATTCATATAGCAAATATTTTTTAAATATACGAAATGGAAAATATTATTAAGTATTTTAATTAATTTTTGCTTATTTTAAGAATTTCAGATATTTAAAACAATTATATTGTCTAATGACCTAATTTTATGCTTAATTGAAAACAATACAAAATTAACACCTGAATATACATAGAAAAAAAAATTTTTTTTTTTATTTTAAAATGCATTTTTAAATCTATTGTAATTTTTTTTTTTGAATAATTTGTAATGCTTATTCAAAATAAAATAAAAGACTTAAAATAAGAAGAAAAAAAATGCATTTTTAATCACATTTTATGCAAAAATTAAAAAAAAAAGCCATAAAATTGCAATTATTATCGATTCTTTTTTTTTTTTTTTATTTACATATAAAACAGACAGTCTTTCACCTCTATAAAATTTTTTTTTACTTTTAAAATAATGCAATGTAATTAACACCTTTATACAATGATATATAATACATGCATAGTTTTTCTATTGCTATCTCAATTTTTTTTTTGTCTTTCTCTTTCCTTCTTCTTTTCTAATAAATAAAAAAAAAACGAGGAAAAGTTTAGAGTAAACTGTGTCAACTCTAAGATACCCGTACGAACATAAAATATATTATAGTACGATAACTGCTCGATCGGGTTGTCCCCAACCAACCAAATTTCACTGAAGTTTTTGCCAACAAACTTGATTATCTTTAACAAAATTTCAGATGTCTTAATTAAGAACCGAGATATGACAGTCATCTGAACCTATTGCACTAGAAAAACCAACTTACATAGAACACGGCTAATTACATGATTAAATCGTTTCATAATTAGATTCTGAGCAAGGATATAGTTGAAATCGGAAACGTCATTTGCACATCATGCATTTGTGCAAAATCAGCCATTACTTTATATAAGGGTATAGGTTGTCTGCGTTTAAAATTATACTAGGTACAAGAGCAATTGATTTGCAAATCCCGTTTTCGATTACAGCTTATAATATATATTTTGTCATATCTAGCTCGTCTCCTTTAAAATGTTACAAACCTAATTGCATTTTTATTATACTCTGAGAATTACGTCCGTACATCAGGTATAAAAAAATCGTATCAATCAATAAATTGCATTGTCACTTTGATTTAATTTAAATACAATATTAATGAAATAGTTTTTGTCTAGGATAACAAAATGTATACATAATGCAATTATTTTCTATATTGTGAACTTTAGAAAACATTTTTTAAATTAATGACATGCATATTATAAATTCTCATTCTCTAAAATGGAACAATAGTGAAAGAGAAAGAAAATAAGTACTGGTAGTCTATAGAAACCATTGAAAATAAAATATATTGTTTAATAATAAAAAATAAATGTGATTAATTAATTAGTCAATAATTAAATTAAAAAAAAAAAAAAGGTTTCAATTTATATCAAAAGATATAAAGAAATGATTTTTATTCAATTTAACACAGTTTATATTTGTTTTTTTTATGTATTTACATTAATTTCTTTTAAATTCTCGAGTGTCATAAATTATTTATTAATTTATTAGACTTAAAAAATGTTTTAAATAGAATTTACAATAAAAAAATGTTTACTTTTTTGGCGTCTACTGATTATAGCAAACATACATTAATTAACATTTCATTACTTAAAATTACAATTTTATTATTAATTTTAATTTTCTTTACTTAAAGCTGCATCTACAATGAATGCTTTTGTTCGCTCTCTATACGCAACCAACTGTCAAAATAAAGTTAAAATGTATTAAATTCGTATGAAAATGTTTACAATAAACGCAATCGTTTCGCAGTCGATGAAAAAAATTGCAAGTTTTTTCACTTTTCAATACAAATTAAAATGTCAAATAATTGAATAATATCAAAATTAAAAATAAATGGTATCCATTTTTTTTTTAGTACCTGTGTATTTATTTTTTTTACAATTAAAAATTTTATTAACTTAATTTTTTCGCTATTTCGATATAAATTTTATTGTGTATACTCTTTATGGAGAGTATACACAATAAAATTTATGGAGAGCGACACGCGAACGTTAATTGTATGGAGATGGAGTATGGAGATTATCGTATGGAGAGCGACACGCGAACGTTAATTGTACATCTAGCATAAAAGGTTTATTTATTTATTTTAAATGAGTAACAATGTTGTTTTGCATAAACAATTATTTACTAAAAATGAGTGATCGTAAATGATAAAAAAAAAAAAAATCTCAACCAAAATATTTTTTGAATTATATTAGGAAATAACTTAAATAGAAGAAAAACCGACATTTTTATAAATTATAAAGGGTTTACTGAATTTTTTAAAGATAAACTCCATTAATTTCAATGACTCATTATTATTTTTGCATTACTTTTTGAATAGAATAAAACTTTCCTTTTAATGGTGGCATTTCCGAAAAGAAAATCAAAGCAGCGAAATAAAAAAAGGAGGTAAAAACCAACTCTGTAATATTTTTCAATTTCACAATTTTCTAATAAATTATCGCAAAAAAAAAAAAATTATAAAAATACAAATATTCTTGAAGCAAAATGAATTGAATTTTTTTTTTATCCATTTGTTTTTTCTTTATTATACCACCAATTAGTTCAAATTCGATTTAAAAGCCGAAAAAAAAACAAAAAAAAAAGAAAAACCAAAATTGAATTAAATGTTGTACTTTAAAATGATTTTTAAAAATTATTTTAAAAGTATTTTAAAGTTTATATTGTAGTATATGTACTTCATTAACTGCAGGATTAAAAATTAAATATAAAAAAAATACAATTATTATTATCAAACAATTAAAAATTTATATATAATTTGAACTTGTTTGTACGTTCGTACAATTTATCAATTTCTTGAATCAAATTCGTCATTATGAATTAAAGTTTTAATTAAAAGTTGCTACTTAGTTGCAAATAATCTTGAATTAAATGCATCGAATTCAAATATAAAAAAAATTATACAATAAAGTTCGATTAAATTAGTCAATTAAATTTTTTTCGTGTTTGACAGTTTAATAGAGTCTTTTTGTATATAAGTACATTTCGATATTGTACGCAAACTTAAATTAAATTGAAACAAAATTGTAATTGTAAAAATCATATAGGTCAGTTAAATGGAAATGGGAATGGAAAAAAAAGAGAGAGAGAAAAATATATCAAAGATATATTTTAGGTATTAAGTTCACAAAAAAGGAAACGCTTTGTGATTTATTCTCAAGTAATTTTACAGTATTTGCACATCAGTTTTTAACTGATTAGATTTTATAACATGTCTGTCTCTGTTATTTTTCTTTCCTCAGTGTTTTTTTTTTTTTTTTGTTTTTTTTTTTTACAATAAAAATACTTTTATTATTTTTAAACTCGTATTTGTTTTTGAATAAATTTTTCAAGTTTTTCCAATTAACGATCCATAACCAATAAGAAAAACCAGTATTGATAAAATAAAATGAACTGAATTTATAAAAATTGAACTGTCAATAATGGTAAAATTAGCGACAAATAAATTATAAAATTGTTAAAATGAAAAACTAGATTGTTAAGTTTTTAATCTTTCTCGTGAATTGGTAAAATAACAAAATTTAAGGAAAAAAGTCAAAAAACAAAAAACAAATTGAAATTAAAAATTATATTTTATTATTAATTATATTTGACAGTTAACAATTAACACTTTCTTTTTCTTTGTTTTTTGTTTTTTGTACAATTCTGACATTTATCATTTATCAGACTATAAAATAACTATCAGATTAACATAACTCAGTTTTGCCAAGTTTAACCTAAAAACACAAATCTTTTGAAATTTTAATTATAATCTTAAATTTACATATATTGTACCTATACAGTTGTTTTTTAACTGTCATTTACTTTTGATTGATAACATTTTGTTTTATTATACTTACTTATTTTTTTTTTTTAATTGTCAAAAATGTCAAAAATTTTAAATTATTATTATAATTTTATTTAAAAGTAAAATAATAAATTCTAAACTTTTCCAATTGTTCTGGAAATTCCATTCATTGTATATATTATGAAAGAAATTTGTAAAAAATTATAACCCATTTTCAAAATAATTTCACTTATTTTAAGTGTTGGCTAATTAATTAATTTATTAGAATATAAAATAAAAGCATACTTATATTTAGATTAGATAAATGAAAGTTGTGCTTTGAGAGATATGCAAAGAAACAAGTAAAAAATAAGCTTAAAAATTAATGTCTATCTTTACTATACCCTTTAAGATCGAAGTTAAATACATTTTGTATAAAATATAATAAATTTATTTGCCCAGCTACACCAGGTCTACCGCATATTTTTTCTAAATAAATTCTGTCACGTAAAGCACTTTTTTTCATAATTTTTTTTTTAATTTACTGCTGAAGCTGGAGTGCGTTTTGTTTCTTTTTAGAGCCTCAGGATGCTAAAGTTACTCTAAAACAGATAGAGTTGTTTCGAACTGAGCGGATTAAAGTTTAATTAACTCCATGCCGTCACAATTAGCGTTTCGAAATACACAATTCAGTTACAAAGCTCACTTTTTTAATCCTTCTCGGGAGGAGAATTAACGAGTGTTACAAATGCCAAAGTTTTATGAAGTGTCGTTATAGTTTTTTATTTCAAATTATAAACTTACATATTGAAATAATTGTAAACAAAATCGTGTAATTGAACTTATAATACTAAACATATAAATTTATTTTGTTCCAATCATGTTTTGACAGTTAAAATTCATATTTAAGTGTAGTCGTTTCGAATTGGTAGTGTAAAATTAACTCTGCATGTGAGTGTGGTACATAGTTAATCCTATAAAGTATAAGCGCATGAACTCTACTCAGAGTAAAAAATGAAATGCACTTCTCACTAGAAACATTTTTTTTATACCGATTTAATTATTTTTTCTGGATTGTATTATCTGACAAACTTTTTTCAAATTATTATAAATAATTATTATTTGTCAATATTTTATTCAAAATCTTCCAAATCCTTTTTAAATAATTGTCAAAACAAGTCAATATTTCTTTAAAAAAAAAAAAAAAACTAATTTTATTTTTCATATTTTACCAATATTATTATTTTTTTTTTTTTTTAAACCAAACTTTCTTATTATTATACCATAATTTTGATTTGACTGTTCGATTAACTTCTCTCAACCAAAAATAGGAATTCCTTTCTTTTTTTTTATTTATCTGTAAGTTTTTTGTATTGAATATGTTGAACATGTTGCAAATATTAAAACATTTCCTGGTTTGTAAGTATATATAACATATATGGAACGAGTTATTAAAAAAATATGTAAAGAATAAAACTTGTTGCATATAAACTCTATATTTGATGTAATCAGATACTGTGATGTAAAAAAAAAAATAAAAATAAAAGAAATTTATATAAAAAAAAAAAAAAAGAAATAAAAAACTAGAATTAAAAATAAAGTAAATAATACATTCATAATAATAATGAGGTAAATTAAAAAGTTCTTGTTCTTGTTAAATTTTTTTTTTTGTGGTGAAATATTTGACATTATATAAACATCAAAGTAATCTGGGACAACAAAATGACTTTATAAATATGTATATTTAAATCTTATACATAAGATTGCTTCGAAATGCACAGAATATATAAGAGTTTACTAGAATAGAAAAAAAGTTCTATAGTCATTCGGAGGCTATAGAGAAGTCGAACAATTTTTATGTTAGCCTTTTATATGACTCTTGTATAACACTTTGGGAGAATCTGTGTTACATGGTACACTATTAGATCAAAATATCGATTCACGTAAACTTGTGACACTTATATAAAGGGAGTCTTAAAATTCATTAAAATATTTGTAAAAAAAACTAATTATCAATATTTTAAGAATTTTCCATTATATTTCCGAGTTTTTTTACTTAAAAGCATTAAAAACAAATGTAAATTATTGGTTGCTGTTTGAAATTTTCAATACATTAAAATTAAACGGTCTAAATATCAAATCAAAAATAAATGGTTAAAAACAAGAGTAATTTAAAATTAAATGGTGCAAAACAATAATAATTTATATGAAAAAAGACAACTGTCAAAATGAAGTGAAAGAAATTGATCTTTATGAAAGATCTAAATACTTTTCATTTAATTTTTAGAGTATAGGGAACTTTAAGTTTCAAACCTTAATTTTTTTGAAAAAAATGGTTAAAATATTATGCAGTGGTTTAATTTAAATTCTTTCTTGGTTTAATTCAACTAAAGTGGTTCAATTATAGTAGAAAAGTTTTTCTATATTTTAAATTAAGATAAAGTTTCTGGTTTAAGTAAATTAATCGGACCAACGTTCAAATAGATTGTTAGCTAGTTTTTATAGCTAAAATATTAAGCTGAATTAAATCAATTTCGTATTTTTTCATTATTTTTTTTTATATTCATAAACTTTTCAAAAATTATTCGTAATTTTATTTCACCATGACACGAAGTATCATTATCAGTTGTTATGATTTTGTCTTATTTCAAGTTTTTACTGTTCTTTATATTTTTTTCATTTTTGTTTTGTTTGTGTCGTTGATTTTTCAACAGTATTTAAAAACCTATAAACAGATACTTGTTTTTCATATGATTCCATTTCCTTTTTTAATTTTTCAATTTTTATTTTTGTTTTGTTTACCTTTTTGGAACCATATTTTGTTGGTTCTTTTTCTCTAAATCTGTCATTATTTGGAATTGTGTTTATATACCTATTTATATTTTTTAGTTATAAAAGAAGAAAATAATATTTTCTTGACATTTTTATTTGTCACAAAGAATTATTAAGACTGAAAAAGAAAACTTATATATATGTACATATATATTATGTATAAATTTTATCACAACCTTTTGTTTTTTATTTTTTTTTTCTTTTTATTTTATGACGAAAGAGTGAAAAACACTTTTTGGTTTATTATAGAATAAAAAAAAAAAAAAAAAAACAATTTTGAAATGCATCGATGCACCTCATAATTCTTCACTAAATATGTATTATATTAATTTTTGATCCTATTAGTAATGGAGATGGGGAGAAAAGTTTAAAATATAAAAAAAAAAAAAAAAAAAACCGGAGATATTCATGAGCTATCACCGATAAAAACACTTGCAATGTTTTAATATATGGAGTGAATACATTTTGTTTTTATATTTTTGTTTAACAAAAACAGTCTGCAAATAAATGAATGTTTATGATAGTGTAATGCATTCTTCCTTCAAAATATTGTACTTTACTCCTTCTCAAATATTATTATAGTTTAAAAAAAATCATAAGATAATAAAATAAACAAGACTTATACCATATTGTAAGAAGATATTTTTTTACAAAATATTTTTTTTTTTTTTGCTATAAATCTGTAAAAGATGTTCGAACTTAATATAAAATAAAATTTTAATTTGTAAGTAGTAAGTAGTAAGTATTTATAAGTACAGATTTACTTCAATTTTTGTCTATATAAATACAATTAAACAAAAGAGAATGTAAAACTAAAAACGGTTTTTAAAGTTGTACATTTTCCAAAAGACAATAAAAACGGTTTAGAATATATGACTTATAGGAACCCCTTATATAATTAAGAAAACTTATGTTAACACAAGTAAAAACATAATATTGAATCGTTAACTTTTATGTTTTACTTTGAGAACATTTTACAGTAGCTTAAGTTACAGATATCGTCTAACAACAGTTTAATCTCTAATAGTTCTAAAACATGGAACGATACGAAAAAAATTCTGAGATATGTTCTGTTAATTCTGAAAAATATTTTCCCATCAGAATTTTAAAGTTCTATCTAAAAGAGTGCTGGAGTTATATAAAATCTTGCAACATTTTGTTTCATATAACGGTAATTTTAAATCTATGTTCAGAACTTCTAACATTTTTAAATTGGAAAAACTACTACGTCCTTGGTCAGTTTACATCTTTCTAAAGACATATTTAAAGATTAAATGACATAAGGATCGGAATATTTTTTTCACCAAAATTTAAAAAAGTCCGAGATTCAACTATAGTTTAGCTTTGATATTAAAATGAATGTTTGTACTTGTAAATTGTTTATTAAAACTAGGTTAATACAATTTAAGGTGCAATTAAAAAATATAAAATAAAAGTAGTGTTTAAAAGATAAAAAGTATTAGACAAACATAATTTAAGTAAGAACATTTAACATATAATGTACTTTGGCACATGCATCAAAAAAAAGTCCAGAGTAACTGGTATAACTTTTTATTATTTAGAAAATATCAGTATTTACCTTTAATATGGTTAGATTAAAAAAAAAAAAAAATAAGTTGTTTAGTTAATAGGATATGACATATGAAATAAGAAAAAAATGATTATACTTTTATTGTTGTTCAAAATAAAGTCATAAAGTCAGTGAAATTTGTGATTAAAACTGATTTTAAATTGTGAGAAATATAATTTTTTTTTTTTATATACAATTTACTTTTTTTTACTTTTAATATTTTGCTATTAAAAGAATTTTTTTTTTTTTTTTGTATTTTAAAAAAATTTCATTCAATAAAACTTAAATGGTTAGTGATAAAAAGTGAGGAAATTCACAATAAAACAAATAAAAATAAAACTACATAGGTACTTATTTATATACGTATCATAATATTTAATACAAATGAATGATAGTGAGTAGTGACTAGTGACATATACTGAAAGTGAATTTATTGCATTTAAAGAGAAACAAAACTGTTAAGTGATGATGATGATGATGATGATAATAATAATGGTAGTTAGATGTTTATCGCGAAAAAAAATTATGACAGTTTAAAATAAAGTTGAAAATTATGAATACTATTTATGGTATTTCAATTGATTTATTGTGGCAACAAAGTTGTTGATTTTGATAAATTGTTATTACAAAAAAAAAAAAGGAGAAAAACGAAAATGAAGATAATATAAAACTTGGCAATTTAAAAGAAATATCATAACGTTCTTTTCTTTTTTTTATTTTTAATTCTATTTTTTTTTTTTTCAATCATGTTCAAAATTATGTGTAGGATTATATTTCAAATTTTATATAATTGTATGGCAACATTGTTGATTATCAAATTTCGAATTAAATTTTTTTAAACTATTTAAAAACAAATTTAAATTCTTGGCAATTTTATTATTAAATAAAAATTATATAACACAGTACAGACCAAATGTCCCCAAATGCATTTTAAACCAATTCGACATTTATCATAAGTGCGTCATTTAATTCAGGCCCTGTTTTATTATAAAATCTGTGTAATTGTTTATTTTTTTTATTCTTCTTTATAAAATCCATTCATAATGCATGCGAAATTTCCTTTTTTTCATTAACAGCTTCTTACAATATTTTTTAAGTCTGTAAACGGATTTTTTTCCCGCTTTGAATTTGAGTGACTATTTTTTTTTCTTTTAATGCATTTTATACAGAGATGCTATTGAGACAGTGCTTTAGTATTTAAACTTTAGTTTTTTCTTTTTATTTGTAAGTCGATTGTGTGAATGTGCGTTTTTTTTGTTCTGAAAAGATAAATAATTAAGAAGATAATTAATTTTAATTTGTCCGAGATGGACTTAATCGGTTCACAGTGTTTTAAATTAGCCTCTCAATGTATTGATTAGGAGGGAAAACTGATCTGAAGATATCACAACTGGTATAAACTGGCCCACGTGTTCATTTATAAATCCCCTTTCTATCTAACTAACTATATTTAAGTCTATATTGCTATTTCTTTATTATTATTATCAGTCGAGTGAATAATATACAATTTGAATCAATTTGTTAATGAGAAATTGTATTTATTATAAGTTTCGTTACGAATCTATCAGAATCTATAATTAAAATATAAAATTAAATTTGAACAAATAGAAAATTTTAAAGATCAAGATTAAAGATCATATAGTACAATTTCAAAAAATCTTTATTTTATACAATTTTCTGAAAGCCTATATATTCCTTTACTTAATCCATTGTTTAAATCTTTCATCTATACGTGTGGTAATTCATACTATAATCAAACATTAGATTGAAGTGTTCTAAAGTGTTTTTAATTTAGTTAGTTTTAGTTTAGTTTAGTTTAGTTAATTTCAAAACAAATTCAGTCAAAGTCTTCAATTATTTTTTTTATTTTTATTTTTTTAAGGTTATGAGACAGACAATGTTAAACCATGAAAATTTATTTTTCCATACGAGTATTTTTTAATTTAAAATATTGATATTTATTGATTCATTTCCTATATTTTATAAATATAATAAGATTAGATTTAAACAAAATAATTTTTAATATTCGAAGATAGATTTGGTAAATAAAAATAAAATTTTATATCTACTATATAGAACCGAATAGAAAGAACCATTAAAAATAATATAAAGAATCATCTAAGAATATATAAATTGCGAAATATGAATGATGAAACAATGATGAAACACAATTTTATCAATTTAGAAGAATTATACTTACATTATTTTTTTTTTTTTATATTTTATTAAAATTTTCGAAAATAATAACAGTCAAAACTATAATATTATATACTATCATTAATTTAATGTGTTAAAAGCTCATAATTTTAATTAAAACTGAAACATAAGTATAAATTATTGTTTTATGTCTTCTGTACAACATTTTGTTTTTTGTTTTTTTTCTTGATTAAAATATCAAAAAAAAAATAAAAATAAAAAACAGAACTCATTTAAAAAATTTTTAAGGTAACAAAATAAAGTTTACCTTGAAGGTTTTTTTTTTTTTAATTAAATACTTTATAATAATAAAAAAAAAAAAAAATGTCAAAAATCTCATTAAAGTACTTAAGATGAATTTTAAAATAAAATTCAAAGGCAAAAACAAAAGTAATCTTCGATCATTAAATGCAAATTTTTTTAGGTTCACAATGTATATATGCATGTATATTTTATGTAGAATATGTATAAGAGTGGATTGAAGTAAAGTGATTGATTGCAATAAATGTTAATTTTCAACAATCTAATTGGAAATCATGGGTATCGACAGCGGTAATATGCGCGATATGCGATTTATTTATTATCTATACCTAACAGATACGATCCAATAACAATAATTTTGTAAATTTATTTTTTTTTTGTTTTTATTTAAAAAACGCAAGTGTATAATTTTATTTATTTTTTTTTTTTATTTCGTTTTGTTTTAAATAATATTTAATCATTAATTGTTATTACAACATTAATCAAATCTTTAATAAAAAAAAAAAAAAGAAATAAAAAAAAAAAAACAATCCAATCAACCTGATATATGAGAGATATTTAAACAAAAGTTTTGCAAATACATTGAGATTGCATATACACATATTTTTTAATTCATTTAATTTTTTTTTTTTGTTTTGTCTGAAAATCGTATTTACGTTTTTAAATAAAAGAAAAAAAAAAAAAAAGAGTATAATCAATTTCATATGAAAAATCATTAATCTTCTATGAAATCACACACATGTTTATTGTTCATTTCTGACTTGTGCCTCGTTTTTTTGCTTTTCGTTTTTGTTTTTAATTGGAAATTAAAAAATTAGTTACAATGTTGCAATAATTGATGTGATAAAGCGAATGCCTTTTTTTTTTGTAATTGTAAAATGAATAAAATATAATTAAGTGACTTTAAAGTGTTTGTAGTATACTGTTTGATTTTATGAGAAAATTTAACTTTTCAAAATTTGAACAAGTGTTTTATGCAAAAAAAAAAAAAAAAAAAATATAAGCTTTTCATAAAACGTACTAAAATGCATTCGGTATATATATCTTTTGTTGTTATATATAGACTTTCTAAAGAGGAGAAACTGCCTAAAATACATATTATGTTTTCTTTTTCTTCTTCTAATACCCTATTCAGAGCTTTTAGTGACATATACATGTTATGTATTAATATACATCATTATATACATATATATTTATCTTTAAAAATCTTAAAAAAAAAGGGGATATTAAAGTTGTTTGAACATAAATTATACCTAAATAAAGTACTGACGGCAATTAAGATCTAGTTAATGTACATTTTGCTAAAATAATTAAAACTATACTGAATAAATTCAATAATATTTAATTGTTTTAATTTAGTATAGAATCTCATGTACTAAAAGAAAAAACATTACAGTCAAATTAACATTTTATTGTCAATTAAATGTCAAATTAACATAACAGAAATTATTAACATTTTTATAAATAGACATTATTATATATATACTATGGTTGCTATTACTAAAATTGTTTTTTTATTTACAAAGAAATAAAAAAACAGGGTGGCCTAGTAAGTAAGAGCGTATAAAATACGCTGTAAACACCGAGTGAGTGTGGGTTCGAATCCCACACATGTCATAAGAGTTATTCCCCCTTACGACATTTACAGCCACGCCTGAAGAGGAAAGGCTGTGAAATTTCCTGTTCACATTTATGTGGCAGAGAAATGCAATAAAAAAAAATAAAAAAACAATGACAATCGATAAGTTAAAGTTGAATTCAACATAATGTGTCGAATGCTGCATTAAACTGAGCTTGAGGTCAAATTTTATTTTTCCAAACAAAATCATAAGTTCAAGAGAGTAGTTTTTGTTTGAAAAAGTGAAATTTAAATTCAAGCTCCAGTTTTATACATACGAGCTAATTGTATTACTTTGTCATTTGTACCTTATATTCTAATAACATTTAAAAAAATTTAATTTTTGTATTAAGAAAAAAGAAGCATATTTTAATGAAAATTAAAAAAGAAAATAATAAATTTATTGTTTCTTAAAGAGACCTTTAAGAAAAAAAAGGAGAAAGTTCCTTTATAATTTTTTTGTATTGGAGGTTTCACAAAACTCGTTCCACTTTTTTTGGTGGAATAATATGAATCGAACTATATTAGGATCTAGAAACAAATTTTATATACAAATTACCAATTATTATTATTTACGATTCAAAAAAAAAAAATATATAATGTGATTAATTTTAATAAAATAATCAATTTATTTTTTTTTGTTGGAAAATAATAGATAGATAGGATAAAGTCTACTATCTTTTTTAATAGGTCTTATTAAACCGTTACTAACTTTTTTTTTGTACATTAACAAAAAACTATTTTTTAATAAAAATATGAATTAAATTATTTTTAATGAATATGTAAAACAATAAAGTGCATTTGAAATATTTTAGTATGATTTTTATTGTTTAGGACAGGTTTTACTTGCCTCAGGTATTTTACATTTAAAATTAATTGAATGTGAATATCTTTACATACAAACTTTCGCTTACAAATTAACTTATGAAATTCAACTTCATTGCTTCTAAGCAGACAAAAGATACAGTAAAATACAAATACAAAAAAAAATATTAATATTCTAATAAGTTTTTATATAAAGTCAAAAGTATGAATCCTTGCGTTAAATATATAGTATAGTGATGTCAACCAATTAATGTTAAATGATCTTCGACTATAGATATGAGTTATCTCAATTAGTTTAGTTTGATAAATCTTAATATGTATGCCATACATTACATAATTCTCTTATCTTTAGATGTATACTCTATAATTTACAAATTACACTAAAAATAAAATCATTCTTTAATAAACCAATTTATTTATTTTTTTTTTTTTTATTCATAAAGATTCCCACATTTAAATATTTTTTGAACAAATCAAAGTTGACTGCTCAGGCATATAAATTCTATAAATATAATATCTGTGTTAGTATTCCATAACGATTTTAATCTATATTGTATAGTATTTTATATTATATAAAGTATTGGACTGAAACAAAATAATATGATCTTATTTTTAATGTTTCATTTGACTGATCCTGATCACAATATATACATAATATTATTTATTTACTCGTTATACATAATATATACAATAAAATTTTTCAATATTATTTCCTTATCTTATAAAATATGTTGCAAAAAAAAAAAATCTAGCGATCATGCATCCGGCTTAATTCAAAAATAAAAAAAAATCGAAAATTTTTTATTTCACCTGTTCTGTTAAAATCACATTTTTTTTTCACAATTTTCCGTAAAGAAAAGAAGAAACAAACAAAGAATTAAAAGTAAGAAAACCTTTTTTTTATTGTGATTCTAAATGCTAGATAGTAATAATAACAGTTATGTTTTATTAATTGACAATTCATTATGACGATTTGTTTTTTATTGGCATGACTGACAACAACTATACAACAACAAAAGTATAACAATAACAAAAAAAAAAAAATGATAATTCACACGAGCATATAAAACAGAAATTAATAGTTATGCGATAAACAAAGAAATAAAATTGTGAAAGCGTGAAAATAGTTTCTTGCGCAATATATATTTGCTGTCTCATTTTCAATTTTCATTTGTTTTGATTTTATATATTTAATTTTTAATTTAATTTTTATTATTTTAAATCTTAATATGTTGATTGAAATCACGAGAATTACAATAAATAAACATTTAAAATTTCCGCAAAAATGTTATTTTTTGTTTTGTTGTGTTTTTTTTTTTTTTTTTTTAAATAATCGTAAGTGAAAAATAAAAAAAAAAAAAAACAACGGTGACGATTACAAGACATGACTATGAGACAGTCAGGCACCAGGCAGGTAACATAAAAGGCGAACCGCATAAATCGATTTTTTTTTTCCTTTCTTAATTTTCTTGATTTTTTTGCGTAAAATTGAAAATTATAAACAGGTGGGTTTTAGAGGGTAAAACGTTTTTAAAATATTTTTCTTTTAACGTTCATTAAAGATCAATGAATTTAACATTAACTTATACAACATTATTTTAACACTTTTTTTTTTTTTTAATTTTCTAATTACCGCCTTTTAATTTCATTTTTCTTGTATCCTTTTCCTTAAAATATTTAAAAAAAAAAAAAAAACAAACCATGCCTTAAGTATAATCATTTTTAATGAATTGTTTTGTTATGGTGTTGAAATTTATCCAAACTGTCAACTTGTCTTAATTACAATTATTATAAACGAAACAAATTGAAATGAAACAAAAATTGTATTGACAGTAAGGAAAGGTATAACTTACTCGTATTTGTATTTAAATGTCAATTATCTAATTTTTGTTTTTCCTGTATTTTTTTAAAGATTAATTTTTGTATTTATTTTTGTAGGTGCGATTTAAACACGATTTTACAAAAAAAAAAAAAAAAAAAAAACGAAAAGAAGAGTATGGAAATCACGCTTAATTATTACATTATTAACGCGGAAATTAAAATTATTTCTTAATGTATAGTTAATAGTGCAAAAAATTGTAATGTTTTGTTTTTCTTTTTGCTTTTTTAACTAAAATTGTACTCAGCTTAATTACATTTTTGTATTTAATTATACTTACATATGTACACAATATGTGCAATATATGTATGTAATTACTAACAGTGATATGCAGTAACATACTCGTATTTTTTGTTTTAAATTTAAATTTAATTTAACAAAACCATCATTAAAAAAAAAAAAGTTTTTCATTTATAAAATAAAGAAGAAACTGAACGCAAGTAAATATTATTAAGTATCTAGATTTAAAATTTGGATTATTGTATTGTATTTGGGTGGCTAGATGAGAAGAATCTTTATATTATGGTAGTATCTGATATTTTATCAACAAACTTTAAATTATTAGTCTTTGTAGTAGACATTTTATGATGTGTGAAGATTTTGGGGGACAGGAAAAGAGATATGAGCTCTTACTTAAACTGACCAAATGTTCTTTTTTTGAGAAAGATTGCCCTCCATATTTTAGCTGTGTTTAAGGATTGTTTCATTTTATTTTACAAACTACATAGCTACATACTAAATTTGGACTACCGGAAAATCTATACTGGCTGTATTTTATTTGAATGTATTAAAGGACAATGAAGATCATCTGAAACAAATACATAAAAATGACAAAAATCAGCTTATGCTACAGATTCATAATGAGCGCAATTTTTTTTATCTAATGATAGTTTAACAGTGCACTGCTGGTTATATACCAAGCAATTTTGTAGAAAATTTTAATCAAAGTTTAAACGAAGTATACCCAATAATAATGTTTATAAAATAATATTTCTCTATTTTCTGTCATTGTTTTTTCTTTTGTTCTTATTCAGTTCACATAAAAATTAAAAATATGACTTCGCTTTTTTAGTTTTTAGTTTAGTCAGTAGGTACTCTTACTCAGTGTGCTTTAGCACTTTAATCGAAATGGGTGTGTATTTTTCAATTTAAGTAGAGTTTTT
Source organism: Poecilobothrus nobilitatus (assembly GCA_947095535.1). NCBI lineage: Eukaryota > Metazoa > Arthropoda > Insecta > Diptera > Dolichopodidae > Poecilobothrus > Poecilobothrus nobilitatus. Next base: position 73,220,333 of record OX352774.1, read on the forward strand.
TTAAAATTGAGTTTGAGCATGAAAATAATGATTAAATTTTTTAAAATGATTTTCACAGTGAAAAGAAAATATTCCAAATTTTATAAAAATAATATCGTTATTTTATTTATACTGCAGAACAATAAGATCCTTTAAGAAATTTAAATTAAAATATTCTGTTTCTTCATACTAAATTGCTAAAATTTGGATCTTATTTTTTAAATTCTTCTCTATGAGATTTCCTATATATAACCAGCAGTGAACAGTGTAAGGAAGGATGATCATAACATTCGTAGCATTTCATTCTCAGTTTCTCATCTCTCTCTCGAAAAATTTTGAATAAAATGTAGGTTCTCTATCTGTTGAGTGACGAGACGACTGATGAATGACGAATGTCAATACATGTTGATAATAATGTTAGTACATAATTTACATTGTTTTTAGAAACTTTGTTTTCATAGTTGAAGTAAACATTTTTTTTTAGAAATTAAAATTAGAAATTCAAACATATGACTGTTATTTTACGCTGTATACTGTACATAACAGTAATATAGAAAAACTAGTAAAATTTCTTAAATTATTTTAATTAAAAAAAAATGTTTGCAATTAAATTTATAACTTGTTGCGCGCGATTATAATGCAATGTTACTAACTTACCAACTATGTATCTACCATGTTTTCAATTTCAGATTTGTATAAAAGTTTTTTTATGCTCTTATGCACATTAAAGATTTGCGTTAAATTTAATAAGCATTTAAACTTGCTTGTAATAAAATTTTGCGTAAGAAAATAGAAAAACATAAAATTTTTATTTTATTATTTGTTTTAATTAAAATTTTTTAAAAATATTTATTAAGATCAAAAATTTGATAATAAAAAAAGTAGGTAATTAAAAAAATAACATAAGCATGTGATAATAAATATCGAAATTATGTCGTTTCTATTTATTTGTTTAATTGGATTACATTTTGTAATTTTTTATTAATTTTTAATTAAATTGATGCAAAAATTAATGTATTTTTATGAATATAAACAATACATTGATAATAATTTTGTAATTTTCTCAGTTTAAAAAAAAAATTTTTTATTAAATTGTATTTTTATTGTACCTATGTATATCCTCCAAACGATTTTTGAGAATTTTTATTGGCGAATTTTAAATTATAATTTTTTTTAAAAAACAACAGAACAATTTTAGTATATCGGAGACATTCGTCGGTTAAAGGGTTAAAGGGTCTTTAAGAAATTGGAATAGAGAATGACGATACAGATTCTATCAAGTAGATGAAGAATATTCAGGACACATACTCAAAAACTGCGAAGTCCTATTACGTGCAAGTTATGTGCTTCTATTAGTGAATTCCTCTAATCTTCGATTTCTTAGAGGCAGTAGGCTTAGCAGAAGTATTATTAAGTAAAGGTAAAACCTACAAATCGTAGTAATACGGGGAGCCCAAAAGATCTGCATCAAAAGATCGTAGTTTTACTGATACCCTTTAAATAGTATTAATCTAATCTAATTAATGGAGAAAAAAAAATTTTTTTGTCTATACTTATTAGATATTAGAAATGTGGCATAAAACTATTAACTTACCTTGTTGCGTTATTTAGAATTTTTAGATGTATAGCCAAATTTAAATCAAAATGTTTTCATGTAAAATTTACAAAAATTTGGGAGTCTAAATTTAAAACTTTAAAACATGTACTGAAACTATATAAAAATAATTTTAGTTAAAAAGTAAATGCGAAATATTTAAAAAAAAATTTTGTATTATTCTAAAAAATAAAAATCTAGATCACTTAATCTAAGAAAGAAGTGAAACTTTTTTATGTTAAATATTAAATTATGTGGAAAAATTGGAAAGGCAAACAACAAACAGAACATAATATTTTCTCCTTAAATATTTTCAAAATTAATTTTATTCTTATGAATGAACTTTATTTTTTTTATTTATACAATTTATACTATCACTTTATATTTACACTCTTTTCTGTCTACTATTTATTAGCATCATTGAAATAATATTTTAAATAAATATTGAAAAATATTTGCGGAAAATAAAATAAAATAAATAAATACATAAATCAACAAAAACAAAAAAATAAAAACTCAGGTTAAATAAATCTGTTACTTCATACAGTATATTTTCATTCATACATGTTTGACATACAATAAAATTCATTAACTTAACGCATATAATTTAATGCGCGGTATGAGTACATTACAAATTTAATATTAGATATATGTATTTATACATATTTAATAAATATACGTTTATTTTTTTTTTAATATAAATAAAAAATTTAAAAAAATGCAAACATCCATAAAAACAGCATATAGGTTATGTTTTTGTAGTTGTAGACTTGTAGTTCACCGCAGTTGGATTAGTAAAGGTGGTATTCCAACTAATAGTTATTGAATCTGCCTTATTATTTTGATCTTCTCTATATGTTTTTATTTATTTTTATCGACATCTGAATGTGAGGCTGGCTGTGGATCTGTGTGATCCTTGTCTACAAACTCTTTTGAAAAATTTATTATTATATTTATTTATTTTCTATCGATCATTACTAATCAATACTTATCAATAATGTGATCAATAAAAAAAAATGTAAAATGTTGTTAAAAATGTATCTAGACGGTTACTATTATGAAGTCTATATTATAATGTAGTTTAAATATTTATTTGTATATGACTTAATTAATCTTGGCTTAATTCAAATAAAAGGCAAGTGTCTTAAGGTACTACATAGGGCTTTTACGAACGATCACACTACACATGGCACTTCGCACTAAATACTATTTTAACGCACTATTTTTTATCCGAAAACTCTGAATAATATTAAGTGCTGTCCGGAATTCATCGCAGTGAACACTCGATTATCTGTTAAAAATTAGTGTTTTGAAAACCACACTTGACTAGATGATCGCACTTATACTAAAAATAATTCTTTTTTGTTTTTGTTAAAAGTATTGCGAATATAAAAAATATAAAAATGAATAATAATGCAAGAAATAAAAAAATAATAAGGAATTTAATAAATATTGTTAATTTTTGGTTATTGTAATAATTTAAGTAATGTAGAAATTTATATATACCTACTTATGTTAATACAGCTTCCATATTTCTTCTTTTCACAAAAAATTTAAAAATTAAAATAACAACTCACAACATTAATGATATGTGCATTCAAAATTTACTCAATATTGCCATAGTGATCATAAATAATTTCTAAATATAATTAAATAATGCTAGAATAAAATGCTTTTTTGCACCTGTCAAAATAAATTTGACATAAAAATGCTATAAAAATATGTATTAAGGTAAGACTGATTCTATTTCTAAAAATTTTTTAACTGTCATAAATTTGTAATCCGAACAGAAATTTAGTGCGATATTTAGTTGGATTATCAAGTATTTTCGGAAAGTGCAAGTGCGAAATGCTAGTGTGATGGTTCGGAAAGGCCCATAATATTATCTATGGTTTGATGTTTCTTTGAAATGTTAATATTTTTTCATCATTTATCAATTATTCTAGAATTATTAGCAAATGTTTTTAATTAAGCTAGCATATAAAAATTAAAAAAAATGTGATGGTTTATAATAATTGTTTCTTTATTAAAATAATTATTTTACCGTCCAACGCAACAACAATTTCAAAGTAAAATTAAAAATTAAATAATATTGAAATAACGTTATAATTTTCATTATTTTTCGTGACAATATAAACAGTATAATATATAGGTACTAATTTATTTATGTCTATCACTTACGTATCTGTTGAGTGTAGTGTAGTGTGTGAGTGAAAACATCTGAGAAATGTGACAGATGAGAATGTTAAAAAATGCTGCAACAAAACAACAGTATTAGCAGTAATATTAATATAATTTACTTCTACATACTTAAAAAAAACGTAAATACAATTAAATAATGCGGTTAACTATCTTTTTGTTTTTGTTTTTATTTATTTTGACTTTTATTTTTTAATTTTTTTTTTTTTTAGCTTAATCAACGAATTTTCAGGTCATTAATTTATGGTTCGCTGAATTTGGTTTACATATTTTTTTACTTTTTTCTTTTTTTTTTCTCTTTCTCAAATTAGAACTGTGCTGTGGCAATAGATTTACTAATTTTAAAGAGCAATTTTTTTTTTTTTTTGTCTATATACATACATTTATACAAATAAAATAAAAAACAAAAGAAATGGCGGAAGAGGGCCAGTCATTCAATCAAGTACAGTAGTAGTATATGTATATAATACAGTAGTACGTTATAGGTATTATATACATAAAATATAGAGTTTTAATACCCACGATAATATAGAAGGTGGGTTCGTTCGGTTGTTAATTTTCTTTCTGGTTTTTTTTTTTCTTGTAGGGCGGAAAATTATAACAAATCCGTTCAACATGGTCTATGATCAATTCGTTACAAAAAGGTTTGGGCTGTTTTTTTTTTTTTTTTTTGGTTTGTTACTAAATTTTTTTTTTTTTTTTGTGTACTAAATGGGCAGAATAGGAAAGTTTTTTTTTAGAGTTTTTTTTTAAAATTTTTCTGAAATAAATGTGACACGCCGCAATTATAATGGGTTGTGAATGATGGTTATGATGATGTGAATGTGATGTGTGCAATTGTGATAAATTTTGTTTGTGCTGTTTGTTTTCTGTTTTTTTTTTTTTTTGTTTCTTTGAGAAAAAAAACCAAAAGAAAAGTAAAAAAAAAAAAAAATCAAAATATAAAGAATTATTATAGATGATGAATGCTTTTAAAGTACTTATTGTGGCAGTTTTATTATGAAATTTTTTCCTTCTAAATTTGAAAGTTAAATTTATTTAATTTATCAGACATAAAAACAAAAAAAAAAAAAAATTGAAAACGAATAAATTAGGAATTGAATAAATTAAATATTTACTATAATACTATTTTTACTATAATATAGGTATATATGTATATTTTATCATGTATAAAATAATGTTATGGCAGAAGTAATGATTGATTTAAATCTCATATCCGGTGATTTAGAAAACCACTAAAACTCATAATTTTTGAAAAAAAAAAAAAAATTCGATTTTTTTTATGAATTTTTTTTTTTTGCATAAAAAGTGGCTACTTTTTCTCTCGTCTAGTTGATACACCACTTCTTTTGTTATTTTTAGTGATGGGAATTTCGCTTTTTTTTGACTTGTATTTTATGTAGTATGTAATTTGAAATTATTTATTTTTTGTTGTAATTTGTGCCATTCTTTCCGAGGTTTATAAAAAAAAAAAAATAAAATAAAAACTATTTTTTTTATTTTTTGTGTTTTAAATGTTTTAAAGGTTATAAAATTTAAACCTAAAGAATTAATAAAACCTAATAATTATATAAATATTAATTATGTAAGTTTTTTTTTTTTTTTCTTTGTTTTTAAATTAGATCTCATATATTTATTAAAGTGGCTTGATATGACGGTATTTTGAAATGAAAAATTAATATGACCTTAATTTTAGAAAAGAAGTTAGAGGCAGGTTTTTCATAATTAACTGTTATTCATAGTTAATTCATTGGTTTTAATTAATATTTATTAGTAAATAAAGAGAAATAAAAAATAAAATATGAAAATATGTGTACATATATAAGTATAATAAATACATATATTAGAAGAACCAAAAAAAAAAAAAAAATACCTTAATGTCCTTGTTTTAGAAAATTGCATTACCTAATATTAATTTTATTATGAAATGTACAGAAGACAAAAACAGTATTTGAAAATGTCAACGAAAAGATATGTTGCCCCTTTAATTAAAATAGAGCTTCGTTGTTTTTATATTGTTTCCATTTGCATTTAATAGATCATTTTGGTTTTTATGGAATTTCTCCCGCAATTTTAGTTATAAAGAGTATGTATTAATAAGTTTATTTAATAGGTGGATATAGAAACAATTTTTAATCTTTGGAAAATCTAATCTGATTTCAAATTGTTTTGAATTTAATTTATTCTAAAGATAATATTGTATATTTATAAATTGTAGATTCTAATATGAAATAAAACTGGCACTTGAATTGAATAATAAACAATTTTACTTATTTTTTAATATTTTAACCCAATTAATTTTTATTTTACTTGAATATCTTAAAGGCATTTTATTAAATTAAAATATAATTCCCTTAATAATCTAAATTCTAAATAAATTTTGTTTTTGATAATATTTTTATAATACCTATGATTTATTTTTTTATTTTAAATATTTATAGGATCATTTTAATAAATATAATTAACAAAATTTCTATAATATATACTTAGATATTTTTAATTTTATTGTTTAAAAAATAAAAACACTAAAAAAACTACTAACTTTTTATTAAGAATTCAAGAAGTAAAAAACAATTAATAAAATACAGGTATAAAAAAAAAAAAAAATTTTTCTAATTTTTAAAGTTTTAGATTTCAACTAACTGGCAAAATTTAAATCATAAAAAAAAAGTTCATTCACAGAGGGCATTAAATTATATTGCAATGGATACCTCTGGATCAAATTATTATTTTATTCTGAAAAAAAAAAAACAAATACAGATTTATATTTATATTTATGATATTGAGTGGGGTTGTTGCTGATCATCTTTGAAGTAAAATTGCGCAGTTAAAATTAAATTTATATTAAATTTAAGAATCATAAAGAACTATATGATCACATAATTGATTGGTATTAATTTACCCAGTTGTATATTTTAAAGTTACGACTTATCTATTTTAATTACAATAATTGTTAACTTTATATCCTTTAATGTCCTTTTTTTAATTTATATATTTAAAAGATATATGTACTTATATATTTGTATTTTCTCTTTATAAGGATTAGTGGAAAACATTAAAAGTTTCCCAACTTTGGAAGTAGAATTTCGGAAATTGATAATTATGATGGATGGAGTGAAAAATTCTGAGAAATATTATGACGATTTTATGTTATTATTTTTCTTAAACTTTATTAAAATCGTACACATATAAATTGTCAATTTAGGGAATACAATTTATAATGGTAAATGTTTCAATAACTGCGACGTGTGTGCGCAAGAAAAATGCATTTCCGGAAATTTTATTAACAATTAAATTCTTGAAATAACTAATGTATTTTAACAATTCTGCGGTGTAGAGATGGGCATCATTTACACTTCTTGTTACTCGTTGAAAAATTTTTTCCGGAAGAATTTATAATATTAAAATATTAAGTTTTAAAAAGGAAACATACAATCAATATATATTTGCATTTATTATTGTTTATTGCTTCTTAATATTACAATTGATTATACAATTACAGATTTGCTTCTGACTAAATAATTTAATTAATTTTGTTTTTTTTTTTTGTTTCTTTAGATATATTTTAATTTAGAAATAACTTGTAAAAATTAAAATCACTAATATTTTTATTAATTATTTGATAAATTTTATATTTATTTTTCTTTTTTGGTATTTTTTTTTTTTTTTTATATTCTTTTTCAATAACTACTTTTTGTGAAAATTTTGTGCTTTTCACTAACTCTTGCAAAATAATCAAAAACTCAAAATTATATGTAACGCAAAAAAAAAAAAATATGAAATATAAAAATTTGAATATGAAAAAAAAATTTTCGAAAATTATTTAAACACAAAAAAAAAAAAAAATCAATTCAAACCATTCGTCCTCATCAGGCGGAAGTGAATGTAAGTTTAAGTTGTTTTTCTTCATTAATTTTGTTTCGTTTCAAAAAAATAATACATTGTTTTTTTTATTTTTATTAATTAATTTATCATTTTTGATTAATTTTTTTTCTTAATTTTAATTTAAAATGAGATTTGTATTTAATTAAAAATTAAATAAAATATTTATAATTATTTAAAATATATTTTAAAAATATTATATACCTAGTTTTGCTTGTTCTATTGAAATTAGCTTGAGAATTTGCTTTTATTAATATACTTACATACATATATATTATATTAATCCATAGTGTTTGTGATATGCTTAGAATAATTTTCTTTAAACCTTTCAAACCAATTAAATTAATTTCTATTTTGCTTGATTCTTTTTTTTTTTTGTTTTAAATATAAATTAACCCTTTTTTTTGTAATTAGTTACAAATATAATTAGACATAATTATGAATTAAAATCTTTTGATTTAGTTAAATAAAATTTTGAAATTATATAATTGCCGAAAAGTTAGTGATGGAAAACATAACATAATGTAACATCTACCTCGCGATAATGTGAACGTGTTGCGATAAAGAAGTGAATCTACCGATAATGTGAACATCCTTTTTTGTTTTTTCATTAACCTCCTTGTGTCAACATAACACCTTCAATAATATGAACCTCAAAAACAATTATAAGAAAAAACATATACATACATATGTATATACATACATACATATATATGTACATACATACATATGTACATACATATGTATACATACATAGTATTTTAAAGTGCCTTTTGTTCATAGTTGTATTTCAAATATCAAAGGCTTGCAACAAGTAGTTTCCAAGTACAAGAGTGTTAATTGAAAATGTTCGCGATCATTTTAGTCTAAGTACACTTATTCTGAGTATTGGAGCTAAAAAAAAAAGATGTTTACTACTTCACCACAAATATGCTAATTAAATCTACAAAAATTACAAACTGTTCCAACACAAATAAGTGCCAAATTTTTAAGCTAAAACTACCCCAAATGCAGCAGAACATGTTACAGAAAATACAAAATCAAAAAAAATCATTTAATCGTAAAAACAATTTTTATTTATTATATTAGAAAAGAACAGAAAGTAGAAAAAACTTTATTCAACTCAATGATTCTGGCAACTTATCGAACTGCACAATGATAATTTTGCGACTTAGCATAAGTGTGCTCTAAAACATTGACTTATTCAATAATATGTTTTCAAAAAATGTATGCTCTCCCTTTTATTAATACCCCATTCATAATATGACCAACCATGAAATTGTTCTTGTTCACATTACCGCGAGACCTCTGTCAAATGTAATATACAATGTGATACATATTTTAAAAATCATGTTTTGTAAAAAAAACTTGTTAACGTAACGTTTACGTCTATATTTTATGTAAAGATAAACATTTTAATAAGGAAATAACGTTTCAATTATTTTCCTTCGTTTCCCATCACTAATTTAAATCCATTTTCTCGCCCCTCCAATTTTAAATTTGTACAAGTCTGATTTTAACTTTTTCATAGCATTTCAACCTTTTTTAAAATTAAATAGATTTATAATTTTTTGTTTAGTACAAGTAAGACAATTGTATTGCATTTTTATAAACATATATACTATATTATAAACCTTTTTCCCTATATATATATAGATATATATATATAGTCAAATATTAGATTAGAAATTTTTTAATTTACTTTTTCATCATGAATTTTTCATAAATTTTCCTCTTTGTTATTTTTTTTTTTTTTTTTATTTTCTATCTGTAAGAATTCTAAACCATTCCTTTAATTAATTAGCAACTCTTAATTATTTTAAAAATTGCATGAAATTAAATTTAGATAATATTTCAATATATTAACTACAAAATAGAATTAGATTTATTTTCATTTATAATTTTAAAAGTTATAGTTTGGTTCTTATAGTAAGTTACGCTAGTTGGTAAATATACAACTATATAGAATTTCAACTTCAATTTATATTATTTTGTAACAGTCATATGAGTCATAACTGCGGTCTAAGCATGAACAATTTTTAATTGCTCAAAATAAATTGCATCCAGGGGTCTCGGTGGCCTAGTGGGTAAGAGCTCTAAACACCGAGGGAGTGTAGGTTCGAATCCCACACACGTCATAAGTGTTATTCCCCCTTACGACATGTACAGTAACGCCTGAACAGGAAAGGCTGTGTAATTTCATCCAATTAAATATGGATGGGGTCAAATTGCATCCAATTAAATATGGATGGGGTGATTTAAAGTTTGTCGGTAATAAAAAAATAGAATCCAGAATTACTTTTGAAGCTATTATTTTTTTTTATCGAATATTATATACAATGAATTATGAAAATATCAGAAAAGCTCTCGTCTGCAGAGGTAGTGTGTAGGCTTTTAAAAGATTAAATGAAAGATTGATGAGAGATGAGATTAAACGCATAGGATCGCATAGGATGTTGCATTGCAATATTACAAAGCTATCGGCGACTACGGCTAATGCTATTACTAGGTCTAATGCTATTATTAAATTATACACTAATATTATTTATTTTGTTTATATTATATATTTTATATTTAGACTATATTTGGTAGCAAGGGGTATTTGTTTTTAATTAATTAAGCTTGCTACCTGTGCATGTTTTGAACCCGTACTACCTCGGTTATTAAGTCGCGTGCTTAACCACTAAGCCACCGAGGCGCCGCAATTAATTTATTTATTTATTTAAGTCTAACATTATACAATTAATTGTTATAATATCAGTAGAGTCCTCGGCTACTAAGGCCATTTTGGACTTCGCCGCAATTAAACGAAAAAAAGAAATTCACATATTAAAATGATTGCATACACTCGGGCGTTTATTAATCGGTTTTTAGTTTTGAATTTAAATATAATTTTAACTGTTAGTTATTATTTGTCGCAAGCATAATTTTTAATAGGAATATTTTTCAAAACGTGCAGATTTTTAATTTTGCATGATTACATATTTATTAGACTATGAGAGCATATTAGACAGAATTTTTAAAACTTTTTGTTTGTCATATGTCATTCCATTATATTTAATAGAATTGATCAGATTTTTATGAATTATTTGTCAAACAAGACAAAAATGTTAAATCATTTTTATTATTTATATTAGTTTGTACGTCATTATATATTAATGTTTAAATTTTTTAATTTTCTATAAATTCTAAAAATTTCTACATAAGTAAATGCATTTTTATCAATTTGTTAAAAAAAAAGTATTCCTTAATTCCTACAAATAATATAAATTAAATGAAAATACAATCAGAAAATCATAGGGATTCGATTGTTCGTTTGGCAGAATGTCAGAAAACTACGATTTTCTATCACAAAGTGTACAAAACATCATATATACATATATTTCATATGTAAATTGACTATTATAATAGTTGAACACGCAATTGAAAAGAAAAATTGAACCTACAATATGCCATCACTCTGCCTAATATGCTCTTCATCTAACATTTATTTATTACCATATTACTACTGACAATATTTTATTTAACAAAAAAAGGTTCAAAGGTTCAATTACATCAAATTTTGAATTATTATTTATATTATTTCCCACATTTATTCAATAATAAATATTTTATCTATCTATATTTGCCATAATATTTTATTTTAATTTTTAATAAATCAAAGTATACATAATATATAAATCCATTTCGGGGGGAAAAAAAATCAGATAAGTCGATAAGCCTTATATACTTATAGTTAATAAAATACAATTCACGGTTTATAAAAGTCAAAACTTTAATATCAATTAAAGTAAATTAATTAATAAAAACACCTAAACACTTTTTAAACAAATTAAATAATAAATAATTAAATAAAATTGTTTAAAAGTTGAAAACTTTTTAACAAAAAAAATAAGAAAAATAAAAAATAAAATAATAATACATTTTTGTATCTATTAACGCCATTTAATTGTATAAAATACCAAATTATTTACTTACATTTTATTAATTACAAAAATTTTGTACTTTTATAGATGTATATTATATATAATGTATATATATATATATATATATATATTTTTTTTTTTTTTTTTTTATGATTTATTCAATTAAAAAAAAATAAAAGTGGGAAATAAAAATATTATAAGTAGTGTTTGATAATAACTTTTTCTATATATTATTGCAACAACACAATTTTAACATTTTAAAAATAAAAATTACATAATAATTTATTATTAAAAATAAAATCAGAAAAAAAAAAAAAAAAAATTGCATAAATTCAATTATACTCATATATATTTTTATTTATCTTTTATATCATTTCTATACTAAATCATTATTACCTGTACTTGTATAAAAATTATACATGGCGCGTAAATTACGTAAAATTTTTTTTATTAGTACTACCTATTTTTTTTTTTTTTTTTTTTTACACCTCAACGAATTTCCAATAATTCATGCTAACAATCCAAGAAGAGTAAATAAATAATTACTAAATAGGAAATTTTTTAATTTTAATTTTTTTTTTTTTGAAATTAAAAGAAAAATTAAAAATAAATAAAAGAAAAAGAAAGAAAATATAAGTTAACAAATAAAAATTCTTCATGAATATGAATTTTTATATTTACCTTTTTTTTACTTTTGTTACACCTGTTAATTATATCAGAAGAAGAAAAAAATAAAAATAAATAAATTTAATTAATTTTTTTCTAAAATAAATTTTTAATAGTAGAAAATTATTATTTCATATTTTTTTTTCATTATTTATTTTTTCAATTTTAGTGTTTAAATTTCTTTTTTTTTTTGTATGAGGAGTTTGGTAATAAAAAGTAAATATATATATGTATATATATATATATATGCATTTTTTTGAATTTAATATATACAAAGGTAAAAAAATTTGGTTTGCATAACATTTTTGTATTTTTATATTGACACAATAAAAATATGTACTTTGTATATATGTTTTATACATTAATAAGGTAGAATAAATCAAGGTATAATAAAGTAACACTGAATACAATATATGATTAACTTATTTGTTATTTTATTATTAATTTAATTAATTTAATTAATTAATTTAATGCATATATATAAATTAAGCTATAAATAAAACATTATTTTTGAGTAATTTTATTGAATTTAGGACGATTTTACAAAGGATGATATTACAAAATTTGTTCTTAGGGATTTTCAAATGATGTCATCTACTGCTTTGCTATAGTACATGTATTTAAAATTTAATAAAAAATTTGGTGCAATGAAATAATGTCGAATAAAATAAAGTTGCATATATTTTTATTTCAAAAAAAAAAAAAAAAAAAGAAGATACTGGAGAAAAAATAAAATAAATCAAATAAAGGTCGGACTGTAAATCAGATTTATTTTTTGATTTAATTAAAATCAATTTTGTTTCTAATTTAAATTTTGTATCTTCTTCTTCCAAATATTTTATGAAAAAAATAAGAAAATCTTGTACTATTTTTTTTTGCAGAAAACAGATATATCTACTTTCGAGAAAGCATATTTATTCCATCAGATTTAATTGCATTAGCATTAAATCGTTGCATTTAAATATTTTAAAATCAGTACAGAAATATAAAGTCAACATTTCCGACGAAAATTAGATAGAATTGTTTTTTCAACTTTATTGTCATTATTTTTCGGAAAAAAATCAATTCAATTTTACTTCATTTGACACTGTATCGAAAATTTTTATACCTTATATTTATTTATTTCTTAATAAAAATGAAAACAACAATAGATATTTTTTTTTTATCTGTATATGGATGTCGATTATCGCTACTTTGCCAAACTTTTATTAGAACTGATTATATGTTCAGTTTTTTCATGATATTTTTCAGTTTCTATCATTTTAAAAAGCGTTAGTTAAAACTGATAATACCTATAATAATTTTTTACTTTTTCAGTTTTGAAACATTAACTGGGAAAAAAAAACTGAACGTATAATTTGCGTCAATGATTGATAAAGAATTTTCTAATTTAACAAATTCTTATTATAACAAAAAAGCTATAATGACATAAAGCTATAATTTTTTAATTTAACAAACTCATAGTAAAGCTATTAATGACACTTATTTTTTTTTTGTTTTTACTGTTTTAATGCATTAAAAAAATATTAAGCTTGCCGCCAGCTGCGTATAAAAGAGGCAACATATATGTATATTGAAAAGAAATGAAAATATGCATGCATTATGTTAAAAGTCATTTCAAAAAGTAAATATTATTATTGTCGTTTAGAAATTTTAAATTATTATAAAAACTGGGAAAAAATATTATGGAAAGAAAGAGAAAGTTTCATGATATTTTTTTGAACTTGTAAATAAATTAATTAAAATTTATCGCTATAGCAAGAAATGAATACCAATTTCTAAATATCAGATGATTATTCAAAAAAACAGCTGATTTTTCAAAATTATGATGTAAGTGTAAAAAAAAAAAAAAAAAAAAGCATTTGGAAGCTGAAAAATGTTAATTGGATCATATTGATCCAATAAACATGACATATACATTTTTATTACATACATACATGTGTATACTTTTTCTCTCTACGCACCAATGAAAATCTAATTCTATCTCGCTCCTGTTACAAATTACAAATGCATTAAAAAAGTAAAAAAAAAATAAAAGAAGTGTCACAATGAATGAAAACATTAATTTTTTTTTTTACGGGCAAACTGGAATATTTTTTATCCTGATATTTTCATAATTTTAAAAGTTCTAAACTCATACACATATGCGTACATTTTTTTGTTATATGAAATTTTGAACTCGTATCTTTTTGTAACAAAGTAAGGAACTCACCAAAAGTTCGGTTTTTTAGAGTTCGATCTCTAAAAAAAAAAATGTTTCTTTTAGTTAAGAACGATTTTTTTTTTAACTGTCATTTTTATGACATAATATATACATATTTTATTTTAATAAGCATAGGAAAAGTAAAAATAATTACATTTTTAATTTTTTTCTGCTCTACAAAAATTTACTGCATCGTCGAAAAGAGAATTCTCGTATAAAAAATAAAGTGCAATGGAAAGTAGAAAAAATTTTACTAAAGCAATGAATTATAAATAAATATTTATTAATACATATTGCAAAAATGTCATTTATTTAATTAATACTGAACTTCTCACACAAAAGTGATAATTTTAATTGGTTTTTTTTTTTTTTTAATTAAACTATTTTATTAGGACTAAATTATTTTAATTTTAATAGAGTTCTCAAAACAAATCCCTTCCCCACCTCTTCCTGGAAAAAAAATATCCATTTGCCTTCTCATAAAACTTTAAATTTATTATGTTGCACATTTTCCTTTTTTCTTTATTTAAATATCAAATTATATTTATTATATGCTGTTAAAATAAATTTTAATATTTTCATATCAACATTTATATAGAATGTTTATACCATTTGCATTATGCTAATTTAATTATTATATACTTAGCTTTATTATTATATTTATATGCAATTTGAGTTAAAGTTTTTTTTTTTTTCGAATCTAATCATTTCTTAATAAATAATTTTTCATACAAAAATTATATATACAAATATAACAGTTTTAAAATATTTAAGTTACATATGTTGTGTAGCATTTTTAAATTAAATTTTTTACATATTTATTACTATGTCTATTATTATAACGTATATAGAAACTTTGTTTTTTTAGAAATTATCGCGTTTTCGTCGAATTTAAATGTAAAAAAAAAATAACAAATTTTTTTAGTTAAGAACTTTTATTCTTAAATTATGTCTATCTTAAGTATAATGACAGCTTTGGAAAAAAAAAAACCGTTTCATTTTTAAATAAAAAACAAAATAAAGAACATCGTTAAGATTCGAAAAAACGCTTGTATTTTAAATATGAATATATGTTTTTGTTTTAATTAAATTGTTATACGAAAATTATTATTATTGTTACTGTTATACTGTCATTTAAACCGTTTTTTTTTATTTTGTAATACCATTTTGTTCTTGTTTTTTTTTTTTTTTTGCATTTTGATGCATTTATTTTACATATAAATTTAATATTATATTATATTATATTATGTATATACCTATCTATATATATATATATACATACATACTTATTAATTTTTATAATTTAATAAATAAAATCTGTTATACAATTTATATTAATTCTTTTATTTTTTTTTTTTATTATAATTTAAAAAAAACAAAAAAAAAAAAAAACTTATAGGTAGCCACAAGAATAATGAAAAAAATGATTGATCATTTTGCAACATATGATCTATTTGGACGTGAAAATTATGAATATTATGCACGTGTTACTGGTCGAATATTAAAAGTACAAGATGAATGGATTTGTAGTTTTAGATTTCCCCCACCGCCAAGAGGAAAATTAGCTCAACAGAACTATGCCCGTAAGTGTATACATGCGTTGTATTTAATTTTGTTTTTAAATGTTTTTTTTTAAATGTTTTAATCATGGTTTTTTTTTTTTTTTTTGTTTTTGTGTTTTAATTAATAAAATGCTAACCAAAAAAAAAAAAACAAATTAATTATTGTTTTTTTTTTTATATTCTTAAATTAAAAAATTAAATAAAACAAATTTATGAGCTGGAATTAATTTGCAGATTTTGAGAAGCAACTTCTTATAATATTATAATAATTTTTTAATATATAAAAATATACAAAAAACTCAACGTAAACTTAAAAAAAAAAAAAAATTTTGTTTATTTTTTATTTTCGTTAATTATTTTAATTAAAATTTTATATTAAATACAATAAATAAAAGTAATTATTAATTGCGTTTACATTATTAATTTTTAATTTTTTATCTATTTTTATTTTGAAAATATGTTTTAATAATTAAAATAATTTTTATTTAAAAAAAAAAAAAAAATTAATTCTTGCGCTTTTACTTTATAATGGAATTTTTTAAAATGAGGCAAAATCTATAAGTAGTCTGTCAACTCTTTTTATATTAGATATGTATTTTCAAAATAATAAAAAATATTTTAGAAAACTTAAATTTTTTTTTTTATAATTACATTTTTTTTTTTTTAAGGTAATATTAGTTTTAATTTTTGAAATAATTTTTATTATTTAAATTCTTTAGTTTAGTTAAATGAATTTATAGAAGATATACATAGTATCGATAATAACTGTAGCCATCTTCTATGCAAAAAAAATCAAATAATATTAATAAAATATAAATTTTCTCTGTTATATTGATCAAGAAATGGTAAGAGAATATATTTTATTTTTTAGTTTTTTTTTATAATTAATTTATTTTGAATTAAGTGTAGAAATATTCTATAAATAGTGTTAGCACAATTAAACGGTTATCGTAAGTACAACGAGAAAACCTTATATTTCCGAAAAAAATGAAAAAACTAGACTAAACTTTACTAATGAACAACTGAATTGGAATAAATTCAAATTGAACACTATATTGTACTCTTTTAAGATGAATCTAAGTTTAAGATGAAATCAGATATACGACAGTAAAGCATTTCGGTGCTAAAAATATTATGGTCTGGGGTTGTTTTTCTGGATTTGTTATTTGGCCAATTCGGCACATAGAACAAATACTGGAACGTTTTGGGTATGTCGATATTTTAAATAACATGATGTCCACACACACTGAAGAAGAAATGTCATTGAAATAACGATATCAACGAAATAATGATCCTAAACATTTACTGTAATCAATCAAAAACAATGGATATTGCATAAATGTCAAAAATAATGGATCAAATTAACTATATTATCATATGATTGAAAACGCACGGAAAACGTTTTTTCGAAGTTAATTTATTTGTATGATTGAAAATGTACGGCGTTACTTTTTTGGGTATAAGTAAAACTCATAGATATGTTCGCGTTTTAAAAAAATTCAAAAAACATTTATGCAAGTTTTTCTTTTATTTTAAATCTTTTAAGTAAACAAAATTTAAGTTTTTTAAATTTAACTTTTCTAATCTTTAATCTTTTTGGATTAGGAAAAAAATAACAAAACAGGATAAATACGCTGAATTGCTACGAAAGGTAAAAGAAAATAATTTGATAGGAAATTTTATTTCTAACCCTTTACATGAAACTTCTTTTTGAAAAATATTATTCACGTTTTAAAATCAATTGCAAATGAAACAACTTGTTTTTTACCTTAAAATCAACAAAATACAAATTTTTTATTACAACTTTTTATCAAAAAAAAAAATAATTTTTTTTTTTTTAATTCTAAAAGTTTCTAAAAATTTAAATTTTATAAAAAAAATTATTTTTGTTTACCAATTTATACCTAATAAACGTTTATATTATACTAAAAATTATTTTTGGCAACTGTCATTTGATTTCGAATTAAAATCTAATCATGCGTTTTCAATCATACCAACATAGAGTGAAGGTGAATAATCTTTTCCGAGCGGCGCGTTTTCTGTTCGTTTTCAATCATAAGTCTCAATATAATATTTTTAAATTTAAATCTATCAAAATAACGGTATTTTCAATGTTTTTATAATATTTTTACAGAGGGGTGCTTTATTTTTGAACTCAATATTTGTGTACACAAATAATTCATTTAGTTTAAATATTTTTACAAATTATAGACGTAAATTTTAATTTAAAACTAAAATATATTTTCTTACCATTTGACTAATATAACAGAGAAAATTTATAATTTATTATTTGTTTAATTTTTTGCATATTTTGATAGTTATAGTTATGAGCGATACTGTGTATACAATTTAGGATTTAGTTATTAATTATCAGTAAAGTAAAATAGTTAATAGTTAAAAATTGCATGAAATATTACATTAAAAAATCATATAACTTCTGTCAATATCTAAATATTTTTTATTTTTTTTTTTTTTAACAAAAACGCTGAATTTCTTCTTTTCTATAAATTTTTTAATTTACATATTCTTATTTAACTAATTTTAAAATAAATTTAATAGATATTAGGATGTTTTTAGGATTAATCATTTTCGTCAATTTGCGTCTATTTAAATCTGAATTTTAATATTGTTTTTTTTTTTTTTTTTTTTATAAAATATCTTTCATTTTGTGACAATTTTTAAGGCCAAATTATATATATATGTATATATACATATATAACGTTTCAATTTTTTTCAATTTCAATTTAATTTCAATATATTTTGTGCAAGATTTTAATTTAAAATCAGAATCAAGTTGAAATTTCACAACGGTGGACGCATTTGTTCATTGAAAACAAATAATGGCGGTGATGGTGACTGACAAAAACAGCTGTAGGAACAGCTGTCAGAAATGATAACTAAGAAAATTAAAAATAAAAAGAATTTTAAAATTTTTTTAAATTGTTTCAATTATTGCTGTTCAATATTGATGATTTCTTTAAAATTGATTTTTTAATTAATTTTACAAGATTTTCTATAGTGATTATTTTGAATATTTTATGATCATTTTGATTATGAATAAAAATTCTCGACGGCAAAATTATGATTTTATTTCGCCATGATAAAATCACCACGAAAAGTTCGCCGCTGTTTTGGACAGTTCCATAAATACATGGCTGACGAAAAAAAAATATAACAACAGGCGCGAAATATTAACATCATTCTGGGTTAACCCTAAAGGTGAAATTAAAATCATGTCGAATATTCGCGACGGCTGTCAGAATTTTTTTCGCCATCCATGTATTTAAATGGAACTGCCCACAATGATGGTGAATATTCGCGGCGGTTTTTTCTTTGGCGGCAAAATTATAATTTCTAATGAAAATATAATTTCTAATTTTATCGCCGCGAATTTTTTTGACATAAGAATAGAATCAATCAAAATCAATAGATATCAATCAAAATCAATCAAAGTTAGAATAAATAAACAAGTGAAAGTGAATTTAAATTTTTAAAAAATTAAAATGCAAACATTTTTTTTATATAAAATTTAAAATTAACCGAATCGAACCGACTACACAATAATTTGAGTATTATAAACTGAATGATTGTCATTTCTTGTTGTTAAAACATCTGTTTTCGCCAGTCGCCGTCAATGGCGAATTTTGTCAACCGCCGCGAATATTCGACATGATTCTGGTTCCACCTTATAAACTTATTTATAGCAATGTTGAACGTATTTTATTATTTCTCTATAAAGTTTAAACTTTAAATTAATCTTTAATTAGATTCTTGCAAAATATAAAATTAAGATTTTTCTATTATTAACATTAAAATAATTAAAAAATTTACAACTAAAATTCTATTAAATTAGAATTAATCCTTCAAAATTACCTTCAACCTTCAAAATTATAAAATATTAGTTGTTTTATTAAAATTCTTTACTTAATTTTACTATTCTCTACTATTTTTCGATTCAATAGAATTGCTTTTCATTTTATAAATATTGATTTTATTTTATTCGAAGTAGTAATGAATGACATTTAGCCGCAGTTAGTTATCTAGCTATAATTAAAATTCTTCATTGAAATTAGTTTAATTGAAAACTTACATTGTTTTACGTAAGGGCGGTTCGTTATAGCAACCAGGAAAATGTTTCATTAAAATTAGATGTAAAATCAAATAAACATAATTTTGTGATTAAATTTCATCATAATTTTTAATGACAGGCAGCAAAGCAATAGCAAAGAATGAAACATATTATTAAAAAAGTTTTGCTTCAGTTGCAAAAATACTGATTAGCTGTTCAGGAACCGGATAAAATTTATTTTTAAAGAAAATTTTAAATATTTAAAATAAAATTTGAAAATTAAAATTAATCAATGTTTTGGTTAAATTTTATTATTATGTTTGCGCTGCAAAAAAATAAATTTAAAATAAAAATTTCAATGAAGTATTACATGATAGCTATCTATAATTGTATATAGATACAGGTAATAGACCTTACCGCGAAATGCTACTTTCGTTAAACGAAAATCGAATTCGGAAATTTGAGTCTTTGAAAATGAATAATCGCGCAGGATTACGAATGCGAAATTAATACATATTTTTATACTAGTACCTAATTGTGTAAGTAATGGGTTTTCCCTTAAGGATGATACAATTTAAAAATTAAAAAAAAAACACATAAATTACTCAGTGATACCAAAATTTCTTTTTATTTGAAAGATTACATTATGACATTATGTATGAAAAATAACATCATTCAAATTACCACCACGACTCCTCCGTACGTACTGCATTCTGTGAGTCCAATTTTTCATCACTTCTTTACATAAATTTGGCTGTATTTCATCAATAGCACGTTCAATATTGATTTTTAATTGCTCAATTGCTATTGGATTAACTTCAGCATAAACTTGTGACTTAACATATCCCTAAAGAAAGAAATCACAAGGTGTTAAATCACACGACCTGGGAGGATAATTAACTGGATCATTTCTTGAGATAATTTCATCACCAAATTTTGTTTTCAATAAATCGATTGTTAAGATGACTGTGAGGCAGGTGGCACCTTCAACAAGAGAAACCACATATGTTTCAGATTATTCTCAACAACAGCAGGAAAAAAAAATCATTTAACATTGTTCTGTATCGTTCTCCATTTACTGCTACTCTTCGACCATTTTATTCAAAGAAATATCGAGCAATCACTCCACCAACATGAATTGCAAACCACACAGTGATTTTATCTGGATGTAATGGTGTCTAAACAGTTTATGTAGATTTTCATCACTCCAAATTCTGTAATTCTGTTTGTTTACATAACCATTTAACGAAAAATGAGCTTCATCACTGAATAAGATTTTTCGATAAAAATGTTCATCAAATGAGCACTGATTTTGATAAAACAATTTAACAATTTCTAAACGTTGTTGAAGCGTGTATCTTTCCATGATTAAATGGCATAAACCTGCTGAACAAAAATGACATAAGAAATGTCAAAAAATAATACACAGTGTTGCCATTATAACAATTTTAAATTGTATCATTCCCCTTGGAAAACCCGATATTATACAGTATCAAAATTTTAAATTCACATTCGCAACTCTTCAATTATCGATTTTCAGAGTATCAAATTTCAATGTGATTTTCGCTTCGCTTAGTGAAAGTAAACATTTTTTTTTTTTTTTACTGAAGATATAAGTTTTAGTTTATTCTTATTCAGTATATTTAAATATATACTTTTCATATTTAATTTCCATAAATGAAATTTATTTTTCATTTTAAAAAATTTTTCCAGCAAATTGTACTACGTTTTTTTTGTTAAACATCAAGTGAATTTCAATTTTAAATAAAATTAAAAATACGACTAAGAAAATAATAAATGAAAACAATTAATATATAATTAGTAAAACAATTAATTAAATTAAAAAAAAAATATATATATATATATTGACTAGAAATATAAATATTGTATACACATACACATAATTGTGTTGTTTTTTTTTCTTCATAAATTTTCAAAAACAAAAACTAATATTGTTACTAATTTTGCACTTTGTTTTTATTTTATATATAAATTTCAACACAAATTAACTAGTTTTCATTAAAACAAAAAAAAAAAAAAAGTGTCATTCATTTTGTTTTTGTCAAAAAGTTTTTTTTGATAAACTTTTTTTTTTCTTCTTTTTTTTTTTTTTTTTATTTATTTTTAGTTCAATTATCACTTGAGGCTGAAAAAACGTGGTTACAATGTGAATGCGAAAGATGGGGCCTAAGTGAGTATTCCAAAATAAAAAAAAAACGTTTAAAAAGAAATTTTTTTTTTTTTTTTTAAATAGTTGTTGTGTTAAAGTTTTTTTTTTTTTATTTTTTTCACTTTTTAATAATATGTGTCTGTTCTTGTTTTAAATGTTGGATATTTCAATGATTTCTTAAATGTATATTGAAATATAATATATAACTTCAATTTGAACTTTATAATATACCATGATACATACTTATAAATGCGTTTTTAAAAATTTTTTTTAAATTTAATTCTACTTTTCAACAACAAAATCAAAAAAAGAAAAAAAAAAAATTAATATAAAAATAATTATAATTTACTTTTATATTTAACATTTATATATGTTTTACCTTTCACATCCGTTTCATTATTTAACCCCTTTCCTTCATAATATTTTATAGTAGTCATACATATTAGGTAATTAATTTCTTCTGTTTTTAATATTCTACATTTTAAAGTTTTGGTGTGTCATTCTTTTATTTTTTATTTATTATTATTTATTACTATACATACATTATTTCAATGTTTTATAATTTTTTTTGTTTTTTTTTTTTCAAAAATTTAAAAAGAATTTACAGAAAGGTGTATTTTTTTTTTTTTTTTAATATTTAAAGTTCAATATATTCGTATTAATGTTATTTTTACTAAAGTATATAAAATGTCATTGTAATAATGTCAATTATTTCATATAGGTATAATAACCAAGTATAACTTTCATTAAACTATTGAAGAAAAAAAAAATGTCTTACTTAAATATCACATTATAAAATAATACATATATATTATATAGTATAAATAATAATTAATGCACAAATAATAATTAAGTTAATAAGCAAAATCATATAAAAAAAATTACAGATTATCAATAATACTGTTATCAATTTTAATAAACTGTTATTTAGATTGTTTAATTAATATTCAGGGCTCAGGCTTTAATTTTCTTCAATTCATTTTGACAGCTGTCATCATATAAATTATTGTTTTCTATTATCTATTTATAAATTAAGTTCTGTTTGTTGTTAGATTGTTTAATCTATAAAATTAAACTTATCAAAGTTTCAAACTAATAATTGTTCTTTGATGACAGGACAGTTGTTGTTAATTTACAGTAATCAATTTATTATTTTTTTTTTTAATGCATTTCTCTGCCACATAAATGTGGACAAGAAATTACACAATCTTTCCTGCTCAGGAGTGACTGTAAATGTCGTAAGGGGGAATAACTCTTATGACGTGTGGGATTCGAATCCACACTCTTTCGGTGTTTACAGAGTATTTTATATGCTCTTACCCACTAGGCCACCGCGGCCCCTCCATTTAATATTAAAAAATAGAAAAATTTGAATTTGATAATTTTTTGAAAACTTTGAAAAAGGCATATTTTATAACGGGTTTTACGAATTAATACCCAAATTAAAATGATAGGTGAAATTTTTGTATCCCTTATGGATATATTAAAAATGAAAAGCGAATTTTATTATTAAAGTTATTTATATTTAAATCGCAGAAAAATTAAAGAAATCAAATAAAGATAACATTGTTTTTTTTTTGTTTTTTTTAATTAATTTAATTATTTCTTGGCTTGACTGTCGCATTAAAAAAATATTAAACTATTACAAACCTGTATACTAAAATTTATTTAAACTTCATTTCATTATTTGGTGTTTGTTGTTTTTTTTATTGCTTTTAAAACGTAAAATTGCCAAGGACGATATATTTAAAATTTTTACTCTTCTTTCTTCTACTGTTTTATTTGTCATTTTCAATCTGATCTATAAAACAAAAAAATTATTGATAGTCTGTAACTCTTTACAAAATATTTTATTTTATATTGCATTCAAATTATCATTAAAATTTCAATAATATGGGAATAAGTAATTGTTTTTTTATTTATAACTCTGGGTTAATTAAAAGGATTCATTTGGCTTTACTATAGTATAATAAAAAAAATAGTCTAATCAAAATTCTAATTTTAATCACAATTTATTCGAACAAATTTGTTGTTTCTTTTTTCAGAACACAAAAAATTGCCGATATTATTTTAAGTTTAGAAATTTGATTGGGGATTCCTTTTTAAATTTTTTTAACGTGGGAAAAAAAATATTTAAATTTTAAATAATTAATTAAACTGTGATATTTATGTATAAAAGTTAAATTTATATAGTATATTAATTAAAACGATTTTCGAACATTTAATTCTAATATTGAACTTTAAATACAAAAAAAAAAAAAAAAAAAAAACACTTATTGATCTATTAATTGCTATATAAGTATTGAACTTTCATCAATTTTCGTGTTTATTAATTTTTGATTTTGTTTGTGTTTTCTACTTTCTTTTTCTCATTTGCAAATAATAATAATTATACATATATATATTTTTTTTTAATTAATATTTTTATAAATTTAATTATATTTTTTTTTTTTTTTTTTTTTTTAATAATAAAACTTCACATTTTTATTATTTCTTATTTTTAACAATTATATTTCCTTTTTTTCACGCGCATCCAATTTTTAATACCATAAAAAAAAAAAAAAAAAAAAACACATTTCCAAAAATCCAAAACAAATAAAAAAAAAAAAAACTTATATATACAATTAATTCAATTTTGAAACTCTTGTGCCGTAACCATCTTAAAAATCGAATGTTTTTTTTGCTGGAAAATTGAATGAAAAATCATTAAATGTAAAATAAATATAAAATTAAAAAAAAAAAAAATGTTGCCACATCCTATAAAAATAAATGTCAAATTTTCTTCTTACAAAAATTGTAAATGTGAATTTGATATAAAAAAAAAAAAAAAAAAAAAAAACACAAATAAAAAACAAAAATTTCGATATATTAAAATAAACAAAATTTTCGGTTCGGCTCAAGTAGTTGCTCAAGAAGAATCGCAATCAACACCAGCTCTATTGACCAGCTCAAGTTCGGCCATTGGTAATAGTGCCCTCTCGCTTGGTATCATTCCAGAATTATCTCTACTTGAATCATGTGCCCGGTTATCAGTATCATTGGAGGGGCCGGGTGTATTTTCAGCTGGTAGTGGAGATAATATATCACAAACATCACAACAAAATCAACACCCCCAACAACAACAACAACCCCAACAGCAACAACAACAGCATCATCAACAGCAACAAATTGCAGCAACAGCTGTTGCATTAGCAGCAGCAGCTGCTGCAGTACAACAACAACAACAATCAAAATCTGTGTCTGATCATCAACAACAACAACAACAACAAAAACGTTCCAGTTTAAATGGTAATAATAATAATAAACAAGCAACAGTAACAACAACAACACCAATAACAACAACAACATCATCATCATCAACAGCAGCATCTGTATCAGCAATTCAAACAACAAATATTAAATCACATACCCTGGGGGGTGGTGTTGGTTGTAGTACAGGTATCATCGGTAGTAATAATAGTGGTAGTAATGGTATTAAACATTCCTCAAGTTGTTCATCAACACGTTCCTCAAAATCAGCATCAGCAGCTGGTAGTCATCATCATATGACTATGGATGAATTAAGAGCTGTTAATCGTTATGCCGAAAGTACAAAAAGTTTATCATATTTGCCACAGGTGAGCATGGTGGATTATTATTTTGCATCCTCTCAAGTTTCAGTTTAACTAACTTAAAATAAAAAAATATAATTTTTTTTTTAATTTTTTTAATTAAATTTTTTTAATTTACAAAATTAATTTTTCAAAAAATTCCAAATTAAAAACGAATATAAATTTATATCAATTTTTTTTTTTGTTTCTCCCTTGTTTTGATATTTAAAAAAAAAAAATTAACAAAAATTGTTTTATTTGTTTTTCAAAATTTTATTATATAAAAATTTCTTAAATAACTATAATTTTTTCTTAACTACTTTTTTATAATATATATATCACCATTTTTTTTTTAAATAATTTACCTAAAATTAATTATAATTTATGTTTTTCAATTGCGCATATATTACAAATAATATTAAATTTACATTTTTAATTATTAAAAATTAATTCAAAAATATCATAAATTAAATTTACAAAAAAATTTTATTCAAAATTTTTTAATTTAATGAAAAATTATTTTATTTTTGATATCAAATGTCAAAAATTTAAATTATAAATGTCAAAATTTATAAATAAAATTATTGAATATAAATATTTTTTTCAAAATATTGCAAAAATTTTACTATGTATTTTCGAAAATTGATCATTTGATTTATGATATTCATATGATTTTCTAACAAAATTTAAATTTAGTATCTACACACATATATATATATCATTTATTGCAAGTTTTTTTTTTTTTTTTTCATTTCTAATAACTTTTGTCAAATAGTTTTTATGCAATCATTATATTCTCTTGTTTCAAAACAAAAAAAAAAAAAAATTAATTTGGAAATTTTTTTTTTTTTTTTAAATATGTGTATAAAAATAAAATTTTTTGAAATATAATTTCTTTTTTTTTTTTCTTCTATGAAATTTTATAAAAATTTTTAATCTCATCATTTTTTTTTTTAACTGTTTTTTTATATATGAATATTTTCATAAACATTAAAAAAAAAAAATTGAATGATATAATATTAGATTAGGAATTAATTTCACTTGAATCTTTATTATTATGATATTAATATTAAATTTATCAATGAATTCAACCTCAATTTTAGCAATTAATTACGTGCACCCGTCCCATCCCTAATGATTACCTATTTAATGTTTATAAAGAATAAAAATAACATTGCTTGTATTATGAATCATGACTTTTTGTTACTCTTGAACGAATCTTAGATGTAATTTTAATATTTTAGAAAATTTTCTTGTTATTAAACTAAATTTTCAATTTTAAGACAATTGATAAAAATTCTGACAGCTGTCATTTGTAAATAATAAAAATAACGTTCTCTGTATTACGAACGATATGACATTTTGTTGTTACTTTTAAACGAATCTTATGTGTAATTTTAACAGTGGATATTAGCTATATTTACAATTTTAAGATAATTGATAAAAATTCTGACAGCTGTCATTTAAAAGTTCAATATAGATAATGTTTTTTTTGTTTTTTGTCAATTTAATTGTAAATCTATAACGTTGATTGATTTCCATGTTGAATTCAGTTCTCTTTATTATATGATTTAATATTGTCATTCTGAATTGTTACATTTTCTGATGTTGCAATTTACATTTAAAAATGTAATTAATAAAATTTAATAATAATTTATTTTTAAAATGAATTAATTTAATTTCATGATGTTAACGCGAATCAAAAGAAAAAAGGAAAAAAGCAGAAAGCAGAATTGAATTAAAATCTTAATGGGAAATAATTGCCACAAATCTAGCAAAAATAGATTCAAGTGAAATTAAAGTTTTGCATTCTATACTCTATTTTAATTTTTTTTTGTTAATTTTATTTAAATGCAAATATAAATATAAATAAAAAAAATTATTATAAATTTACAATTAAAAATTTTTTGAATAGCCTTGTTTATTTTTTTCTTGAATCTTCTTGAAATTTTTTTTTTTTTTATCAAAATTTAAATTAAAATTATAAATAGTTATGCTGGCAATATGGGTGCTTTATAATTTCTGACAAAAAAAAAAACCAATTACATATCTATATGTTAAACCTTTTATTAAATCTTTTTTTTTTGATTTTTCTATAATAAAAATAAAAATAATAAATATACATTAAAAATTAATTAATTAAATAAAAATTTGGTTAATAATATAATTTAATTAGATTTTGATAGTTTTATAAATTAATACCATATTCTTATTATTTGTTATGCTTTTCATTTAATTTTGAATAATTTCAATTCTTAAAGTATTACAAATTAATTTTTTTTTTAAATGAAGCAATAAAAATTTTTATTTAAAAATTTTCAATTGTTAAATTGCGATTACATTTAAATATTTGAAAAATGTGAAGAAAACAAATTACAAGACGGGGTCTTTATATACGAAGAAGTGTGTTTTAATTTGTAGTACTTAAGGGTTAATAAAATATTTTTTTTTTTTTTTTTTTGTACTTTAAATGTATAAAATGAAAAAATATTAATTTTAATAATAATCTCGTGTATGGTAAATTTTTAAGTTTAATATAATATTTCAGTTTTAAAGTAACAAATAAATAAATAAATAAAAAAAAAATATAAAACAAATTACTTAAAATATAAAATATGCTTTTAAAAAATGATTTGAACAAAGAAAAAGAAAAAAGCAGCATGTTTATAAAAATATTAATTATACGATTACATTTATTCTTTATTATATATACACTTTAATAAATTAAAATTTTTATTATAATAATTACAAATATGTACCTCGAATATGTACCTATGTAACTCGAACAACAGTTAAATACGTTTTATTAACTATTCATTTTAATTACATTGAAATTTGAAACATCGAACAATTTAATTATAAAAAATTATAAAATTGACATTATTTGACAGTAAATTAAAAATTTGTGATGTATGTCAACAAAAAAATTACAGTAAATACGTAATTGTCAAAATTGAATTAAATAGTAAAACGAAAAAAAAAAAAAAAAAAAAAAAAAAAACTGAAATATTTTATTGAAACCAAAGATTGAAAAAATTATTTTTGTAATTAATTTTTGTTTTTTTTTTTTTCTTAATTTTCTTTTACATTTTGTATAAAAAATTTTTTTTTTATTTTGTTTTAATTTAATTTTATTTTTTTCTTATTTTGTTTATCGTGAATTTAAAAATTTGAAAAAAAAACAAAAAGTAAATAAAAAGATAAAATTATTAATTTAAATTTTAGTTTATAATAATAAATTTTTTTTTTTCATTATTTTTTTGTTTGTATGCAATGTTTGTACTAACAAAAAGAAACATTTAGGAATTAACTTTTATGTATTAGATTTATATTAAAAACAAAAAAAAAAAAAAAACTTTATAATAACTTTAACATTTAACATTAAACTTAAATTACAAAAAATAAATTTTAATAAAAATTTCATTAAATATTAGTTAATCTAAAAACAAAAACTTTTTTTTTTTTTGTTTATTAGTTTTTAAAATCTATATAAAATAAAATAACAAATTAATTAATCTTGTTTTTATAATTTAATAGATTATATTTTTAATTTAATATAATTTTATAGCTTGTATTTTATATTATATTACTGTTCCCCTCATTATTATTAATTATTTTTTTTTTTTTTTTATAAATAAAAATTGATTTTTAAAAATTTAATCAAATCAAAAACAAAATTTTATTCTTTATTTTATTATTTTTTTTTATTTTAATTTTTTTTTTTTTTTACCAAATTTGAATTTATTATAAAAAAAAAAAAAAAAAAGAAGCTAGGTGAAAGAATGTGTGCAAAATTTGAATACCATATTATCATTTATTCTTGTGTTTATTAATCTTTATTTGTAATTAAACGTTTTTATTTTAATTTAGATACATTTTAAATTAATTTTTACTAAATTTTTTTTTTTTTAATATTTTGTGCAAAATTATTAATAATTTCTAAAAGTATTTAATAAAATTTATTTAAAAAAAAAAATTTGGATTCGAAAATAAAAAATGTTTTGGTGCACATTAGTTTTCTTTAAAACATGTATTTTTTGTTTAAAGAAGAGTCTATTAAATAGTATTAAATTTTACAAAATAAATTTGGTCTGTTCCTTATATGAAAAGTTTTTACTTTTTGATAGTTAAAAAGAGAAAAATTTGACATCATGATCACTATGCACTTACTTCGCCTTCTTTTAAAAGATTTATGAAAGTAAAATTTCTTCATTTTTATAGGCTTCATACACTAATAAATTTGTTTTAAAATATGTTCATAAACTTTTTTAGCTGTTCACTGCACACTAATAAACTTTTTCTTAAACAAGGCTAGAAATTTCGGTATTATTTTACTTATAATCAGGAGACACTGTAAAATGAAGGATAAAATATTCGCTTTGATGGTAATAGTGGAAATTTATAAAAAACAAACAAAAAAACAAATTTAAAGAGTATATATATAACTAATAAATTATGTAGTTATATGTATTATATATTATATGACATTAAAAATAAATATTCGGATCAAGAACTCTTAAAAGAAACTAGTTAAAACGAAATAAATGACTTATAAGAATTATTTTAGAATGAAAGAAGAAAATTTTCAAGATATTTTACAAAAAGAGATAATAATACAAAAGGACATAGTTCTTCAATAAAAATTATTAAAAAAAAAAATTTTTAGATGTAAACAACACAAGAAGTTACTGTCAAATGATTTTATTTAACTATTTTCATGAATGATTTTCAAATGCATGATTTTACCCACTTAAAGTCAAAAAATTCTGATATTAATCAATTTAACAAACAGTTTCGAAACCAACCCATACACAATTAAATATAGCAAGTTTAGAAAATTGTTTTTAAACAAATTTTATGGTGTGTATGCAGTATATGAGACCTTTTGAAAAAAATGAAAAGTGTCAAAAGTTCTTTATTAAGTTAATTGTTAAAAAATTATAATTCTTTGAGGTTAAAAAGAAATTTTTTTGAGGTTAGAGGTTAATATATGAAAATATTAAAAATTTTTTAAAAAAATATGTTTTTATTCCGAATGGCGACATTATTTATTTTAGAAAAAAAAAAATTAAAATAAAAAATCTTAACAGCTTTGTTTTTTTTTATATTCTACCAAAATATTGAAAAGTTTATGTAAGGAAAAGATTTGATAATATTTTATTTGCAACTGAGAGCAAATTACAGTTTTAATTCTCTTTCTTTCGTATGACGTCACGTTTTTCTCTTTTTAAAGTTTTTGCAGGTTTTATTATCAAACAGACCTTTTAAATAAAAATGATATTTGATCAGTTTCATATTGAATTTGTCATATTTTGTGCCTTGGACATTATTAGACATTATTTGGATCTTTTAAATTATATTTGTATTTATGCTTACACAGAATAAAAGCAGTTACATAATATTAAAAATACAAATTCAAACTGGTATGTGCATAAATTATGATTTTGTTATTGAGAATTTAAAAACTCATTTCCAATCAAAATCAAACTAAATTTTAGATCGTATGCATAAAATTATGATTTATTAGATTGTATGCATAAAACTGAGTTTTAATTTACATCTTACTTTTTTAAACAAAACTAAACCTGCTGAACTCATAAGGTTTGAGTTCAAGCTTAGTTTTATACGTTTTAGCCATTGTTTCAAGATTGTTTTTTTTGGAAGATGTAGTATATTAGAAACATTCGTTATAAAAGTACATCATTTTTTAAAAATTAACACTAGGATAACACAAAATTAAATTTATTTATTTTTATTATACTGCAACTCGGTTTTTTTTATTCATATATAAAAAAGTTTATAACTTTTAGGTTTAAAAAAAAATATGTACATAATACATATATTCAATAAATTACGGTAAAACTTGTAAATTTGGAAAAAATTAATAAAACAAAAATGCTTTTAGAAGTTATTTTCATTTTTAAAATTATGTAACACATTTCATTTACATTTGCATATAAAAAATGTTTATAGTTTGTTTATGTGTTAAAAAAAAATATATATAAAATACATATATTATTTATTAGTATGTTTTTTGTTTTAAATTATGATATGATTATAGTTTTTATTTTTATTTTATAATATATATAAAAAAAAGAACATTATTATTAATATTTATTTTTATTTAAATTTGTGTAAATATTTCCAAAAATTTAGAAAATATTATTTTTTTTTGTTTGTTTAAAAGTACTTTTGTACACAAAATTAAAAATATATGGTGTTTGAATATGTATTTGTCAACACTAGTTTATAATATTATTGTGACACCCATATACACAGCTGTTTTTATGTCATTTTTCTTTTTTCTTGAAATTATTTAAAAAACAAAAAAAAAAAAAAACAGTTGCTTATCCTAAATATTATTAGGGTGATTATATTTTGCGTACAAATTGTGCTAAAATTATCTTTATTTAAAAAGAAAACTATAGAATTTCTTATAATATTTGTGAAAGGTTATCTTTTATTAAAAGTATGTATGTGTATTGGTAAATTATAAGAAAAAATACCAAATTTTATTATTTTAGCACAATATGTCAATAATTTTATTTTATATATACATATATTTATTGACAGTTATTCCATACTGTACAAAAGTGTATAAAAAATTTCATATTATATCTAATTATAATTCCAATATTAACAGTAAATATTAATTTGTTAATTAAATGTGTCAATTTCCTGTTTCAATTGATTATATACATACATTTAATAATAGATGTCGCTTTCACAAGTTTTTCTGTTTCTTTTAATTTTCATTAAGTTCAAATAATTTAAAAATAAACATTTTACATTTTTGTAAAAAAAAACCTATAACTCTTTCTATCACATTCAAATTAAATAAAAATAAAAAAAAAACAAATATTAAAATTCAGTTCAATTTTGAAACAACCACATCATCAACTTCAACACCAATACTTACATCACAATCTTCATCATTATCGTTATCATCATCATCATCATCACCATCATCAATTAATTACATTAATCAATCAAAAACAAACACTGACATAACTACAACAACAACGACAACAACAAAAACAAATTCATCACCATTATCTGAAATTCAATATCATAAAT
Source organism: Poecilobothrus nobilitatus (assembly GCA_947095535.1). Taxonomy (NCBI): domain Eukaryota; kingdom Metazoa; phylum Arthropoda; class Insecta; order Diptera; family Dolichopodidae; genus Poecilobothrus; species Poecilobothrus nobilitatus. The sequence goes on from OX352774.1 coordinate 73,253,250, forward strand.
TAAATTCAATTACGTCGTTGGTATCACCAACGTCTGGAACATTAAAATCATTGCAAATATCATTAACATCATTATCATCATCTAACTCACAATCCTCATCATCAACATCATCATCATCTTTACTATCAATATCACCAAATATATTATTAACTTCTAATTCATCATCATCACCTCTACCACATCTACAACAACAAAAAAATAATGCTTTATCATTATTACGATCACAATCACCATCTTTAATTAATTTTAATTGTTTAATTGTAAATGGTATTACATCAAATCAAAAAAAACAAAAAAAAAATATTAATATAAATAATATTGATGAATCAATAAATTCTTCTCTTCCTTTTGATCTACAATCACATTCACAACAACTGCATCAAAATGCTTCTTCATGTGCTTCACATAATCCTTTAAATCCTTCTTTACAAAATCCTCTATCTCCTTGTTCATTTTCCCCATCATGTAATCTATCTACACAACATGAATCAAAATCACCTGATGTTCTTCATTTTTTGGATCCTATACAAAAGGTTCATGAAAGGCAACGAGCACGTATGCGTACACGCTCTGAATGGTTTTTAGAATCATCACGTTTGGGTAGCACACTTTCTGATACTTATCCGCAATTCTTTGGTGGTAGTACAAATGATGTTCAAGAACATCATGAACATTTAACTAATAATGCAATGTTGTTAATGCTTCATCATCATGCTCAACAACAACAACAACAGCAACAACATCATCAACCACATCATCATCAATTACAATATCAAAATCAACAATATTTACAAGTTCATCATCCACAAAGAATGGATATTTCATCAGGGGATGAACAGGATTCAATAAGCACAGGAGGAGAGAGTAGTACTACAGGGGGTGGTATTGGTTTACATGGCAGAGGTGATTTACTTGGTAGTAGTGGTAATAGTATAACAACAACTGGTACAGCAGCCGGATATTACACTGCCGGTGGAAATCTTATGATGCCAATGGATACAAATTTTCCACCAATATCTGGTAGTTATTCAAATTCAATGCTTAATGCTAATGCAAATATCAAAAATAATCATTTTATTAGCAATAATAATATTAATAATAATAAAAATAATAAAAATATAAAAAGTAATATTAGTAATATTAGGCATGCTAGTCAAATGTTAATGCACGATCATTTGCACGATTTAAATTTTGATCACAACAATCATTGTCATTCACCTCATTTAAATAATTCCAAATCATCTCCAGTGTATATAGAACAATTTAATGATATTGATATAATTGCACCAATTACTACTACAATTGCAACTACTTTCACTACTGGAAACAGCACTATCACCAGTCCTTCTAGTAACACCAATATTTCAACATCAAATATTACTTCCGGCACTAATAGCACTGCAATCAATATTTCAAATTATCCAAATTTTACGACATATCACTCTAGTAATCGTAATTGTAATGCCAACGACAATAATGATCACAATGGTATTGATTTTTCATCAATTGGTGTTCCATCAATTATTAGTCGTATTGAACAAAGTCAAGGTGATGGTCCCCGCATTATAATTCGTAGTCCTATTGGTAGTATTTTAGAACAAAGTTCATCTTCAGATGATGAATATGCTTTGCATGGACATCACGATCCTCACCTGAACCATACTCACAATCATAATAATCATTATCATCATCAAATTTCTGATGATAATGAATCAATTGTTTCATCATCTTTAGCTAGTTCTGTAATTATGATTAATGGAGGTACTTATGGTGGTGAAGTTGACCGTAATAATCATCATAACAACAGCAGTAATAACAGTATTAGAAATTATAATGCATCTAATTATCGTGATATTTGTAATGGTATTGGTGGTACTAGTAGTTGCTGTAGTACAACATTTGATGGTGGTAGTGCTGATGATAGTAATTATTCATATTCATTAAACGATTCAAATAATATAATAAACACAAATGCAACTACAACTATGACAACAATAGCAACAAATACAACTACAACAAATACATCAGTAACAACTAATAGTAGTTATCGTTTTAGTAGTGATGATGAACATCACAATAACGAAATTGTTGATTATGCCATAACAGCTTCTTCGCAGCATTCATTAGCTGCACATCATAATTTTCGAAGACGAACACGTTATAATCGTAATCGTCAACATCGTCAATTAATTGAATTAACAAATCAAGCACAGCAACAATATGAAGAACGAATTCGTTTGCAACAACAATCACAACGTTCTCAAGAACAGCAACAAAATGATGAATGTGCTTGTTTTGATTCCGATTATATGGTACATAATCAACAACAAGAACAACAACAGCAGCAACATCGTCGACATCATCATCATCATCATCATCATAGAAACACACTAAATCAGTCACAACAACAACAACACCAACCACAGCATCGTCATCATCATCACCATCATCATCATCGTAGTAGTAGTAGTAGTAATAACAATAATAATAATCATAATAGTAATAATAATAATAATAATATTCATAATATTAATAGTAATAATCGCCGACATTCTCATTCAGCACAGCACTTAGAACGCAATAGCAATGATCGTAGTAGAAATACAAATAGTCGAGCTAATTCAAATAACAATAATAATAGAAATGAATCGACATTCGTTTCAATAGTATTAACTGTGCTTGATTTTTTGTTTTAAATATAAATCAGAAAAAGAACATGAAATTTCGTAATTTGAAAATCCTGTTAAGAAAATCAAAAAAAATAAAAATTATAATTAAAATATGCTTTTGCTTTTGTACATTATATCAAACGATTAATTGTCAATTTGTTAATTGTCTTTAAAATTTGATTTTTTTAATTAATTTTCTTTGCCTTTTTTTTGTAAATTTTTTTAATGTATAAAAAAGCTAAAAATCTTTTTATTTTGTTTAAAACTTATTAACTTAAAAATCAAAATTAAAATTTAAGTAAAACAACGAAAGTAGTTAATATAAAGAAAAAATAAATGTTAATACCATTATTTCGCTTTCATAACTGCGCATCACTGCAATTATGGTAACCAAATTTCATGTACAGATCAATGTAAAATAATTATGTACTGTGATAAATGTAAATGTAACAAAATAAAAATTTTGTTAACTATTAAAATGTTATCTAAAAATATATCCTTAACGCAAAAATATCATTCTACAAATGTTCGAAATGTCAAGTATATAATAATGACATGTTTAAATCGTTTCAGTGTAATGCCCTAGTTATAATTACCCCCCTCTTCGGAAATGCATTTGCGATGTGTTCAACACATTGGGCCGAATGCATAAAAATGAGCTTGAACTCAAATTTCACTTTTTCATACAAAAATTGTGCTTGAACTCGCATTTTTATTTGGAAAAGTAAGCTTTGAGTTCAAGTTCAGTTTTATGCATACGACCAATTGTCTCATGATCTGAAATGTCAAAAAAAAAAATTTTAAATTTGTGTTATGATCGAAAATCGTTTGACAACGTGTTTGCAACGTTGTAAATACTGAAATATCAGTCAAATTAAGCATTCAAAATTTTCTGTGCACCCGTTTCGATTCTTTGTTATTTTGAGGTTTTTTTTGTTGAATAACGAACGAATATATAGGCAAGTTTTGATGAATATAAAAAAAAAATTTTTTTTCAATTTTAATTTGTTATAAACTTCAACTTTAATTACACAATTCAATTAAATATGTGTAAATTTCAATTACACAAATATGGCATATTTATGATCGAAAATGTCAAATAAGACATTATGTTACTGTTGCATTGTATCGACAATTTAAATTGACAATTTAATTTTTTCGATTTTGACGAAATCAAATATATTTTTTTGACATCACAATGCGATCCTACATTACTTATGGCAACCAACTACCTTGTGGCGCTATTAATTATAATACCGCGATTTCTATAGGTATAGTTGTTAAATTAATTACTTTATTTACACTGACTGATAAATCATAAATGTTAATTCTCTACTACGCGACTTCAAAATTTTTACAAATTCAATTACATTCCTGGCGACCATCACGTCATTATAACTCAAAACAACAATTTACAAAGGTTTTGAAGTTGGTAGTAGTGGTGGTAGTTGTGATGTGATGATCAATTATAACTAAGGCATAAGTCATAAAATGATTAAAGTTAAATAAAATTTCTCTTAATTTTTAGATTAAAAGATTACAACATTATTTTTCTTTACTAACTATATCTAAAACAAAAAATTTGGTAGAGTTTTTATTTGAATAAAAAAAAAAAAAAGTAGGATTAAATAATATCAACGAAAATGTCATGACAGTAGAAAACGATCGATTAACATTAAACTTTATGGTACAATACATTATTTAGAAATTACATATTACATATATTCTAAATATTTAATATTTGTCATATAATTAAATTTTAAGTTAAAATCTTAAAATTTTTTGATTTTTAACGAAATTTATACGAAAAATTAATCGAAATTAAAATATATATCAAAATTTAAAATTAAACTATGCGTACCAAAAATTTAAAAAATATAAAATTTTACTAAAAGTTAATAAGTTTTTTTTGTCATATTAAAATTTTTATTTTGATTTAAATAATTTTTTATTAAAAATGAATGGTATGATTTTGTTATATCAATTTATAGTTTTTGCACTAATTTAAAATAAATTTTATTTTATGTATAAAATACCAATTAACATAACCTTAAATTATTATTATTATTATTATTTTTTTTTTGTTTAGTTTTTGATTAATTTTGAATTGTAAATTTCGTATTACGATCTTTTATTATCGAATATTGTAAAAATATAAATTGAGGTTATGTTAGAAAGTTTTGTTTATTTTTTTTATTTTATATATTTTTATTAAATTGTAAAACAAGCACTTTGAATGACTGATGCTTTTTAAAGTTTATTAATTGCAATAATGTTTTTTTTTTTTTCTTGTTTTTATTTATATACATATTAAAAAATAAATATTTTACAATAATTATAAATGTTTACTCGTAAGATTAAAAAAAATAATAATAATGAATTAGAAAAAAATTTGGAGATCTCTAATTAATATTAGGAAAATTTACAATATGTAAGTGATAAAATTCTATAAAAATCGAAAAAAAATTACAATATTAATAAGTTAAGACTGATTAATAATTGTTTTATTTTTTTTTTACCTTTGTTTTTTTTTTTTATATATTTATATTCAATAAATTCATAATTTTTATTTAACATGTCATTCCGTATAACAGTAAATTGTTTTTCACAAACTTAAATTTCTTTCAATTAGATTTAATTTTTTTTTTTTTTTTATATTTCTTTTTTAATTCTTGACTTATTTTAATAATATTAAAATGGTCGTCTAAGAAACTATAAACTATATATTTTAACTAATAAATTCCTATACTGTAACTAAAAATCAAAACATATAAACACTATTTTATATTAAATATTAAAATTTTAAAGTTTTTCAATTTTATTTTAAGAATTTAAACACATAAATCAAAACTAATCAAATGAAAAGAATTATTAACATAAAATCAAAATAAATTTTAACAAAAATTTTTATTACCTATACATTTAATTTTAAATAATTAAAAAAATTTTTTACATTTAATAAATAATCAAATATTGAATGTTTATTAATGTACAAAAAATAAATGTATTTCAATATATTTAAAACTTAAATATTTAATAAGATTATAATTTAAGTGATTTTTTTTTTTTTTTTTTACATTTAAAGTGTAGATTCTTTATCCGCGTATATTTTATCGTATATTAATAATTATTATTTTGATTTTAATTATAAAAAGAATTTAATTAAAAAAAAAAGAAAATAATTTTCAAATAAATGGAGAAATGACAGTTGTAGTTCAAATGCAATTCATTATGTCTTAGAATTAATTTAATCTAAGGCATAAACAAATTTTAATTGCCGTTATATGTTTTATATTTAGAATTAAAATATATGTTATTGAAACCTCTAGACTCTATTTTACAAACTTTAATATCGAATCAAAATGTTTAAATGTCATACCTTTAAAATCGACGTATGACTATTAAAATGATTTTTTGTTATTTTTTAGATTTTTTTTTTTTTTGTTTTAGATATAATTTTTAACCGTAGTTTAATTTAAAAATATTTACAATAAACTATTTTAATTATTTTTTTTCTTTTTGAATTACTCTCAAAAGACAAAATGCAATTAATTAGAAAAAATTATGAGAATTTGTTAAACTGGTAAACGTCATAAATCGATTAAGATCGATATTAATTATAATTATATATGTAATTATCTCTTTTTATAACACATTTATAGAAAAACTGTGTGATTTTATATTGTTTAACTTCTTCCTAATAAACTATGATTCCATATCCAATGTTTGAAATATGGCTTTCAATCTCTTCAATAAAATATTGTTAGACATTTTTAAAATTTTTTATATTGTAATTTTTGAGTACATATATTGAAAATTGATAATTTTTGATCATCTCTCCTTAAGTTATGTCATACTATACATATATTTTATATAAGGTGCTTTACCGCGTAATGTTACTTTTGCTAAACGAAAATCGTATTTGGAAATTTAACTCTTTGAAAATGGATAATTGTAAGATTGGGAATTGCGAAATTAAAATTTTGGTACTGGTGCCTAACTGTGTAAGCATTATACAGTATCAAAATATCAACTTCGCATTCGCCACTCTCCGATTTTCGATTTTTAAAGTATCAAATTTTCGACTTTCAACTTTCGTTTAGCGTAAAGTAAAGTGCCTCAAAAATAGAATAAAACATATTACATTCTTTTTTAAAATAAAGGAAATTGATTTATATCAGACTAGTAAAAAGTGTGATTCAAAATTAATAATATACCTAATATATTTACACTTTTGTTATAGTGCAATTAAGCTTTCCGTTCATTTTACGGAGTATAAACTATTCTTTTCTACTGCCAACTAAACCAGCTTTTGAGAAAAAGCATATAGAAGTAAATACGGTTATATTAGTTTAGTTAGTTTTTTTAATTACCAAAGTACTCCCAATTACTCTTGACTACTCTTTTCATGTAAAAGGAACACAAACATTATAAAAATAATTATTTTAACTCGTAAATTGTTATTTTATAATAACGGCAACTCTTTATTAACTACGTCATTTCACCCTTTTAAAATAAACATCAAATTTTTTTAAAAACAGAATTAAAAAATTGTATAAAAAGATATTTAATACAAATAAATACATATTATTATATTATATTAATTGTTATATATTTTTTTTTTTCTTCAATTTATGTCATATAAAACATTTTATAATTTTTATTTTGTTTGAATTTTTTTTTTTTTTTGTTATTCAATTTATATATATATATATATATATAATATATATTAACATATATATATATATATATATATTAATTTAATGAGTATACATAAATGTATAATTTAATAAAACATAATCTATAAATCACTTTTGTTTTAAATAAGAAAGTAAAAAAAAAAAAAGAAGAGAATAAATAAAAAAATATATATTTAATTTATTTTTTGAAATTTATGTTTTCATTTTATTTAACATTTTTGTTTTTTCTTTTAATTTGTTGTTTCTAACAGAATAACCGTATATTTTTATTAACACATATAATTATATATATTTGTATACTTATATAAACTTAAAATGTATATATATATATCATATATTAATATAATAATAATTTTGGTTATTTTTGTTAATTAAAACGCACGGTGTTAGTTAAAAATTTTGCTATAATGTAAAATTAATACTTGTTTTTATTGAAGAACAAAAAGAATACATGTTTTCTTCTAACGCATTACATAACCTAAAAAAATGTATAGTTATATATATTTTTTTAATTTATATGTACTTTTTATTGTGTCCATTTATCTTACATTTTATTTCTATTATATCAAAAAAAGAAAATTATATAAATTACCGTATAAAAGCATAAAATAATGCAATAATGCGTTTTACTGACATTTTAATAAAAGCTTTTTTTTTTAAATTTATAAAAATAAATCAATATATTTAAAAAATATTAGCAATTGAGTTTACGACACAAAAAAATGTACACTATTCAATTCAACTAAAAACAATATAATGGAATATATTGTGAACACTAACCTCTAATAGTCAGAGTGTGATAAAATTGTGTATATACTGATTCACTTTGCGTATATACTAATTCAATTTGCAAACGCAATAATTGAGTATCAAATTGAATTATGTTAAATAAAATTTCAAAAATTAAAGCTTAAAATTTGTAAAAAATTCGAAATGTACGTTATAATATAATTATTTTACAAGAAAAAAAAAAAAAAAGTAGTGACTGAAATAATTCCGAGTTTTTAAATTTATCAAAATTTTTGTTTATTGATACAAACTCATTTAGTAGAAAAATTGCACCTTTCTAAGTTCTGTGTTAAAAAACAGTTTGATTCATAATAAAACAAAAATTGCATAAATAAACAAATCTACTGCAAACATATTATATTGTGTAAAACTGTTTTTGTTTTTATTTCCTTTATATATTTTATACTGTCAAATAAATGTCAAACCTACAAATTCAAAATAAAATAAAACGCATACATTTTGATAAAAAAAAAATTAATACATAGTCTGTACCTGTTTTTTAAACCTCATTGAAAAGACTTCGAATATACAATGGTATAGAAAAATCAGAAAGTACATATGTGTGTAGGTAGTTAAAAGTTCTGATACCCAATTCACAATAGGAAATTTAAAACAAATGATATTTAAGTTTTTCATTTTACAGTTATTTCACAGGATAAAATTTTTTTTTTTTTTTATAGCCGAGGAGCAATTTTATCTCAGACGCTTTTTCAGATTTTTAAATCTGATTTTATCTAATATTTTCTATAATTTACTATGCCATATGTTTTGAACTGTCAATTTTTTTTTTTTTTTTGCTTTCTTTTTTACTCCCAATAATTATAATTTTCTTATTTAAAGTTTATTTTAAATGTGTAAGTATAGTTTAGAATTAATTTGAAATTACAAAAAAAAAAAAAAATTGTATTGTAAAATTGCATTTTGTATTGTAAACTTCATTTTTTACACAAACACACAAACCACAAAAAAAAATTACATACAAACAATTCTAACCTAACAAAAAAAAAAAAAAAAACTTGTCCAATTGTTTTGTTGTTTATTTAATTTATTTATATATTTAATTTTTAATTTTTGTTTTAATTTAATATTTTAAATATTTTGGTATATAAAATTTTATATAAATAACGTAAAACTAAAAAATAAAAACACAAATTGCAACTAACCTAAACTGTTTTTTTTTTTCCATATTCCAGCATGATTTATAAGAATAAAATTTAATTAAATAATTTTTTTTTGTTATTAATTTAATCAAAAAAAAAAAGAGCAGCAAGCAAGCAAAAGCGTTATTATTTTTTTGCAAGCAAGCAAGTAAAAATTTAATAAAATTTTATAAAATTCAGGATTTAAAAAATAATATAAATAATTTTAAATATAATAAAATAGTTTTTTAAATTTTTTAAATTAAAATAGAGAAAAAAATTAAAAGAAAAATCAAGATTTTCCATCAACGAATCAAATTCACACTATAAATAGATTTTTTGAATATCATTTCAAAAATCATATTTAAATATAGCAATAAATTAATATAATATTAAATATATTTATATATTATAATATAATATCAATTATATTAATATATATTATATAATATTATTAATTAATAAAAATAATATATTTAATAATTTTTTTTTTTTTTATTTTTTTTTTTACCCTTTTTGCTGGAAATTTCAAATTCATTTTAATGTTTTAAAAAAAAAAAAAAAAACTTCTACAATATTATCAAAAAAAAAAAAACAAAATATTAGTTGGCAACATCGGCCTGAGTGCGAGCGCCGAATCAGTTCATGTAAAACGTCCGTCACGTCGTTATACACGACATCATCCACATCGATCCTCATCACGACGTAATAAAGAAAATGGCGGTAAATCAACAATAACAAGTTGCAATAGCGGTAATGGTAGCGGTAATTGTAATACCAGTACATGTTGTAATAATTCAACATGTAATCATTCATTAATATTAGGTGATAATATGGATGGTCCAAATTCAGCATCTGATGCTGCCGGTACAGTTGGTGTATCTGGTGGTGGTGTTCAACAACAACGTTCAAATAGTTTTCGTCAAAAGAAAGCTAATAAAGCAAGAGCTGTATCATTTGATGCAACAACTGCTGCTGCAGCTGCTGCATCATTATTACCACATCCAAAAGTTAGTTTAACACCAGCTTCTCGTACATGTAGTAGTAGTGGTGGTAGTAGTTTATGTGGTGGTTGTAGTGGTAATTTACATGGTGGGCGTGGTTCAATCGATGAAGAAACAATTATTTTAATGGATACTACCGATTCTACTACTGCATCATTGTTACTACAACACAATCAAAATCAATTACAACAACAGCAGCAACAACAACAACATCAATCAATGTTATTAATTGATACAACAAATAATAGTGAATTAAAAATTTTATTAAATGTTAATAATTCTCAAACAACGTTATCTAGTATATCACCAAATAATAATACTTCAATAGTAGTAAGTAATACTCCTATTAATGATAATAGTAATAGATTAATACAATCGCAACAACAACCACAACAAATACATCATCAACAACAACATACAACAAATAGTGAAAAAATTATTTTAGCTACCAGTAATATTGTTCCAACAGTAACAACAACAATATCATCATCATTTTCAACACAAGTAACACAAAGTGGTAGTTCTGGTGGTGCAAATTCAATTACTTCTGGAATAACAAATTTTAATACTAGTTGTAATATTAGTATTCAAAAAGTTAATATTAATAATGATGATAATAATTTAACAACAGCAACGACAAACACCACACTAACACAACAACAACAAACAACAAATTTACATTTTCGGCCACCTAGAGTCTAGTTAGTTTTTAGCTAGAAATTAAAATAATAAATAAATAAATAAAAAAAAAAAAATTTTTTTTTTCCATATATATTTAAATAAAATTTAATTAAATAATTAATTATACAAATTAATAATATAAAATAATTTATATATTAAGGATATATAAGAAATGTCAAGATTATATCATTGAGTAACAAAAGAAAAAAATTTGTCGCATTTAAAAAAAATGTTCAAATTTAAATAATAAATTGAAAAAAAAAAATAAAATTAATTATGTTAATTAAAAAGAAAATTAACATAAGTGTTCAGTTAAAGTACGAAAATTAAAAAAAAAAAAAAAAAAAGTATGAAAAATATAAATAAATAATAAAAAAAAAAAAAAACAAAAATTTACGTTCTAGTAATATAGAATAGTAATTATTTAGAATTTTATTTAATTATTTTTATTTATTTTTTTTTTTTTTTTTAATTTTAACAATTTATTTTCTTTTAAGAAAAAAAAAAATAATTATTTACCTGATCAGTTTCATAGTATCATTACTAAATAGTATTTTTTGTTAAACTTACAATCTAAATTATGATTAAAATGTATTTGATTTCTTTTTTAATTATCTCAATTGATATATAAGATATATTATCCTCTTTGTTGTCTCTTAAATAACATTCAGTAATATAATACTAAAATCAGCAAATTCTGCTTTCATAAAATGTAAATAAATTAATTTTATACACAGGAGAAAGAAGGACGCTAATACAAATTCCATAAAGAGTGTTTTTTGTTTTTTTTTTTGGTACTACGAAATTAATCCAATGCATTTTTAATATTTAGGACTTTTATGTCTTGAATACAATGAACGTTGCCTACACGCTTCCATAAAGTTGTAAAATTTCAAAAAACGTAGCTATGTATCAAGTTTTGTAAGTGTAATAATATAAAACGCCTTCAATGTTAGAATGACATTTAAATGAAAAAAGTAAAGTAAAAAATGTTATAAATAAAGTGCATAAAACAAACAAAGTACTAAAATAATTTAGTAATAAACTACATATATATTATAATATATTTGTATCTAATTACTATATTTACAAAAAAAAAAAAAATTCTAAATTTTAATAATGGTTAAGTTTATTTACTTTCATTTAATTAATTATCACTTATTCCGATATAAGCAAATAACAATAATATTGCACAATGGAACAATTATCTGTCAACGTTCAAAATTTGGGTTGAAGTTAAAAATGATCAACTTTTGCGCGATAACTGCAATGAAAATTTGATGGTTACTTTCATTATGTGCATTTGTATTGTTTTCCATATTTTTAACTTTTGATGTAGTATTTCTGCGCGATGCCTACGCTCATTGTACTTAGGACATATAGGAATTGTTTATCAAAATGAAAACATCCCTTATATATGATTTACTGATTGTTATTTAACTACATGAATATAGCAATTCAAAAATTAGCTTAGATAAATTTCTTTTTATTAATTTTACTGTAAAATAAAATTGAATTTGATAAATAAATATTAAGGTGCTGTCGTGAGAATTAATTATTTTCAATTGGCTTTCAATTTTAAGTTGTTTATGAGCATCGAATTATTAAATAAAAGTTGCTTTTTTTTTATTTCAAAATAGTAGACTTTGAGAGTCAATTACATTTTTTTTTCATTAACATTTAATTTTTGTATTCACCCAAATTATGATAAACAAAAACAAATGATACGTATCACTTTTTCTTGCAATTCGATATCATTATAGAGAGCCTTTTAATTATTTTGGTGAGCCTTACAAAAAAAATTTTTTGTGAAAATTATTTTCATAAATTGCGGGCTATATTTGAAAAGTCTAAACTAAACTATCATTTAATGATATTGAATTTTACCGAATTGTAAAAAAGTGATATGTATTATTTTTTAAGTGTATGTATCATAATTTGGGTGTTTAATCTGACGTTCTTTGCTCAATACAATTTTAAAAATGATTATTAGCAATTAACTTTGCTATTGTTTTTAAAATATTTTTCAATTGGAAAGTCAAGAAGTTGAATAAATTAATTGACTTATACGGTTACTACGGTTTTTTTTTGGTTGATTTGTAAAAAATCAAAATTAATCAAATTAAGTTAATCCTCACAACAGAGTTACCTTAGATCTTAAGCATAAAGTTAGATTTTGATAGACAATGCTATAAATTTAACCAAAGCAAAAAATAAGATATGTATAATATATATATATACTTACTTACATATATATACTTCTATTAAAAATGTCAATAATGGTGATCAAAATCGTAAATTCGATCAATTGTTTTTTTTTTTTTTTAATTTAAATTTAAAAATATTTTCTTTGTATTTTTTAATTTTCTATAAAATCAAGTAAAATAACTCAATCTTCAAAACAAAATACACAATTTTTAATTAATATTTTACTGTGAAACTGAATTTTTTTTTTTTTTTAATTATAATTTAAAGAAATTGAAACAAGGAATTAATTAAAAACGAAAATAACGAAATGAAACATACAAAATAAAAAAAAAAAAAAGTTAATAATAATATATTCTATTTTATATATACAAAATTTATAATTTTAGTAATATATGTATAAAATAATATGTAAGAAAATGATTAATTTTTTTTTCTAATAAGTATTTCATATGTAAAAATTTCTAAAATTGAAATAAACATACATATGTTATATATTACGTATATGATTAAAAATATTTAAAACTTATGATTAAAAAACAAAAACATAAAAAACAAAAAAAAATAAAAAATAATATATTAGAACTGACTTTTACATTCCATAATTTTTTTTTACTTAATTTAAAAATAAATTATGGGAATTAAAAAAAAACAATATTGACACAAGAAATTATTATTTAATTTTTTTTTTAATAAAGCGTTTATATTTGAAATCTATTTTACATTTTGTACCTTCTCTACATGTAATTCTAGAGTTTTTTGTTCATATCATTAAAGTAAAAACTGAATTCTAAAATTTTTTAAAATGAAAAGTTAAGATTACTGAATGTAGACAATACTTTTATGAATTGACTAATAAGATTTAGTTAATTGAATTAAATTAGATTTCGAAATAGATTATAATCATGTTTATTACAAATGTCAAATAACGTATATCAAATATCGTTTAAATCTATCATCGTCTATCATTTTTCTTGATATTACGAAGTATTACAAAACGATACACGATAAACTTAAATCTAACTAAAAAGCTTTTTTATGTATGACATAAAATAACATGAAAGAACATTTGGAAATTTCAAAAGTTAATTTTATTTCAAATTTATCTGAAAGGTTTAGACAGCTTTGTTTTTAAAAAAAATTATAAAATACTATCTGCTGAGTTTTTTATTTTTCAAATAATTTTACGTTTCTTTACTTTTTTTTAAATACTTACATTTTTCTAATAAAAAAATTTTTAAATCATTTACCTATCGTAAGTAAATTCCTAATTGATAAAAAAAACACAAAGAAAACGATACCTTTTGACATCTGTAATAGTAAATTTTAAAAAACTCATACAAACTTAAAAACTTTTTTGATAAACGCTAAAGCTTTCTTTTTAAATACGTTAAACGATAAGTACACATGTATGACATACTTAATAGATATAGAGAATTTTTATTGTTAAATATCTTATATCGGAAAAATTTTGACAATTGTAATAAACATGAATATTTATATTAAATGGGAAAAGTGTAGAAGGTTGCAAAAATTTAAATTGAAATTTTCAAAAAAAAAAAAAAAATTTTTATTATAAAGTTGATCAAATATTTAAAACATCGGATCTCATCGGAAATGTCAAAAATAATATATTTGATGTTAAAATTAAAAAAATTAAATTGTCAATACAATGCAACAGTAACACAATGTCTTATTTGACGTTGTCGATTATAAATTATGCGATGGCCGCCATTTGTGTAATTGAAATTAAAGTTAAAGTTTATAACAAATTAAAAATGAATAAATATTCACACCTATGCTTAAATTCCATCGTTGTATATAGCAATTCTCAATTTCTGATTACAAAATTTTTTTTAAATGTAAAAATAACATATAATCAAATTCAATATGAAAAATATGTTTGAACTATTGAATGTAGTTAATAAAAATATAACTCAAGGAAGCAACAAAATCAAAACTGTCAATAAGTTTAAAAAAAAAAAAAATTAGACTGAACAACGATTTTTTAATTTTCGAAAAAAAGAGTTACCAGTTCACATTTTTAAAATTGTCTACAGCTCACATTTAAAAAATTGAAACAAGAATAATATTTAAAAAAAAAAAAAGAAGATTATTAATAAAATATAAACGCTTTCTTTCGTCTATACATAATTATTTTAAAAATTGTGCCAAAAAGAATAATTTCTGTAAAAACCAAAAAAAGTTTTTTTTTTTTTTTGTGTCAAATGACAAATATTCAAATGACAATTTCGAGATTAAATTAGAAACAAATATGTGACTATAAATATTATATATGAAATGGCCAAAAAATGTGTCCAAATTTTCATTAAATAATTTTTTATGTAAAAATGATTTAAGATATAATATATCTACATGAAAATATCTTTATCTTACCTTCATATAATATAATATCCTTTTACAAAAATCCTTAATTTTATTTTTAAATTAATATCTTAAAATTTAATTTTGAACCTTAATTTGGTAAAAAAAAATAGCAAAAAAAAAAACAAAAAATTTTTTTTTTTTTTATGCTAATTAGGGATCTAAAATCATTAAAACACAATATCCATTTTAAAGAATTTTTGAAATAATTTCCGAAAATAAAAAACATTATAAGGTAATTAATATTAAGTTTTTATATAAAAAACGATTCAATTTCTTAAACATAAAAAAATATAAACAGTTAAAAAAAAAAAAAAATATTTAATTAATAAAATAATTAAAATTTATTATAGATAATTTATTATTTAAATAAATTATCGAATATCGTTTAAAAAATTTCGTTAAGGAAAATAAAAAGGAATTTTTATTTTTTTGTTATCTTCAATTACGATATGATTGAACTTTTCATTCATAATTAATTAATATAAATCTTATGAGATTAATAGTGGTACAAGTATGAAGTAAAAATTTTTACTGAAACGTCATATAGAAATAGATCTAGAAATATCGGGATAGCTTTTTTTTATTTATTTTATTTAATTCCAAAAAATCAAAAAAAAAATAAATTTTTTTATATTTTATAAACATGTTTTTATAATTAATTATAAAAAAAAATGCATATTTTTCGCATAAAGCGGGGGAGAAAAAAATTAAAAATTGTTTAAGCAATAAAAATTATAATTCCGTTAGTATCATCTCATCAGAAATGTAAATAATTTTCGTTAAGATAATATAATTATCCAATGCTTGAACCGCTTTGACTTTTAAATAGAATTAATTTAAATACAGCATGATAAACGCTATGAGACGCTTTGCGAGAAGTGTTGAAACGTAGCGACGTTAGAGTAGAGCAAATTTTTACTTTTAGTCACGTTGACATTGACAATTTATAATGTTTACATACAGAATTTAAATTTGTTTGATTGGCTCAAGAGCGATGCTAACATTTGTTAACATAAACGATGCAAACATAATTATATTTAAAATAAAAAACAACGTGAGACTAAGCGATCATTAGATCATCCATCTTTACTTGTACACTTGATCATTTTATATGAGGAAACTTTTTGATAAGTTCTTAGATTCATGTAGGTTTGAAAAAATCCAAACGGATCGGAAATTAATTATTTTTTAATAATGTTCTTCGATACAAAAAAAAAATATATTTCACATAAAAACAACAAATAACTCATTAATTAAAATATAAAATAAATTTTATAATATTAACTACGAAAATAAAAGTCCTTATGAAAAAGTTATGATTATAATTGAAATAATTTGATTTTAAAATAAAAAAAAAATATATATAAAATAAAATTAATTTAAAATTAAATAATAAAAACCAAATTTATCGAAATTAAATGAAAAAAAAACAATTAATGTTTCAAAAATAAGAATGTAGTAGCGAAAAGGTATGAAAGGAATAAAAACATATTTTTTTTTTTTATAATATACCTATTAAAAATAAATTCAATTGAATATTAATTAAAATTTTATTTATTTTTTGTTCTTTTTTTTTTTTTTTTAGATATATATATATTTTATATAAAATTAAAATTTTTTTTTCCTCAATTTTATTGGTGCTATCCTATTAGCCAAATTTAAAAATTTAATAAAAAAAAATTAATATACTAAATATATATGTATATAGATTATGAAAAACTAGTACATATTCTAATTATATTTTAAATTTATATGTATATAATAATTAATAAGTTTTTAATTTAAATAAATAATATTAAAACAAAAAAATAAATAAATTAAATTTAAAAATATGTTTTTAATTAATATTGAGAAATATTAAAAATAAAAATCAAAAATAAATAATTATTATAATAACAAAACACAAAAAAAAAAAAAAAATATATATGAAGACAAATTATTAATAATTTTTTATTAAAAAAATATAAATTGTATGTACGTTTTTTTATTGAAAATATTAAAAATGGAAATATTTTTAAAAAATGCTTCCAAATTTTAAAAATATTTCTGTAAAAATAAAAAAAAAAAATTAAATATCTAATAAAAATTAAAAAAATTCTTTTTTCTAAACCAATAGTATTAAATCCAACTTAACCTTATTAAAAATTTATTTGATTTTTGTCTTGATTTTTAGTCAAAATATTAAAAAAAAAAATTTTTAGCTCTGGTTTATTATTTTGACTTTTCAAGACAAAATTCATTGTAAAAAATATAATCGAAAAATTTATTTTTGTTTTTTTTTTTTTAAATTAAACTTGAAATGAATATTTTTCTAAAGATAAACTAAACTAAATAAAGATAAACTATAAATTAAAGAAGTTGAAACAAGATTATATTTTACTTATAAAAATACAAATTTAATATTTAAAAATTGATTTAGTATCACATATGTATTAAATAAATATAGAAAAAATTTGATCACCTCTTCATTATATAAAATTAAGAATGACAATGGCCAAAATAATGGCCAATATCTTTATAAATAATATATGGCCAATATCTTTATCTGACTTAGGTTGATTTCATGTTTGCAGATCTTAAAACTTAAGCGCTACTCTGCAACAGAAAATCAAAAAACAGAAAAAACCTACCTTTAAAAACAGTTTACTGCACTTCATTATATATGACATTTAAATTTAAATTTTTGTATTTTGACATTTAAAAAAAAAAAATTGAAATGAATATTATAAACAAGCAAAACTTTACATTAATTAATATAATGTTACACAGTTTTCAAAAAAAAATTAAAAGATATTTTTAGGTTATGTTATTTTTTGATTATCGACAGCATAAATTTTTATTCTGCACATATGACAGCAGATCTATTATAGTTCTTAAAACAAAAACGGCAAACTCTTTGCAGTGGTGCCTCAAAAACGCTCTGCATTTGTAAAACTTCGTAAGATCTGTAAACATGAACTCAATCTTAATTTATTTTTATGTATGTTAAAAACTAAACTATTTAAAGATATCATAATTTATAACATTTTTATAACAATCTTAGGATCAAATAAATTTTTATTTTCTATACTCTATAAAATTTAAAATTTTTTATTTTAATGTTTTAGTAGGAATTAAAAATAATATTTTTGATAGAAAAATAAAACTTAAAAAAAAAAAAAAAATCATTTAATGTACTTTTAAATTATGTGCCAAATTTAAATTTTACTTAATTTTTTTTTTTGTACTCTTTTATCAATTTTTAATTGTACTTTAAATCAATTAATATTATTTTTAAAATGACTCAAATTAAACGTCAAGTATTTTACAATATATTCAAACATTTACAATATATATATAGAAATAAACACAATTCCGACCATCGACGAAAATTTCTTATGTATTTACTCACAATGTTGAGATATTCTATTAAATATTCATCGTCGCTAAGATTAAGATATTTTCTTTTTTCTTCGCTAATAGTCGATTTTTGACATTTATCTTTAACCAACAAAAATTAAATACGTTTTTTATTTTGAACAAATACAACTGTATTTTTATTTTTCAATGTTTCTCTACAATTAAATACATATAACGTTTCAGTTGACTTGACTTGATTTTGACTTGATTGAAGCGAATTTCATCGATTATTGAAATTGTGTTAATTACTTTATTAAATTATTTAAAAATAAAATAAATAAAATAAATAACAAAAATAATCAAAAATTTGTCTTCATATAAAAATTATATTCTAAAATAATATTAGAAATTAAATTTTAATTACACATAAAATTAAAAAAAAAAAAAAAAATAAATATATAAAAAATTTTCATAATTAAAAAATTTATTAAATATTAAACAAAAAAAAAAAACATGAAAAAATTTAGAAAAAAAAAAAATTAGTATTTTACAAGGAAAAAAATATATATATATTTAAATTAATTATAAAAAAAAAATTAAAATATTAAAAAAAAAAATTCAAAAACTGATTAAATAAGAAAAAAGACAATTTACTTTTATATAATTATTATTATTATTATTAAATTATATAAAAAAAAATTTTTTTTTTAGTCTTAAGTATAAATAATATTTTTTAATTATTTTTTTATTTGTAAATTGTAATTCAATAAGAATTCATAATAAAAAAAATATATAAAATAAAATGAAGTATATAACAAAAAAAAAAATTAAAGGAAAATTTTTTCTAATTCATAAATTTATATAGGAAACAAAAAAAAAAATAAGGGTTTTAAATAAAGTGAGAAAAATGTTCTTTTGTTTTATAAAAATTATAAAGAATAAAAAAAAAAAAAAATGTGTTGTTTTTTTTTTAATTATAAATAAAACTGAAAAATTTGCAGATTTTTGGTTTGTTTATTTATTATATTTATGTAATGAATAATTGACTTAGTTAAAGTACCAAAAATTATACTTTCGCGATCTTCAAAATTATATTTTTTGTAATAACATTTCAGATGTTATTAATTTCAGACAATACCTTGCTCACATTATTCTTGTCTTTCTTTCACTTCTCTTACGGCTTGCCTATATGTTGTCTTCTTCTCACCTTTTACCTATATTTTGCCGCTTTCTTCATAATTATTAGATATTGTTTGGAATGGATAATTCTTATTTTCATTCGTAGTCTTACAATTCTTTGTTTTAATTTTCTGCAGAAATACAATTCTTGGATACATAGATCGACTTCAGAATTGCATATATCTACGGTATTAATACAGTAGTATTACTACTTTTACTACAATGTTTATATCTACAATGTATTTATTTATATTGCATATAAAGTTTTTGAAGTGTTTTGCATATAAAGTTTTTGAAACATCTGCTTAAAATTGTCAAGAACTATTTTACTTTTTCTTTTTTTTTAAAACATCCAAATTCATAATAAAATAGGTAACAAAGATCAAAATCCAAAGGGATTTGACATGTATACTAAAGCAGCTACAAATTTTTGTATACATAAAATACCCACTTTATAAACATTATCTGCGTATAACAAACAATATTGAATGCAAAACTTTGTAGATATCTGTGCATATAAACTTTTTGAACGCGCTATACTTTGTAGTACTACAGTATATCTACAATTTTGAAGCCAGGAATACTTATCCTGTCTGCATACTTTTTTCTTGAAGGATCACAAATTTATATTTGTAATTCACTTAAACTAGAAACTTTTTCATAATAGAGTATTTAGGCATTTAAATGTTCATGAAGATTTGTTCAGCTTGTTCACTGCTTTACAAGCCAAATTTCGTTTCCATATTGTAGACAATGAAATTTTACTCCTTACTGATTGATTAGTCGAATATAATTCTTGTCCGTTTTATGAAAGGCAAAACGGAATGAGGCTCATGAACAAGGGATTGATGCAAATGCAAAAATCTATTAAAATCTAAAACCTGAGAATAAAAGACATAATTTTTATTTGGCATTTATAGAATAAAAAGCTTTTTCATATATAATATAAATTTTGTACTTTTTAAGATGGAAAAATTTAAAGAATGATTGTGAAGTAGAAAATTAAATTACTTTATGCACAAGTTCTTAAATTTAGGTATTTTGGTAAGTAATATTTATAATTTTTTTTTATTCAGGTTGAAATTATTAAAAGATATCTTAGAGAAGCATCACATAAAACAACAACAAAATGAGCAATGATGGAACTTTAATCAGTTAAAAATCATTTCCTAATTTTACTTAAACAATAGCTAATACTCTTGATGGTGATAAATTGTTTTAATATAAAGTTGAATATTTTTTGGAAAAATTAGAAAAAATGATAAGTGTTCCCTTTCTAAGTCAGTACAGTTGACATAAAATTTATAAAAAGCGACATAGATTTAATAGAATACCAAATACCAATTAGTGTAATCGCTTTTTTACGTGCTTTACAAAAGTGTTTTACTTTTGACCTAATATCAGTTTTTTGGGTGTCATCAGAAATGTATTAAAAAACTTACAATTACTTACAATTATCAATTACTAAATAATATAAAAACTTAAAATCTCTGAATGAAACTGGCTATTAAAAACTGCTTTACATTATTTTAATGATGCTTATCATGCAAACCGCAAAGGTAAACGTAAACATCGGTATCATGCAACCCGTAAACGTAAATGCTAGTATGAAAACAGCAACCGTACGGTTGGATTTTTAACCGTATACTTTAGCTCGCGGTTCTTCTAGTTTTTTATTTAAAAAAGTTATTTTTGAGTATACTTTTCGTTTTATTAGCTATTAACATTGACGTATAAGACAGTTATTGCTTTCATACCAAAAACTTGTACCCGAGAAACGTGTAAAAAGTATTTTTAGCTTGATGTATTTTTGTACATACATAAGTTTGTGTGGGTATATCTGTGGGTACGTGAACAGACCAAACGACCGAGCGGAAGTTTCTGAAATTTTATATTTAAGTTTTCGACATAATTATCTTGGATTGATAAGCTTTTGGAGCACATTGGACAATATCAAGTGGTTGTTTACTAGTGTAAAATTTAAGTTTTTTACGAATATTTCTTAACAGGAAAATATTATGAAGAAAATTGTTAAGAAAAATTTGTTAAACAAGTAAAGGGCAACAACTTTGCCATAAAACATGTTTTTATCCGACTAACTTTAAGTTTTATTTAATTAAATAACATATTTCATACATATTACGGTACGGCCATATGCATTAATATGAACAATTTTTTTTGTTTTTTCATCTTTTTAATTTTATTCTGTTCTTGATGACGCAAAATTCAAACTGTAAAATTTTTGTTTGATTCAATATTAATGTACATTTTATGTTTAGTTAACAAAATTCTCAAGGTTAAAAATAAAACCTAAACTGAAACTAATTTTATTAGTTACTAAACACATACATATGTATATATATGTACATGAATAAATTTTACCACAAAATACACAGGTATAAAAATAAATAAAACAAAATTGTCATAACATATACATGCATATGTACATATGTTAAAAGAAACATTAGTCTTTCTGTAAACCAAAAATAAAGACCTAAAACTTCAACAGAAATAAAATTCTTCTTCATTAATCCAATAGTCTACTTCTTAAAACCTGTCAACTATTTTTAAGTTTAACTACAATATATTTGTAAATCAGGCTTCATATAAATAATTACAAAAATTATAAGGTCGAAATCTTATATTTCAAGCTAAAAATATGTATATACAACTAGGTATAAATTAAAATTATAAAATAGTTCACTTTTATATGTACATAAGCAAATATTTGAGATTTTGACACTTTGACATTTTTACTTGTGATTTATTTAATAGTAAATTTTTAAAGTACTATTTTCCTTTGACAGTTCAAAACTAATTCCGAAAGTACTAAGATTCAAGCGGTTTGCTTGATACCAATATAAACGTAAGGTGAATCTCTACAAACGTACGGTTTGCATGATAAGCACAAATAAATATAAACAGCTGAGTGAACAAAATGTATACATATTTCATATTATAAAATTCATATGTAGTTTTTTGACTGAATACCTTAAGATAGGAAAACACATAAGAAAAGAAACGATTATTCCTAACTTCCCGTCTATTAGTTAATATAATTATGTAAATAACTCATTTGGCTGTTATTGTGCACCAAAGAATTAACGCAACGGATGTTTTTAAAAATAAATATTAATAAAGAACTGCGATTGTAATTAAATAAAAATATAAATAATTTATTTTAAATAACAAAATATAAAATTAAAATAATTTTTTATTGAGATATTTTAAAATTTAAAGATTTTTTAAAATTTCCAATCATATTTAATGTTTTTGAATCAATTGCTTTTGATAAATTTTTCTTACAATTTATTTTATTTTTAGGAGGTTTACACTTTAAAAAATTAATATAATTATAATTAACTTCACTAAAAAAAAATGGAACTAATATATATGATGGTAAACTTTTAAAAAAATAAAATAAAATATCTTTTTTTTTATTATTGTATTCTTTTCCAAATAAAGGTGGATATTGAAATTTCTCAACTTCATTAAAAACTTGCAATAAATCAAACCACAATTGATCATTTATATTTAAAAAATATTTTAAAGTAAAATTATTACATATAAAAAAATCAAAATTATTAGAATTTAAATTAATAACAAATCTTAAATAACGATCAGTTATACTTTGAAGATTACATTGTTTATTAACTGTTTGTTTTGAAATATATGAGATTTTATTTAAATTAATTTCATTTATTGATAATTTTGTTAAAATATGATAATCATATATTGGTAATTGTAAATTTGTCCTTTGATATTCCATATCATTATTATTTACATTTTCTTGGATCCTTTGGGTTGACAACTGAGAACTGTTAAAACAAGTAATATCAATATTCAATAATTCAGAATTTGTTAAAATTGTAATATCCTTACTAGTTTCACAATTAGGTTGATTTTTTTTAGTTATTTCTTTTAAAATATCCGGATGTTGTTGAACTTTTACAAAATTTTGACCTTTTAATACTTTGGGTGATTTTTTAGCTCTGTTTACAATTAAATGTAAAGGTTGAAATTTATGCCTTTCTTGAACAGCAAATGACTCATTAGAATTTACTTTACTTACAATTTTATTTGCTTTTAATTTTTTTTCTAAAGTTTTTTTTTTTTTCATTTTTATTTCATTTTTTGATTTTTTTTCTGATGATTGTCTTCGTTTACTTAATATTTGTTGTAAATGATCTGTAAGTTTAAAGGAACGACCACCAAATTTTACTAGTGACTGATTTTCACCGATTTGCTGTTGTTTTTTTACTAAACCTTCATTGCTAATTTTTATTGATTTGTTTTTAAATTGCTTTGGTTTTGATTCCCAGGATACATCCAGTCTTTTTACTTGATCTTTTAAAATTTCACTGTCAAGAATTGATTGTACTGTCTTTTTGATAGAACTAAAAGGTGATTCGCCTTCAATTATTTTATTATCTTTTAATGAGAAATCTAAACCTTCTAAAATCGGTGCAACTTCAACATTATTTGAATTCGTTTTTTCGGGATTTTTCTCTTTAATACATATTTTTTCATTAGGCT
Source organism: Poecilobothrus nobilitatus (assembly GCA_947095535.1). Classification (NCBI taxonomy): domain Eukaryota; kingdom Metazoa; phylum Arthropoda; class Insecta; order Diptera; family Dolichopodidae; genus Poecilobothrus; species Poecilobothrus nobilitatus. The sequence goes on from OX352774.1 coordinate 73,277,879, forward strand.
TATTTAAAGTTTGATTATATTCTACACTATGTATAAATATTGGATTTGAAAGATTTCTATTATATTGTTCTTTTTCGCTGTCTTGACTAGATATGTGTCGCTGATTAGATATGTGTGTCGTTGAAAGAATGTTTGGATTTTCTAAAAATAAATCATCAGTTTCATTACTAAGTGCATTCTGCATAATTTTTTTCGCTAATCCTTTTCTATCTCTTATTCGTTTTGGTAAGTTTAATATAGGCGAAACCGTTGAGTCAATAGTATTGAAATACCTTTTTAGGGGGAAAGCATTAGAAAATGTTGGTAAAGCATTATTTATTTTATTGGTTACAGATTCTTTAAATAATTCATCGTTACTATACAAAGGCGCCGATTTGTTACTAAATTTTTCAAAATTCATATCCAATTCATTTGGCTCGAAATTCATGCATGTATTGCTTTTTAAAGTTATTTCATTCAATTTTTTATTAACATCTATTTTGTTGATTTTTGCATTACTATTTAATGTATTTGCTTCGTTCTGAGTACAATGATCTAAAAGTTGCAATTCTTTTGATATTGAGATTTCTTTTGATTTATTTTGAGTATCCTCACTATTAGAAAACATCATCCTTTGGAGTATTTTATTAACATCTTCAGATTCTTCATCTTCAATTATAATAGTATTATTTTTTTGTGGTGATAATATCAATACTTCATCAGAATAATTTGAATATTGGGAGTCATGTTCCTTTTTAATTGAAATATTAAATTTATTTTCGTTCTTTTCAATGTCATGTTCTTCATGGCTAGACGAATATAATTCATTAAATAAACCTAATATTGAATTGCGTGATCCTTCACTTAATTCACTAGCGGCAGTTTCTATTTGTTGTCTTAAGTTAGTATCATCATTAGTTTTATTTTGTTTATTTATTGTAGTATTATTTTTTGTTGGTGTAAGATTTGCAGGCAAATTTTGTTTTGAATGTAGCGAAATAATTTCAAAATTTGTGTTATTTAATTCACAAGGTTTTTTATTAACATGTTCTAAAATTAGAAGATCTTTTTTATTGTTTTCGCAATTACTAGTTAATGTATTTTTTAGTTCATTCTGAGTACAATGGTTTAAAAATTGTAGTTCTTTTGGTGTTGTAATTTCTTTTGATTTATTTTTAAGTATTTTATTAACATCTTCAGATTCTTCATCTTCAATTATAGTACGTTTACGTGTTGGTGATGATAATATCAATAATAAATCAGAATAAGTTAAACATTGAGAGTCATGTTCCTTTTTAATTGAAATATGGCTTTTATTTTGATTTTCTTCATTGTTATTTCCTTCATGAGTAGCCAAATATAATTCATCAAATAAATTGTTTATTGACTTCCGTGATCCTTCAGTTAATACATTATTAATTGTATCCAATTGTTCTGGAAAATCATTATTATTAGTTTTATTTTCTATATTTTTAAAATTTTGTGTTTTAAGAGTGCTAAATTTTTTTGAATTTTGTTTTGTTGGTGTAAGATTTGGAGACAAATTTTGTATTACATCTAGTGAACCACTTTCAAAGTTTGTATTATCTTTATTTGTTTGTTTTGAAGGTTGGATGTTTGTTTCTTTAGAATCATTATTCGACATTTTATTGTCATTTGATTTCGTAGAGTCACTTACATCGTTGATATCAACTTTATATTTTTTTGAGTATGAGGGAATTAATCCAATTATACTAGTATCAGCGAAATTATTAGTTTTTACATCTTTTGAATTTTTATCATTAGAAAGTTCATTAGAATTTCTTTTTAATGCTGTTTGTTTACAATCACTTGCAATGTTTGCAATATTTGGATCAAGTATTTTTAAATGCTTAAGCCAAATTGATTTTTTAATGAATGTTATGTACATTGCTTCAACTCGTTTATCTAAATCATAAAAAGCAAGTTCTGCTCCAACTACTGGTTTTCTCATTTCATAAATTAGATAGCGAATATTAGTTTTGTTTTTAAAGTCATCTAATGACATTCGAAATATTTCTTCTTTTACTGAACTATTTACTAAAAATAAAAAATTTATTTAATAAAAATTAAAATAATACATAATATATGTACTTACAATTTTCTTCCTTCTTATTTTTCTTTATGTTGTTTTTCAATAATAATTCATTTTCATATTTTATTATTATTTTTTGCTTTATTTCTTCACTAAGATTAAAATGTGCATATTTTTCAAATAATTTATAATATGTGTTATTAATTCGAGTACTCCCAAAGTGTTTAAATAAAAAATTTAAATCAATCTTTTCTGTTGTACATATTTCATTTTCTTTCAAAAATTTGCTTTCCTCTTTATATAGTATGGAATGTTTGTTTTCTATTGAAATAACGGGCGACGATATATCAGAATTTTTCTTTTGCATAGTATTATTGTTAATTTGATTGTTTCCCTCTTGCTTTTCAGCAGGTATTTTTTCCAAATCTTCAACGTTATTTATTGATGCTGAAGTACATTTAGATTTGGAATGCTGATAGATTTCAAAGTTTTTTTCTAACTTATTATCATTTTGATTTGAATTTTTATCTGAAATTGGGACTACTTTGGATTTGAGTTCGGTTTTTAATTTATTCGAAGTATTATCATCTTTATTATTTGTTTCAATTATAGGTATAAAGTTTGGTTTAAGTTTACACTGTTCCTTCAATTCATTTTTGGATTGTTTTATTTTAGAATCATGAACCATAGTTTTGAACTTAGGAACACATTTTTCTTTTCTTTCTATTACATAATTTACGTTTTTTTCATATGAATTTAAAGAAACTACAGTTTCAGCTTCATGATCAGATGCTTTGTCTTGTTCATTTAAAATCTCTTTATTTTGATTTTTTGTTTTTAAGTTCAAATTAGTTTTAGATTTATGATCAGAATTTTTCTGTTCTTCACATAAATTATTACTTGTTTTGAAATTTTGATTTAAGTCAACCATAGTTTCAGTTTTCGGTGCAGATTCTTTCTGTAATTCATTTTGGAAACAGTCATTTTTTATATTTAAATTTCTTTCAAATGTTTTTGATTTAGGTCCAGGTTTTCTTTTTATATAATGCGACTCTATATCTGGGTTATTTTTTTGCATATTATTGTTGTTAATTTTATTAGTTTCCTTTTGTTGTTCGACAGGTATTTTTTCCAAACCTTTATTGTTTTTAAGTAAATCTGAAGTGTATTTAGATTTACAAAGCTCATATAAATTTATTGAAAATGGTTTTTTCCTTATTATAGATGTAACTTGAACTTCAGTTTTTTTTCCAAGCTCATTGACATTTGAATTTTCATCTGAGGCTAAAACTGCTACAGATTTGACCTCGCTCTTTAATTGACTCGCATCATTGCCATTTTTTCTATTTGTTTCAATTTTAACCTGCTCAACCTGCTTCAAATTTATCGTGCTTTTTTCAACATTTGTTTTAAATTTAACCTGCTCCTGCAATTTATTTTCTAATTGCTCAAAGTTTGAATTAACATCAATCATAGTTTTGGACTTAGGACCAGGTGTTTTCTTTTCTTCTGTTAAAAACTTTGTATTTTTTTCATTCGAATTTAAAGGAACCACAGTTTGAGACTTAGAATCGGGAATTTTCTTTTGTTCACTTCCTTCATTTTGTTTATTTATATTTAAGTCAAAAATCGTCTTAGATTTAGGACCAGGTTTTTTCTTAAGTTCACATATAGTATTTATAGTTTTTTTATTTCGATTAAGATCAATAATATTTTCAGATTTTGCTGCAGATTCTTTCTTCAATTCATTTCTAAAGATTTTTGACTTAGGTCCAGGTTTCCTTTTGATAGAATTTTCTAAAATAATATTTTTAGATTTATTTAGATTTTCCTTAATTATATGAGATGTAACTTCATCTGTTGTGTTTAATTTGTTTTCTTGGCCCGTAAAAAGTTTTTTCTTTAAGTTTTTTGTAATACCACATATTCCATATTTACGTAATTTTGAATTAATATATTCCAATCTCAAATTAGTATTCGTATTTGCGGTAGAATTACAATTACGAAATAGGATAAGATACATATCCAAAAAATTATTTTTTTCTTTTAATATATTGTTTTTACTTCCATCAATCTGCAATTTACGGCAAATATTAAATTGTGAAAGTAATTGTAAATCTATTTTGGTTAGCCATGGTTTTGGTTTACATCTTAAATTTCTAAATGAAGTTGAATTGTATAAATATAGGGGATCAGTTTGGCAATTTTTATATACTTTTTTTGCATATTTATCTACATACTTCATTAAGAGTGCTGCTTTATCAGGTTGCCTACGTCTAAAAAAAAATCTCTAGTTATAGTTTTATATATATATTAGTAAAATTACTTACCTGAGGCTTACTTCGACCAAATCTCTAACATTGGTAAATTCCAAAAAATCTCCAAAGTTTATGTTTTCTATTCTAAATAATTTTTTTTGCAATTCATAAATGCTGTTTGACATATTTTCATTATTCATTTGATATTGTTTTAATTATTTAATTGGTTAAATTAACAAAAAAAAAACAAAACAATTACATACAAAATTACTTTATATCAAAATTTAAATTTTTCGCGGTAATTTCTTTTGCAATTTATTATTGGTACATATTCCTATATGTTATGTAGTATGTTCATCAAGTACGTATAATTGGTAAAAAATATTTTTATTTTAAATATTATAATAACAAATTCTAATTAGTGTTTTTTTTTTGGTTCAAGTATACTTATTTATTTTATTTCTTTTCTTATTTTTTAATATTTTAAAATTTAAACAAAACTTAAAATTTCATTTATAAAATTTATTTTATATTTATAATTGTCAAAATCAAGTCAAAATATGTTAAATTGTAAACATTTAAACAAAAACAAAAACAAAATGAAAATTAATTGAGGTCGCAAACACAATAATCAAACGAAGATATATTTTTCTAAAGCGTCGATAGAGATAGCTGACAAGTGGTAAGGACAATCTTGTCAACAAATCATAGGGCTTTCAAATTTGGTTTATGAACAGCTGTGAACAGCTATCATTGGCTATCGGCTATAGAGAAAATTATTCACGTTCTAAAATTGATTGCAAATGAAAAAACTTGTTTATTATAACGAAAACTTAAAAAAAAAGTTTATAATGTATAAAAAAATTAAGTGTTTCGGTCCGGTTTGTAATATATAAGAGACGTTTTTTATAAAATACATATTGTAAAATTTAATAGAAAATTAAGAAAAAATAAATTAGTATTAGAAAAAAACTAATAGAGAATTTTTATAGCTTTATAATCGCAATTTTTTGCAACATTACAATTATTATTTCACGCGTATATGATTATGAAATCAAAAATGAATTCATGTTTATATACCAGATACTTTTAATTTCATATTTTGTACTTTTATAATACATATAATACATATTCACAAAAAAACCGTTCGTGTACTGAGAGCATTTGAGTTTTATTTAAAAAAAAAACTAAAAAAAAAAGATAATTGAAAAAAAAATAGACGGCTTTCTTTTTAAAATTTTTACAAATAATATTTTTATTTGTGAACATTTCTAAAAATTTAGTGACATTTATTTTTTCTTGTTGTTGTTTTTTTTTTACTGTCATTTGTCAAAAAAATAAACAACGGAAAGTAAACAAAGGTAATTAAACTAAAGCGTTTCAGACGGTAAAATTTTCTTCAAAGAAATATGAAATAAACGTTATTTAACTTTGATCGTTCCATGAATTTTTTTGACACTTTGTTTGATTTGTTTTTTGATCAAAGTTTTATCTAGTGCTAGATGGTAAAATAATTATATGGAATTGGAAAAAAAATTACGATGGATCGGAAAAAACTTTTAACTTTAGTTCTGAGTTTTTCTTCAGTTATTAAAGTTTTAGTTTATTTTATATTATATATTTATTTTAAAACTAAAAAAAATTAACACAACTAAAAAATACAAACAATAGAATGTCAGATCATAAACGTCAAATCACAACAAAGAAATATCATGAAATAGAAAATTTTCTATTTTCATGATATTTCTTTGATAAAAATTTTTAGACGATAAAATTTTTATGATGAAAAATTTTGACGTTCATTTCATCATATTTCTTTGAAGAAAATTTTACCGTCTGACACAAGCTTAAAAGTTAAACGAAGAAAAACAGTATCATTTAATAACATTAAATTTTCGTCTTTTTTTAAATTTCCATATAGGTTCCATAATACTTTTTGTTTTACATTTTTGAATTAGTAGGGTTTTGAAGTAGGTAAACGTAACTAAATGACAATTTATGACATTTATAAAATTTTTGTAAAAAAAGCGTTCGAGTGCTTTTTTTTTTTAATTGAGACCATTTGTTTGAAATGAGTAAATTTTTTCGATTATTCTTGTGTTTGAAGAAAATAGATATCTATATTCAATAGATTTCAATATTTCATAACTTTATGACTGCGCTTGTTCTGTTCCTAAGGTAAAAATGTTCACAACACAGTCAAAATAATCAAAAATTTTTGAAGTCTTTTGACGCCTAATTTTAAACAAAACTATTGTGAATTTATAATAGGACTAGAGAGTAGAGAGTCGATATTCGATTGACTACTAAATGACTATTGTGAATTTGACAGAAATTAATCGAAATTGAAATTATTTTCAAAAATTTAAAAAATAATACCAATTAAATTAATATGTTATCTACATATTTAAAAATATTGTATGTTATATCGCTAATCTTATTAAACTGTTTGGCATCATTAACCTTTTTTTTGTTTTAAGAATAGAATCTTGTCATTTTAAGTAAACGATGTTTAAATTCCTGCTTTCTAAAATTGTTCATAAGTATTATCCATCCAATCATTGCCTAGTTTCAGTTTAAGAAATTTAAAAATAAATAAAAAGGACTTGTCACTGTTGATTATTGTACTTTTTTTTTTAAATAATTTTAATTGCCTTACACCTTTTTTTACAATTAAATTAATTTTTTTACATTTTCAAACATATTTCAAAAATTATTCTTTAATTATATTTTTTACAACTTAATTTACTACTCTACAACATTTAAAAAGAAATTTTTCTAATTATTTTCAATTCAATCAATTTCAATTTGTTTATTTTCGAAAAATGATTATGATTAAAGTTTTGGATTAAAGAGCAAGTAGATATAAAAGATAAGACGAAAAGCTTTGGATAATTTTCATAGGGAATAGATACATACATAGGTACTTAAAAAACATCGTTGAACGAAGTTTTTATATATTGAAGCAATTATTAGGTTTGAAAATTTAAACTTTAAAATGAAATAGATGAGCGAGAAATTTTAAGCAAATAAAAAAAAAGAATTAATATTTGAAAAGCTATAGAGGTTTAAGATTCAAAATTTTGAAATGGAGTGCATTATAAATATTGTGCTTTTTATGACAATAATTCTTAACAATTTTGTACATTTAAAAAAATTGAAATTATGCAATAACTAAGTCTATTTATGACAAGTTATGTGGTGCAAAATATTAAAATAATTGAAACTGTTGTTTTTTTCAATGATTATTTAAATGAATGGAGAATTTGTTGACAATAGTAATGAAATGTACGAAAATAAGTTTTTTTATTATGTGAACCACCACTTAAATATGTATGTTCTTAAAACTAGGTAACATTTACTTAAATTACATATTTTTTTTTTTTTCGTTTAAAATTCTATGTAGAGTTTAGGATATGAGAAATTTTCAGTTTAGACTCTTTTCAACATATACATCGTCTTTTTTTCAAAATTTTGGCAATTTTTTTTTTTTTTGTTTTTTTGAGTTTAACGATTGAATTTTATTAGAAAATCGAAAATTATAATCCCATAAAAGTCAAATACAAATTGTGACATTTTGTTTTTGGAGCTAATTATTATGAAACACATAAATTTTTACAAATTTAAATTACATATTATAAATTAGATACCACAATTTTTTGATTTATTTTGACTTATAATTTATTTCTTTTTCAAAATGAAAAAAATTAAGATGTATAGTTGATATTATTTGTAATTTAAGAATTTGCGATGATACTTAATTTAAGTAAATAATAATTTTTTGTTCTATAAAATAAAAAAACAAAATAAAAAAATATATTTGACTAAAATTTATGATTTATTGATGATAATTAGTTGCATTTTCTTTCTTTGTTAGTTTTCATATCTGCTTTTTTTTTTTAAACAAATTTTGTTTTTTAATTTAATTTAACAATTAATATGAAATATTTAAATTATTTCTCTTTCTAAAAATTGAATTAAATTGTTATTTATAAAATATAAATAACAAAACATTTTATTTATAAGTTTGTTCGAGAAATTGGTTTTGTTTTTTGGAAGAAAGTTTATATTTTTTATATAACATTTTGTATGTATCATCTTATTTAAATTCTATTCAATATAATTTTAAGTTAAAATATTTCTTTCTTTCTTTTACATTCTTGAATTTTTTTAAATGTAGTATTTGAAAATTTTTTTGGAAAAATAAAAAGAAATTCATTTAAAAAAAACGAGGGCATAAACTAAATTTATTAGAATGATTTTTCTTTCCTTTTTTACTGCTTTTTTTTTATAAACTGAAATAAATCTATAAGATTTAATTTCAATTTTTTTTTTTTAATTTTGGACTATTTTAAATCTACTCAAGATCATCAATATGGGCAGAAGCTGATCCACCCATAACAATTTCACCACCAAGACCAGCCATCATTGCTGCAGCAGCAGGATCAATTGATTTGGATGTACTTGAACTAGTAGCGGCTACAAGTCTTGCTCCTTTTTCTTCTGAAGCAGCAGCTCGATTACCTAATTCTTGCATTTTTTGAATTAACATTGTGAACACTTGAGCTGGTAGTGATGTTTGTAATATTTGTAATAAACGTGTTGGTTGACCGCAAACAACAATTGCATTTGCCAAATGTTCAACACCATTTTCAAAGTCTCCAGTTGCAATTAATGTTTCACCTAATTGAATTTCTTGTAGGAAATATCTAAAACAAAAAAATTATAAATTTCTAAGCTATAAATATAATAAAACGTAAAATTGAATGATTTCATTTTTATTCTTGTAGTAATAGACTTGATTTTTAAATTGCAAATTAAATTGGATGTATTTTTTTATAATATGAACGTAAAGAGGTAAAATATACATATGTATGTAAATTAAAGAACCTAATAATTTTACAGAATTAAAAAAACTATGATCTTAGAGACCTCGTAACCGAAATTTATTATAAGATATTATGATTGATACAAATTAATGAAAAATGACAAATTTGTTAATTTTTTAAACTCATGTTAGATAGTCATTACAAAAAATTGACAAGGTCAGTAAAAACAAAAGGACAAAAAAAACCTTAATTTGAAAAGGAGCGTTTGTGCTTTTGTTTCTATATGTAATATAAGGTGTGGTTTAGTTAAATTAATATCAATTATTCTACATATTACATAAATAAACACAAAAATTTTATAAAAAGTGATTTGAATTAATATGGTTGGGGAATTTATTTCGATTTTCAAAATATCGATTTCAAAAAGTCGACTCTCAAAATGTTGATTCCGAAAAAAGGCTGACTTGGACAAAATATTGATTAAGAAAATGTCGACTTGGATAAATGCCGACATTTAAAATGTAAAGTTTTCGACTAAATAAATGAATGAAGCTCTGATTATGCAATACACTATAAAATCCCTCCTGATTCAAAATCTCACATATAGATTGTATATATAAATATTCCATAAAAAGCGTATAATAGTGATTTTGTAACCAACTCCAAAATTCCTTTCAATTAATTTTGTTTACATAAATATGTCAACAACAAAACATATTAAATAGTGCGAGCTGCCACCCCCAAACCCATGACAAACAATTTGAAATACTGATTTTGAAATCAACTCTAAAATTTTTACTAAGTATTTTTCTACAGAAATATTTCAACAACAAAGCATGTAAAATTCGAGAAAAAAAAAAACTAAAGAATTTAAAGAAATATTTGATTTTTTCAATATAAAATTCTAAATTATTTTTTTCGAAGATTTTATTTTTCAGTATTTTTTTTGTTCCAAGATTTTTTTTTCAGGAAAACGACGTGCTTTCATTAAATCTATTTAAGAACTAAAATACACAATTTCTACATAAATTAAAAAATCGACATAAGCTCTGAATCCCGAATTAATATTATGTTAAAAAATTAATAATAGTAATGATTTGAGAAAAGAATTATTTTTAATAATTGAAAATCAAAATTATATTATGGTTAAAAACATTAAAAGAAAATTCCCTTTTTTTTTAAGTATGTATGTACTGTAAACAAGAAACTGGCTACTTTCTTTTTATAAATATTGTTAAAGAATGCTATGATAACAAAGAATAGAATTTAATCGTATTTTTTTTGTCAAGTTTGTATATGTAGATAATCGTTTTGAAAATATTGAATTAACACATTTATTCTAAAAATACATGTATGACGTTAAAAAATATTATAATTAAATTAATATACCATTTTCATATTTGTGTTCATCATTTATGAAACCCAATTTGTTTTTTTGATTTTGAAAAAAATTCATCGAAAAATTCTCATTTAAATATTTTTTTTTTATTTCCCTATTGTATAGTAAAAATTATGAATCACTTGATTTAAAACAAAATGTTCTAAATTAATATTTCATTATTGATTATTTTCCCAAATCCTTGAAAAGGTCTTGTAATGTTATGTTAAAGAACATAAACATTACATCTGATTACATAATATTACGTTTGGTTGTTATTTTATTTTTTATTTTGTTTTTTTACTTATTTTAGGCCTACACAATTTGATTGGTCTATAGATAATATTGAAAATTTTTATCACAAGATCTTATTAAAAGTTCAAACATAACCTCAAAAAAAAATTTCTTTTTTGTATAATTTCGAGTGTATGTACATTTTTATATTTTATTAAAATATAATAAAACGGAAGTTTATACCTTTCAATTGCTTCTTGATCTTGTAAATTTGGCATTTCACTTTTTGTGCCATTTTTCTTTTGACGACGTCTTCCTAGAATAATAAAAAGTAAAAACATAAAAAAAAAAATTGGACATTTAAATGCCGGAAAACATTTTTCTTTTCTTTTTAAACTTACTCTCTCTAACTTTTTTTTTGTACTCTGGATCACTACGTCTTTTCTTATCAAAATAAATGCAATAACCCAAAAATAATGTACCAGCAACTCCAGCCGCAATTCCAATCGTTGTTTTATTGATTTCCATTTTTTCTTACTACTTGTGATGAAATGTTTGCGTAACAGAAAATCAAATCAAAAATATAATTAAAAATGAGTAATTCAAAATAATTTTGAAAATTTTTAATTAACCCGGAAATGTCTATCACCAATGGTTAATTTGAATTATAAAGGGGAAAAAAAAATTAAAAAAAAACTTTAATTACTCTTTATTTTTGATTTTTTAATTTTTGTAAAATTTTTTTACATGAAAACACGATGGAATCCGACTACTCACCACGAAAATTATTTTGGTAAATTACTTTGACATTTATGTGTTCTCGCAATGACATATCATACCATATTCACCAATTCTTGATAAAACAAGATATTCTAATGGGTAGGATTTTTGAACGAATTTATGTTAAATAAAAGCTGTGCTTATATCCGAAAGTATTCTGTTTTGTCCTCATTAGTTTGTGCGAAAGCGTTCGAGGTTGTACGTTTCTGTTTATATTTAAAAACAATTTTAGACAAGTTTTTTTTATTTTTTTTTGACTAATGTATATTAAAGATTTATTAATTTTTTTGTGAAAAAATGGGGAAACTCAAAATTCTTGAAAAGTGTTTCTAAAGTTTTTATAATGAGCGCCTTAAGTAGCATCTAGCGCTATAAAAAAACCGCACCGCTCGAAAAATTTTCTACTGAACGATTTTTTTATCTAGCGCTACATGAATTTTACAGAAAATTTTACGCTAAATTATGTAGCGACTTTTTATTGATTATGTGTTCACATTTAATGTGAAAAATTTTTGTTTACTTTATTTTGTGAACATTTTTGGATTTTTACCATTTTTTTAAAAATTGATAAATTGAGAGATAAAAATATAAGATTTAAAAAAAAAATACGTTTTCATAAGAAATTTCATGGATATTATCGCAACTTTAGAAAGAGAAAAATATAGTGTATAAAAATAAAAATATTATTATAAAATATTACAGCAACACTTTGACAGTAAAAAATGTACATAACCTAATTTATTAATATTTATATTCATATTTAGCTAAAAATATAAAATTTTTTATTTATAAAGTTGTTAAAAATAATATAGTTTATTAATAATATTTTTATACCTATAATATAGTCATTTTAATATAGATTCTCACTAAAAAACAAAAAAAAATTTTTTGAACATTTCTTTATTTTTTTGACACTTTAAAATTTAAATGTCATGGTAGTAGACATTTTTTTGCAAGATGTACAATTTTTGCATATGTATTAAAAATATCCACGATATTTATAGCAAAATATATACAAAATATTTACAAGAACATATTTTCGTGGATATTTATGGTTACTTTCGTGGATATTTTCAAAGGTTTCATAGATATTTTTTTAGGGTTATCTTCATTTATGTATCTTCCACCCATATCATTTATGTATCTTCTCACTTCTGCCTATGCTCTAACATTTTCGTGGATATTTTTTGTCATGAAAACCAACCTAATAAAATAAAAATATACGAAATGTCACACAAAATTAAATGCCATTTAATTTTGCTTAAAATCGTTCAGTACAAACATGCAGCGCTAAATGCTACACCACTGAAATTTAGTATAGCGCTAGATTCTCTTGAACGCGACCAATGAAAAGTTAATAAACAAATTGAGCATAGTATGCTTTATGTTAGTGTTGAAAACCTCCCGTAAAAATGGTCCGATCCTTAATTTTTTGGTCTAAAATGATTCCTTTTCACTTCCTTGTCTGGCGCCTTTTAATTTTACTTTAAAAAGGATTGTACAAATTTTTTTAGGCTATTTTTTATATTCGAGGTATTTGGAATTTGTATAAAATATCAAATTTTACAAATAATTGTAGATAAGTAGTAAGTTATTGAAAATATTCAAATTTTTTTCATATATGAATAACAAATTTAAAAAAATAATTATAGATGATAATGTAAGTAATATAAAATTTATTAAAATTTATTTCATACAAGCAAAAAAAATATCAAATGGATATTTGCCGTATGCGTTTACTTGCCGAATTCAAAAAGAGGATTGCTTAAATTGTTAGCGGAGCCACCTCCATTCATAGATATAATAAAATATAGATTGGCAGCTTCTCACTCTAATGTATTTCATATTCAAGCATTTTCAGCTAAAAATTAACATATGTTTTATTCTAAAGCTAAAACAACTGTTTAGATTTTGTACAATTTATGCGCAAAAGCATGTAGAACAGTTTCTTCTAAAACCAAATATGTACATTCACAGACCACAGTACTTGTATTTATTTAGATTTTAGTTAAGTAGTATTATGCTTAATTTTGAAATTAAGCATTTTTTTTTGATTCAGATACATGAACCAGTTATATATTAAACTAAATTGTTAGAGAAAACTTCATACTCCAGTTTTATGTATTCAGTGCTATGTGACATATTATTTTGATTTGACAAAATGAGATTCAATCCCATATTATCAACTTATAAAAATACTGTTCACCAATAAATTGTAACGTTATTACTACTTTATTTAAAAGAACTTCCAGAAAATTGTTCATTCCCTTATTTTATGAAACAAAAATTACAAAATATTAAAAATCACAGATAAAATAATACCTAATGGTATTATATCTGAAAGGTACAATATCTGATAAGGGTTATATCAGGTTATATGTAACTTACACACAAAAACAAAACAAAGTTTGAAATCATATTTTTAAAAATTTATTTAGTACTTATGTACGTTTCAGATGAATCTAAATTTGGAAAAATTGTAAGAACCGATTCTTCCTTTAGTATTGTACTACTAAAGATATATGCAATTGCTCACTGTAATTTCGGTGTCCTTCTTTAAACTCTCCGGATTGTTTATTCAAGCTTGTAATATTAAAAATCCACTTATTTTTTAATAATGTTTTTTGGAAACATGTGAAAAGAGATGTTTTTAAAAAAGTCAAAATTAATAATTTTACGTTTTCAATATTAAAATGTTAAAATTTAAATTTTGTATAGAATCAATTAAATATTGAAACAAATGGTAAAATATTTCTCTTTACCATTTTTTTTTAAAATTATCTGTACTATCTAAACATGTTTTGCGCAACCTATTTTTATTTTATCATTTAAAAATGCCATTTTGAATTTTATATAAAAGAAATCTATAATGGCAATACTTTTCCAATATCCATGTATTTAATAGTCAAACCCAAACGTCAATCCGTCTGAATCAGTCTTTAAAGTGCATTAAATAGAATGAAAATTCGTATTGTAGTGTTGCGAAAAATTTAAAAATTAATTTCTCAAAAATTTAATGAAAAAAAAATGTAGTTAAAATGGGAGACGTATTAAATATCGACTATTTTAATCTTGCTTTTTGTAAACCTCGCTTTTTCAAATGTTATTTTTAAAATCTTGCTTTGTTTTTAAACATTTTAAAAAAACCTACTTTTGTGAAGTGATATTTTAAAATATTGAGATTTTAACCCTTATGGTCAAACCCTTGGTACAAATGTAACAATTTTAAGTTTAAACAGCTATATCTTCCACACTTATTGAAGTGCAAATTTGTACCTTCGTGACATCTTCTATTATGAAATGTTTGTCTTAGTTTAAGAGCTAAATATTATAAAATGTTCTCTCTTTCATTATTTATGTATATCCATTTCAAATTTAATTGAATTCTTTGAATTTAATTAATTTGGAATTTTAATCTCTAGCTTTTTAACCCTTATGTCAAACCCTTGTTGAACCGCCTTTAATCAAACCCTTGGTACATTTGTGCCAATAACGTTTTTCATACATTTTGTATAAGAAATAATATGTAAAAAATAAAATGTTTTCGTTTTTTTATACGTGTGTGTTGGACTTTAACCCACTAAACACCACCTCCCTTTTGTGACCAAACAATAGGTTATACGATCTTTAGTACTACTGTACTGCCGGGTCATAGAACTTACTCTACAAAATGTATTTTGTTTTATCTCTCTATAGCAAGCGGTTCAAAAGTTATAGATTTTTTTATGAAAAGTCGCTAAAAATCTTTAGCCCCTCATATCTCAGAAAGGGTCCAGAATAGACCCCCCCTCCCATATAATTTTTTGTTCGTTGTTATGCTCCCCATCACCTCCTGCTCTATGTGCAAGTTAACTGTGGGACAACCTGTATAAAAAATTTAGACTAATATGTCAAGAATACTTCAATGTTGGATTGCACAATATTACTATAACAAAGTTTAAAGATAAATTTTACAACAAAAATAAAAATTCATAGCAATCAAACACTTGATTTATCTTAATTTTTTGAAAAATTAAAACATATGTCCTTTCAGATCTGACGGACTTCTTGTAAGACAACCTTCTTCAAAATGTCTCTCCAAATCCGGAGACTTGGACTTCACAAGGTTCACAAAATCTAGCAGAAAATGTTTTTAGTAGATCAATTGATTAGATTTTGTATCAATGAAAAATTTTTTAAAGAAACAAATCTAATTTTATTGGCTAAGAATGTGTTATTTTAATATTATGTAATTTTAATGAATTAATAATGATCTTTTTGTTCTAACTATTTATAATTAAAGTAAAAATCTTTAATTAATTTAAAAAGCTTTAAATTTTGTTTTTAAATTAATGTAATTAATATATACGTAATAAATAAATATTTTTTAAGAATATTAATTTAAAAAAAAAAGAAAACTCCTTATATTTGTGAATGAAATCGTTAAAATTTTTATAATTCACAGTTTACCAAAAAATATTAATTAAATTTTTAATAAAAACAAAAAAAAAAATTTTTAAATTCTCAAATTTGTTAATATCAAATGATATCATAAAATTTTCAAATATTTACTAAATTTATTCAAAAATTATCAATAATTTATCCAAACATTTTGAATTTTGATTGATATGATGGTAAATAATGATTCACTAATGAAGAATTTAATGAATTACTGGTTAATTTATACATGAAAAGTGGAATAATTATGAGTATTAAAAAGAAATGAAAAAAAAAATTCTAAAAATCTTTTTTAATTTAATTATAATGAATTATTGATTTCAATTAAATAATTTTTGAAATTGCATTCATTCTTTTAATTGAAAAAGAAAATTTTATATACAGATAAAATTTTCTCCTATAAGTATGCAATATCTGGTATCATTAAAATAAAAATATTTTCTTTCCTTGAAGAAGGGTTTAACTGTTAAATGTGTCATCCTTTTGATTCTATTTTTCTCCAATTTAAAATTGTATTAATTTTTATTTTAATTATAATATAATAATGATTTAAAAATCAACAATGGCAAAAAACAAAAGTCGGGATTTAAAATTAAAAATATTTTCTTCTATTAATGATATCACAATATGTATGTATGGCAAAATAAAATATAATAAGGAGTCAACATTTCATTCATTTTTTTTTTTACTTTAATTAATAAAATTCTCTTGACAAATAATATCCTATATTTTCTTATACTTTAATATGATGACGATTTACATACTAATTCATATTACAATTGAATTTGTTTCATTTTTAAAAATAAAAAAAGATACCCATAATGGATGTTGCCCATTATTGAAACCCGATGATAATACAATTTTACAATAAGATCATCTATACAATTTACACAATTTAAAAATATTTTAGTCTTGGTTGAAATTTACTTCATTGATTTTAATGCTCTAGTGAATAACCAAATGGTGTAATAGAATATATACTATGTATTGTACATATAGAAATGTTAAGTCCATTTAAACGTCATTATGTATACCTCGATAATATAATATGTAATTTGAGTTGAAAAGCTAGTTGAATAAAACTGCTAGATATTATAACTCAGAAATTGAAAAACAGAATATTATGAAATAAAAGAATGAGTTTCAGTTTTTTATTAACAAAAACAAAAAGAAAAATAAAAAAAAATGAGGAAGAGTGCAGTAGAGTAGACTGTGTCAACTCTGGGATACCCGTATGAACGTAATATTCCCTGTTTCTATAAAACTTGACCATCTTTTAAAAACATTCAGATGTTTTAGTATCGATGTTAACTACAAAGATATATTTATGTAAATTATGGAGTTGTATGACAGCTACTCAAATTTATTGCACATGCACAACCAAATTTTACAGAAGTTGTGGCCATAAAACTTGATCATCATTTATAAGATTTCAGACCCCTAGCTTCATTAAGTTCCAAGAGGTGCAAGAAGCCTGAACTGGCTGGTCTAGACAAACCAAATTTTACAAAAGTTGTTGGCATGTAACTCGACACCTCTTTACTAAATTTCAGATTCCTAGCTTCAGTAGACACTGAGTTATTTTCATTTAAAAAGAAAAGTTGTATGGCAGCTACTCGAACCTATCGTACCATCACAACCAAATTTTAAGAAGTTGTTGCCATAAAACTTGATCATCATTTGCAAAATCTCAGAAACCTAGCTTGAATAGATACTGAGTTATAAATATAAGATATGAGCTTTATTTATAGTCCATATAAATAAAGAAGTTGTATGGCAGCTACTCGAAAATGCTGGATTTAAGCAAAACTAACAATTTTGTAAAAATGATGTAAAAAAAATTTAATCCTCCTAGCTCCTTTATATTTATTGTGTTATCGTGCGGACGGAAGTATATGGCTTAATCGAATCAGAATTCGATTCTGAGCCGATCCATACCTTTGACACTATATCTACCTCGACTCCTTTAAGGTGTCACAAATGTAATGGTAAATTTATTATACCATTGAACATAGTTCATACGGGTATAATGAAATTGAAATTATTTTTGAGTGAACGTCTAATTTAAATTGAAAAATAAATATTAAAATAAATTTTTTATTTAAAGCAAATTAAAAGTTTTTAAAAGTATATATGTACATTAAAAAATTTAATATTGACATTTAATATTAATTAATTGACACAGATAGTTTTTCAAGTTAAAGTTTTATATAAATATAATATAATTAAAAAGTAATTGGGGATGTATGTTTTAATGAAAAGTTTTTATAATTAAAATAGGATAATTTAAAAAAATAAATAAAATAATAGTGTACAAATATTTTATTAAAATAATTGTATAAGTATTATTATAAAATCATTGAATCCTTTTGGAGTAAACTGATAGATTTTATGCAAAAAAATTCACGTTTACTTTTAAAATAAACGAATCGTTACAATCAAAGGATGTACTTTATTTTAGGTACATTGTTCGATCCTTTTCAAACTTTACTAAGACATACCTTAGATCACGTCCGTGCTGAAATACTATATGGGTCCAATTAAGCAGTGGGGACACTAAAGGTTTAAAAAAGAAAAGCCCTTCGAAAATTTATGAAGACAACTTACTTAAATAGCCGTAGCACCTATATTTCTGGAACTGCGAACAACTAACAAGGCTTAAATGTAAATCCTGAAAATTTCCTTTCTAAAGATTTGTATAATGTTATAAGATATTCAGCGGTTTCGGTACAGGGTGTTTAAGAAAAAAAAAATTTCAAAAAAAAATTAGTTTTTATTAATTTAAAAAAAAAAAACTATGAAGATAAATCTGATGGAACTTGAAATTAAAGATGTGAAAATGGACATGTCGGCTATTAAAACAACTACCGTTGTATGTAATAGTAATATCGGAAAAATTAAAAATTTTAAAATTATAATCTAGTGATCAGGATATTTTTTAGGAGCGTGCCATTTGCCTGTATTACATTTATTTAATAAACACTCATGTAGTTTTTCATGTAGAATTCAAATCACTTTTGTGATAAAAAAAACACGAAGAATATTTTTTTTTATT
The DNA here is from genome assembly GCA_947095535.1 of Poecilobothrus nobilitatus. Taxonomy (NCBI): domain Eukaryota; kingdom Metazoa; phylum Arthropoda; class Insecta; order Diptera; family Dolichopodidae; genus Poecilobothrus; species Poecilobothrus nobilitatus. The sequence goes on from OX352774.1 coordinate 73,296,882, forward strand.
TTGTGAGTAATTTTTACTCACAGTTAGCATTTCAAGATGTTTTTTTATTAATGTTGGCAACGTTTGTTAAACACAAATTTGAATTTAAAATTTTTTTTCAATGCAATATAATTGTTTATGTCAATATAAAAACGAAATCCGAAACTCATAGCTAAATTTTATCGTCTGAAAATGGATTTTGAAATTACCAAATCACCAATTACCAAATTTTTTTTACCATTTAGAGCCGCTTTTTACAGATTTTAACAATATTTTCATATGAATTTTCCTGTTTCAGTAAAGTCTGAATATTTCCCCTAAAAATTGGAATTTTAACCTGAAAAAGGAGATATTGTGTAGAGGAAAAACGAAATCCGAACTCATAGCTAAATTTTATCGTCTGTAAATGGATTTTGAAATTACCAAATCTTTAAAAGAAGACAAAATTCAGCTATGATACGAAAAAGAATATGGGGCTACGATTTTGTCAGAATAATTTTTTAGCGTTATCTTTTCATAATTTCCATTCTTTGGTAAATTTTATTTTGTGGGAGTGAAATTTACTCATGGTTAGTAAAATCAGACTACTGAAATGGGTTAGTAATCTAGGGTTAAATAAAAAAAAAACCCAACAGATTTTCTCAGTTTTAATCTAACAACAAAGTTCTATGAAGAAAATAATTTGAGGCCGTTCGATATTTAAATTTTCGTTTGTAAATGCAATCAAGCAAATTTTTCTTTTCATAGTAATAGGTATTGAATATAACATTGAATATCGTTAGGTGAATTTCGAATAATTGTTATTATTTTATATTTTATGGATAATTTTGTATACGTATTTTGAAAGAAGGCAATGAAGGGTATTATAATTATATACTAAGGATTTTCAGGTAAAAGTGCAAATTGGTATTGCGGTTGTTCAAGATCGGGGGACATTTCTGAAACAAAAACAATATTTTATCTAAACTAAAATATCCTAGACCTCAACCCTATTTATTACACACATTTTAAATATATACTCTTGCATATTTTTGAAGTTTACTTTTATTTAAATTGATATTTTTAAAAGACAACAATTAAACTTTTATGGCAAGATACCAAAAAAAATTTTAGATTTTATTTTCCTTGGATGCATATTTTTAGATGAAGACCATTACTATATAATACAATATAAATTTGTTGTTCAAAATTTGCAAAATATGGAATTTAAAATATTTCTAAAAAAGAAAAATTAACTTTATTTATTACCAATCGACTAGTCCTTTTTAAATTTATTAAGAACTTATTTTTATTCTATAGGAAAAATTAAATTATTTATCTGTATATACAAATTTAAAAGAAAATATCTAATTATAGTTTAAATTAAACAAAAAAAAAGAAAAACATAAATTTTTTTATTACATTTCAATTCCTTTTTGTGGACTTGAATTATCGTTCAATTAGAAAACAAATTGACATACATTTTATCAAGTATATTTTATCTATTTATCTGTATCCTGAGACAGATTTCCCTTTTCTTTGTATTTTTTTTTGTTATTTATTACAATTTACTATATTTTTATTTATTTACTTATATATTTATTGAAAATAATAGAATTCCATAATAAAGTTTATTCTTCAATTTATTTTAAAAACTTTATTACTAAATATATTTAATTAAAAAGGCCTCGATGGCCTAGTGGGTAAGAGCGTATAATATGCTGTAAACACCGAGGGAGTATGGGTTCGAATCCCACACACGTCGTAAGAATTATTCCTCCTTACGACATTTATAGTCACGCCTGAACAGGAAAGGCTGTGTAATTTCCTGCCCACATATTTTATGTGGCAGAGAAATGCATAAAAAAATTAAAAAAATTGTAATAATAATAATAAGTTCAGAACATTTATATAATATAAATTAACAAAATTTATATATATAGTATTTTTTATATATATTTGTAGTTCTTAAATTTTTATACTAAGTACCACAGTTCTGAATCTATTATGTGCTTTAAAAGGTAAAGACATTTAGTTAATTAAAGTTAGTTAATCTCTACTAAAACAAATTTTTTATGTTGTCCGTATTGGCGCTTTTTAAGATTGAATATATGTGTAGGTAGGTAAGTAGGGCAGGTTAGGTATGACATAAATATATCGATCACTTCTATTCTATTTTATTGTTTGTTTTATCAATAAAGATAGATTTAATTTTTTTTTCTTTTTGTTTTTTTTATAGTAAGAAGCTTTTATTTTAATGACAGTGATATTTTAAAGTAATGAATTGGAGCAGTTTGCAATTTATATTTCTAAAGTAATTATAGAAATATTTAAAAGTAATGATTTGGAACAGTTGAAACAGTTTCGGTAAGAATCATCGAAAGATACTATAGAGGAATGAAAGAAGCACGAGTCCTCTAAAAGTGTGTCATATTTTAACTCATTAAACACCACCTCCCTTTTTAATAATTATAACCTTTAATAATAATGTACAGCTTGGTCAAGGAAAACTATGTTTACGAAATGAAAATTTATTTCAAATTGACAGGAAGAAGTTGTATATATATAATTCTTATTAATTCTAGGGTGAAAGATAATTGCTACAAGGAGCAGAACCTTTTTTTGTTTTCTTTAAAAAATTTGGAATGTATAGGCATGAGACTTTGAATCTCATTAGAACAAATGAATACTATAATGTATCTATAAAATAGGGTAAGTGTTCCCGTTAAGTCGTTGAAGGTCAAGTTGATTGAGTGTTAAGATAAAATTAGGATAGTTTATTAGGTCGTTTAAATACTCATCCCGTTTTGTCGAGATTCCCCCCCAACTGCATGTATTCTACTCAGTCTTTGGTGTTATATATATATATATATTTTATAGATGTTTAAAAGATCAGAAAATGAAAAAAAGATTATGTATTGATATAAGAAACCAATACATCGATCAGCGTCTTTAGCTATACCAAAAATATAACTGATTGGATTAATTTAACTCTTTTGATGTTTGGTTCATCAGCATGTTCTAAAAAATCCTGTTGAAAAGTTAAGCTGAAGATGGAAAATCGTATTTATATAGCTGTAGTGAATCTCGTTAAGCCAATATATAAAAATTCAATTGTTATAACTTTAAAAATTGCAGTTGCAAGAAATTTAAGATAGGTCAAAACATAATTTTAAAAGTTATATTAAAATTAAAATCTGACTCGAAATTGAGTTTTTTCTAAAATTTTTTTGAAATAGTTGTTTTGACAACTAATATTACGATTGTACCTGTTTCCCGTCTATACTGATAGACATACAATGTTTTATATAAAAACATGAACTAATAACTAAAAAATTCAAAAAAATTTTTATAAGAAAGATTATCTTTGTGTAGACATTTTTTTTTTAATCCCTTATAAACTTACAAAAAAAACCGAAATATAAACATAAACAGGACTGTTATATCCTTAATGTGTGTGTTGTGAGGTATTTTATCTTACCGATCCAATCTGTTGTGTAATTCTGTTTGCTTCTTCATCCTTTATAACTTCTGTTACTTTTTTTTTAAACCATTTTTTTTTTTACTCTTTCTTTTTCCACTTCCCTTTTCTCTTTTTCATTTTTGTATTTTCGTTATTATTTTTCATTATTAAAATAAAGACAAAATTATTCTTTTATTACTTTTTATACCATTTCATATAATAATTCAATCTAAAGATAATAAAAGAAAGACTTAAAAAAAAACTAAAAATAAAAAATTAGAAAGAGAAAGAGAAGAAAAGATGTTTTTTGACCTTTTGATGTTTATTAGATAAAAAGATATGAAAGAGAACGAGAATGAAATAAAGTTTGAGGTTATATTATTCTTATTTTAATATGGTGAATTGATTTTTTTTTTTTTTTTTAGTAGGTTTGGAATTGTTTGCCTTTCGTTAAAATATCAAAGTATGATATAGGCCATAGGGTTATAAAATAAAGAGGTAATATTTTTTTTTTTTATTATTTTTTGTGAATATTTTCGAAAGGTTGTTTTATTTATTTAAATATCATATAAAAAAGGTAAAATTTTTTAAAAATTTAAATAATTTCTATAGTAGTTAAAAAGATAATCCTTTAAAATTTTCTTTAAGAATTTTCTTTACGAATTTTAAAAGTTGGAAATAGTATTTATTGTTAAAATTATGATTTTAAAATTGTTTTAAGAAATTATAAAAGGGGGGAAGGAAAGAATTCTATTCGTTTCAGGTTTTATGAACATTTGCTGAAGCCACTTGTAAACGTCATTTTTAGACTATTTATTTTGCTGATACTCAACTCAGTAGCGGTATTTATACGGTTTGAATTTTCAATAATGTTTATTTTAAGATCTCCTTTGATAGGTTTTGCTTGCATTCCGAAAATATAGATACAAATTTATTATATTATCAGTAAATGCGTGATGCTGTTTAGAGCTTCTACTAAATTTTTAGTTTTTATCCGTTTATTGTTTCATTAAATTAGTAGACAGTTCTGATAGGTTTATAAGTACTTTAAATTTTAAACAAAAACTGGAATTTCAGTTCTAAAAACTAAATTTATTATAGCAAACACTTATAATTTAGTTTATAAGAATATCCTCTTTTAAATCAAAATAAGATTTACGGCCGAATAAATCTTGTTTCTTGTTGTTAAATCTTGGTATGACCGCGGGCTTTAATTCCTTTTGAATTAGAATCAAGACGCACATTAGTTTTTGTTATTAAAAGAAGAGAGCAATAGAGTATGTAGAGCAAACGCATTAGGAGGGATTTTAGACTTTTGGATAAAAATTGGGGTATCTCCTTTTTGCAGAACAATATGTACATGTGCAAGATTCTGAATTGGGAGGTATTTTAGAGTTGGTTACAAAATTAGGGTTATATGCTTTTTCCAAAATATGTATGTAAGTAATACTCCTATTGGCAGGTATTTTGTGAGGGATTTTAGAATTGAATTCAAAATCAGGATTATACATCTTTTACAGAATATTTAGATATATGCATATGCGAATTTTGAATTTGAAGGGGATTATATACATATTCTGGTTAAAGCGTATAACCCTGATTTTGTAACCAACTTTAAAATCTCTCCTACTTCAGAAATTCGCATATGCATGTATCTAAATATTCTGTAAAAGATGTATAATCCTGATTTTGAATTCAATTCTAAAATCCCTCCCAAAATCCCCGAGGCCTTAATAATAGGACAAAAGTCGATGGGACTTCTGGTTCATTGAAGTGAGTCTAAAGTTCCAATGGGACTTCTGACATGTTAATAAATAAAATCTAGTCAAATGAAATACAGACTTATGATACTAACCTTTGTGTTACTCAGAGGCCTTTAATTCTTTTTCGAAATGGACTTAAAGCCCACGATCTAGTGGAATTAAGACCCGTGCGCTTTAATTCTTTTTTCCAAAAGGATTTAAAGCCTCGGGCGTTAATTCCAAAAGTTTTGGAACTAAAGCCCGAGAGCTTTATTTCGTCGGCCGTTCTGTCACTGCACCAATTAAAAAACTAAATTTAATATACAAATTAAACGGTAAGTACATCACTATTAAAGATTTCTTAACATATTATTTGTTGAACAAAAAATTAACTCTAAAGGGATAAACTGGCATTTAGTCATGAGAAAACGTTTTTGTTCTGGAAAGTGAAATTCTGTGGCGTCCTCTGATAGTTTAAAAATAACTTTCTTTAGTGGTTCTTAAACATCTCGCAAAGTAGCAATACATTTAAAAAGAAGGGACCAAATGTAAAACCAGAAGTTATTAAAGCTGTACATTTTGCAAAAGACAATAAAAACTGTTTAGAATTACTTGCATCAAAATTTGTAATTTTTCTTAGTATAAAATTCCACCAGAAAATTGTATAATATCAATAGCCACTTTTTTCAATTCAAAGGAAACCATATATAATTAAGAGAAACTGTTACCACATGTAAAAATATAATGTTGAAGGTTTAATTTACATGTTTTTTTTTAAATTTTACATGTATATATAAAAATAGCAAAATAGCAAATTTTTGGTCCCTTAGCTTTTAAATAGTGGGACGAAGAGAAAATTCTATTTAAAAGCGCACCGGGGTTCGAAGCAGCAGGAATTAGGGTTTTTTTTCCACTTTTGAACGGCTGTGGTTTTGTAATTGGTGGGCTATATAAAAAAGTTGTTGCACGAACATTATGATCTCGTAACTGAAATTTTAAATCTGTCTTGGTTTTGGATAAAAGAAACAAAGAAAATTTTTGTAAACGTCTTTCAAAAAAATTTGCTACCGCAATTAACTTTAACACAGAACATAAAAGAATAAACCTCTTCTAAGTTTAGTCTTTTAAATATTGTAGTAATTGAATTAATTTGCTCAATTTTCAATTATTAAATTTAAAAATTATTTAAGGTTTTGCAGGAGAAACTAACCAGTTACTTATTTAAATAAATTAATCAAATCATTTAACTTACAGTGTATTTTTCTTCAGGTTAATAAAAACAGAAAAACAAATTAAATAATTAGATTCAATCTGTTTCAATCTAATTAAAATACAAATATCATCAATCATGTTGAATATCAAAACAAATATTTCAATAACACCATTTATCTTTTCTATAAAAAGGAAAAAAAAATTTTTTTTTTATATTTACCATTTAAATAGGACAAAATTATAAACATTTACAAGGAAAATTTAGATCAAGGAAATATAACCCAGTAAAGAATAATAAATTATATAGTGGAGTTTATTTTATTTGAAAACAGAAAATATAGGGATTTATTCTTAGCTCGTACCTCTAAATTTTTGAACACATTATTAATACATGTGTTTGCTGCTACGTATAATGTTGAGAAATTCAAGGAAGGAAGCAGTCACTTTATATTTACTAAAATTCGAATTTAATTCAACTACTATAATTTAAAATTAATATTTCATTTCCTTTTTGTTTTCTTTGTAATTAGGGTGATTATTTTTAACTATTAAAACCTCCTTCCTCCGTAGATAAAATAATGATGTATGGAGGAAGGAGGCTTTAATAGTTAAAAATCTCCCACTATCTACACTAAGCTTAATTGAGAGATAAAAGTTTTGTCCAATGTTAAACAAGAACCATACATACAACCTGTAATTTATATAATCATGCAGACCATGTTATGTTCATTCCAATGCTAATATTTATGCTCTAAAAGATCCTGACTTAATTGATATGAATATCAAAAAATTATATTATATCGAGTTGATTTTGAATTTCATAGAGTATAATATAGTTTAGAATAGAGTTATAATATAATTTGACGGGATGGTATTTTATATTTGAAGAAGTCAAAGAATCTTATATTATTTGAATTTTCCTTAAAAATAATGGGTTTACAAATAAAGAATGTTCAACAAATCTAAATCTCATCATTTAAAAATTGAATATTTAATAATAATTTAAATAAGTTACTAATTGGCGAAATTTTGAACATACTATCAAAGGGAAGTCAGAAAACAGATTTTTTAGAAGAATAAAAATAATTTGTTTTAAAGGAAAATGTGAACTGTTTAAGATAAAGATACAGATTAGTCTGAAGCCAAAAATGCATTTTAGCTCTTTATAATTTCTGGAAACCATAATAAACGTTAAAAAAGGATATAAAGGCAAATTAAAAAAAAATGTTTACCCGTAATCCGTCATAAATGAAAAAAGTAAATAAAACACCTATAGTTTTTTTTCTTTTTATTAGGATTTTTATTGTGAATTTGAAAAGTTAGTTTAATTAGTAAGTTAGTTTTTTATAATTCCATTTTTTTAAGATCAAAGTATTTTGTGATTCTTCATTAAATACAAAATATGTAGTTTCGTTAAGAAGTTTTTAGTTTTGAAAACATGTGTACTTATCAAATGGTTTGTGGCTATTATTGAATTATTGAAATGTGGTTTGTGTCTTGAGTTCATCAAATTTCACAAATAAGTAATTTAGTATTAAAAAGGTTAGACGAAGATATCTGACTGAAGACAGATATAGTTATTACAAAAATTATATATTGTATATATAAGTTGAATAGTTCACCTATTTTAAAGAAAACATTTGATTCTGTTAGTTTCTTAATCATCTTCCCATTGCTAATCCACACCGGACTCAAAAATTTTTCGCCCTAGAAAGCTTTTCTATTGAATTTATTTATAATAGTAGTCGATATATGTTATGCATTGCTTTTCTGTTAGATATATCCGCTAGCTACAAGTAAAAATTTTATATAGCTGAATTCTTTTTTTGGAACTGATTGGACCGGAATTTTAATATAAAATCTTTTGACTGAAAGTTCGGCTCCCTAAGTACTACATTTTATGTTAAATTATAGATTATTTTATCTTGTGTAATGTTTTCTTTTTTTGAAAGGCGTATACTATTTGATCCATTGATTAAATTTTTGGTCGAAATTTCATGATACTTTAAATAATAGTATATTATTTATTGGTTTACAAAAAAAAATAAAGAAATTTATATATATATATGAGGGCAGTGATTTTAAGTCATTAGCATTATCATAAATGAGAGATGATCTCCTATTCAAATTAGAATACAAATAAGGACATTCATTTTGCAAATAAGTTTTCTTTTTTTGTTCAATAAAGTTCCCAAATAGGACTATTTTAAAAAAAGGAAAAAAAAAATCCCATTCATCTCGGTTTGGTTAGACCAAAAAGGGAAGTAAATTAAAATCAAATCTGATTGAATTAAAAAAGACAAAAAAAAAAACCAGACATCTTGAACAGAACTAATAGTATAGGAAAAATTTAAAAGAGGATGTGTTTCCTTTCTATTTCCTTTTAATTTGTATATCAATCCAATTTTTTTTTCTAATATTATATAAACATATACACGCATACATAATGGAATTTTATGAGATATTCTAGATTAGTTAACATTTCTATCTAACATTGTGTTAATAGACAACTCTATTTGCTTTTTATAATGACTTAACTGAATTTCTTTACAGTCCTTTGTTACTTCTGGTTGGAGGTCAGGTCACAGATTTATTTATCTTGAGAATTGTTCGTGCTTGTTAAATCATGTAAATTCCATTTGAAACAGTTTGTGAAAGAATAATGGTTATTCTGTTTTTCTAACCTGAATTTTACTTGTTTTCTTTACATTTTTGTATTCTGGTTTTGGTCCAAATGGAAATGATAAATATAAGGATATTGTTCATGATGTTAATATACTGATGAAAGATATTATATAGAGACTACTTATAATTATGTTTATATTTTATTTGTTAAAAGTAATTTTCTACCATTTCCTTTTTTATTCTTATTCATTTTGTTCACATCTGTCCTAGGTTCAGTCGATTTTAAAATGAAAAAAAGAAATAGGGAAATAAGAAAGAAAACAAAAAAAAATTAAAGAATGTAATAATTGAATAAGAATGACAAAATGTTTTTTTTAGAAGTTTATTATATAGGATATAAAAATGAACTTGGAACATTTTAATTTTAAATAACGCTATAGAAAAGAAGAAAAAAAAAAAAAAACAAAAGAAAAGAAAATATTATGGAAAATAGATTATCTTCAGGTTTTCAATTACAAGAATTTTTTTTTTTTTAAAGTCCTTTTTAGTCCCTTTTTTCTATCTCTTTAATATAAGATAATTTATAAAAAGCCTATTAGAATGTATTTACAAAGTTTCATGATCTTAAAATATGTATTTTTAGACTTTAATTATTCATTTTTTTTTAGAAGTTTTGGGAATTTTAGAAATTGAAAGTTTTTCTATACAATCAAAGATATTAAAACGTTTAAACAATTAGGCCGTTTTCTAATCTATCGCACTAGCACTTGTCATTAAACACGCACTAGCACTTGACATTAAACACTCTTTTCTTACATGTATTACTCTTTTAGGGTGAACATTTAGTGTAGTCGAGAGTACACTAAAAGGTTGACATATAACCAAGTTCGATTAGACAATTCAGTACACTATTTTCGAATGCACAAAAATATTTTCGGACTTTTTCGGAATTAATTTTGTGCGATTAGCTAGTATTTAGTGTATATATCAATATATATGTATATAGGTATATATGGGAGCATCCCAGTTTTCCTAAAACCAGTTAGCAAAAAGACATTTTGTCTAATTTAAATTTCATTATTTAATTGCATAGGCACAATATTCCTTTCTGTTTATTAATCAGAAATTATTAAAAAATTAAATTCTATGTGAGACATAGAATTTAATTACAAACTTCATATACCTGATAATTCAGAATTTGTCAAATACATATCCATATATAAATATTCTGGAAAAAGCGAATACCCTGATTTTGTAACCAATTAAATAGCTGTCGCTCTCAAACCCCCGCTAAACAAATTATTTAAACCAACAAAAATATTTGTTTGTTAAAAGTCTTTTTGCATTAAGTCTTTTTTGTTAAATGGCATTAGGTGAAATATTTTTTTGGGGAATGGCTTTAGGCCAACTCTCATAGACCTTACATTTATATACAATCAATTCACTTTCTATGCTGAATATATGTAGGGCGCAATCATTTAATGAGTTTGGCACAATATTAGAAAGATATGCGTTTTGTAGCTTTCTTAACAATCATTTTTCATATGACTACCTTTCTTTCATAAGTTATGAGCAATTTTATGAGAAAAAAAAAAAAAATTAAAAAAAGTAGAATGTTTTTTTTTTAATGATTTCCTAAAGATCACAACGAGGAAAAAGAAAGGCAAAGAAACTAACTATTTTGACAGAGCTACGAAAATAATTTTCCAATATTAATAAATAATTTAATATATATGAAAATGTATAAATATGATGGACTAAAGTAGACACTGATGAGAGCAATGAGATGATAAACAGTATTTGGTATAAAGGATGAGACGAAGCTAATAAAGAATAAAGGATGAGAGTTATAGGATAAAGAATAAAAGAATTCCACTACAACAAAAAAAAAAAAAAATTGTTTTAATAGTATTGACATAGTTACTTATATATTAGTGAATTACATCTTTCAATATCAAATCTTTATGAATGTGACTATTTTGAATGTACCATGATTCTTTGGTAATGGTTCTCAAGATTTTTAACTGTAATTGCTTTTTTTCTATATTGCTATTCGAAGTCGTTTGCCATAATTAACATCAGTAAGCTCAGATTGATTTTATTATCCCAATTTTTTCACTCCCAAATTTTTCACTTTATTTGTTCTAGGAATTATAATGCCGCATTTAAGCATACAGTTTGCTATACATATTTTTTTAAAGTAAAAGTAATGAATTTAGATCTTGTAGATTAAACTGTCACGCCTTATGTTATTAAAAGTCAGATTACAATAAATAAATTATAATTAGCTTCAAAAATATAAAGTACTACGCCTTAGTGTATTTTGTGATTTATGATTTTGGATTTTATATTTTTTTTCAATATAATTTAAGTTTTTCTTTGTGTAAGGTATAAGTTTTTTTTGGCCTTTATTTAAAAATATATGATTTAATATTTGTTTTTCAATATTAAATAGACGACAAATAAAAAATACTTAAAATTTTTGTCCTTTAATCTTTTCTATTAAATGTCATTTGTTAAATTCTTCATTAATGATCCTTAAAAATCTTAAACAAAAATAATATAAATATATTTAGCTATTTTGAGTTTTTTTTTGAGACATTATTTTTTTTCCTTTTTTAAAAAAACGTTAATCTTTTTTAACCTTTTCACGAAATTTAAAAAGAAACCTTAATTATTATTCTAAGTATCACTTAGACAGTAAATTAATTCCTATAACAAATCATAGTAATAAGGATTTTTCATTTACAGACAAAAGAAATTTATCAACAAAAATATCAAAGAACCCTTAAGAATGCTTTAATAATCCATATATATCTTCGCTATTAAAAATGAAGAAGAATATATTATAGACATTCTTATTGCATCTTATGATTTTATTCTTAAAATCTTAATTGTTGCCCCACTTTAACATAAATTAAAAATGTAATTTTTCACAAAGGATATAGAAGATAAATTTGCGGTTACTTGATTATTTTAATGTTGGGCTATCAGAAAAGTTAAATATTGGGTCCCCTGAAATAAAGCCAAATGACTTTATTTCATTGTCATATATGAAATAAAGCCAAAAAGTGAATTTTTAAATTTTGGTCTTATTTCAATATGAAAAATTGAAATAAAGCCAATTTGATTTTATTTCAAATAGCAAATTTTTTTTTTATGTGCAAACAATTGAATTGTTATTTTTCAGGAATTTTGTGAAAAGTAAATTTGTTATTGGTTGTGTTCAAATGCAGAGTTTTACGCATTTTCCAGAATATTTATATATACGTGAGATTCTGAATTAGGATGGATTTTAGAGTTGGATTCAAAATCAGGATTGCCGCTTTTTCCAGAATATTTTGTATATATGTATACGTGAGATTCTGAAATAGGAGGGATTTTAGAATTGGATTTTAAATCAGGGTATTCCTTTTTTTCAGAATATTAAAGCAGATGATTAAAATAAAAATAATATTTTAGAAAAAAACTTAAATTAAAATTATTTGTTTTTGAAAACATCAAAATTCGGCGGCCGAAGGGAATACACTGATCTCGTATCCAACTTTAAAATCCCCCTAATTTAGAATTTCACATATATATATATAAATATATATGTATGTAAATATTCTGGAAAAAGTATGTAACCCTGATTTTGAAATCAACTCGAAAATTCCTGCTAATTATATTATAGAAATCCCTCCTAAAATCCCATATAAAAATATATAAATATTTTGAAAAAGGCGAAAAAACTTCCTCCTAATTTATAATCTCACAAATACATATTATATAAATAGAAATAAAATAAATATTAAAAAGTTAAAAAATATTTTTGATTTTATTTCATTTTAGTTTTGGTATTATTTCGTTTTTGAAATATGAAATAAAGTTAAAATAAAAATTTCATGATTTTTGGCTTTATTTCAAATGTGAAATTGAAATATAGTCAAAAACGTACATTTTGACTTTATTTCATTTGGCTTTATTTCAGGCAATCAAATATTGTTGTTATGATTGCAGAGTTATTAAATGTTTTTATAAATTAAATATTATTAAAAGTGAATATATAGAATATATTTAATGAATTGTCTTTTTTTTTTTAAATTAAATTAGTTAAAATTTTATTATACTTAATATGGGTCCATCAATTAAATAAACTAACTACAAAATTACTTTACAAAATGTGACAGATTTATGGGAGAGTATTTCGAAAATATATCATTGACAATTATGGTTGATTATTTTTTCTTACAGTTTGACGTTTTCAAGTAATATTTAATATATTTCACTTCATTTATGTTTTGGTTTTTATTTCAAGCTGCCAGCATAAGATAAAATTTACATTTATTTAAGTAAATTTTGTATAATTTTCAAATCAAAGTTGAAGAAAAAAACCTTTTACATTTACATTTTAATATTATTGTTAAATGACTTAAATTAAATTAAAAGTAGTACCTAAAATTATTTTAATAAGTACTTGAACGTACATTTAATACAAATATTTAATGATTTAAAATTTTGGATTAATTTAAATTGCATTAATTTGTATTAAATGTACGTTAAATTTAATTAAATTACTTTAATTAGAAAATAACTTAGAGTATATAAAAAAAACATTACAACAAACAGATTGTAAACCAATGGCTTTTCAATGTGCACATATTTCAAAATATAAATTTAAAACAGGCGTTAATTTAGAATGATTAAATAAAATTAAAGGGAGCTAGAGTTTAGTGATTACTGACGCGTTAACTGTGTTTTCACCAACCAAACAAAAAATACACTATTTTTTTGGCAGGCATTTAAATGCAAATGTTCTAAGATTAACAAATGCTTCAGAAGCAAATATTTACATAAAAATAAAATTATTTTTTACTTTCCTTAAAAAAAGAAATCCATTGTTTATGTAAAAAATATTCAAATAGCAAAAAAAAAAATTATTGCAATTATTGCTATATAAGAACCAAGGATTTTTATGTTCTTGAAAATTTAATGGCTCAATAGAATTTAAAGGATTACCATTTTTTAATTTTGATATCATGAGGTAATATTTTAAATATTTTTAAATATTTTAATTCATAAAAGTTACTTTAGTTACTTTAGGGTTATGGTTTGGATTAACGTCCGCTTCCGATTGTAATGAAATTTATTATAACGGCACTTGGTAACGTCATCACTTTGACCGACAAGGTCATTTGAAGTTCAAATTGATTATTTGAAAATTTTCCTATTATTTTGTAGTATTTTACCAGAAAAGAGTTTTCTAACGATATAGTAATAAATATAGGGTGTCTTTGAAAATTTTACATGTATAGTGGTTTTTTTGAAAGTTTTAATTTTTTTATCAAAATTTCCACTTGAAACTGCAATATCTAAAAAACAGTAACACCGATTAAAATGAAACAAGATATATATTAAAGATAGTATTATGATCTACAAATATGTAGAAAATGATTCCTGTATATTATCGTAGATGAAAGATATAACGGATAAAGTAAAATACTACAAAATATTTTTTTAAACATTTTCAAATAATCAATTTGACTTTCAAATGACCTTGTCGGTCAAAGTGGTCTTCTATGAAATGTTGGTGATATTACTAAGTACCGTCATCAAAAATTTCATTTCAATCGGACATGGACGCTAATCCAAACCATTTCTTACTTTAGTTTTACCCTATTAATTACAATTCTAGTAGGATTAGTTTTAAATAGGACGAGAGATGAAATGAAATATATTTAAGTACTATATGAAATTTAACTATTTTTTACATTCAGTTATTATTTTTCATTTAATCTTTATAATTTTTTTTTTATTTTTAATTAAAAAAATTTCAATTTTATATTGTTTTTAATAATTTTAAAGTTTTAAAAAAAGAAATCTCAAGGTTGCTCAATAATAAATTCAATCATAAAAAATACTTATTTTATTTTTACCTGTAAAACTTTTTCTTTAAAAGAAAAAATACAATTCAATCTGTTAAATCTGTACACAGTTGAAAAAAAATCAAAAAAAAAAAAATTATTATGAAAAGTTAATGAAAACCTAAAAGTAATTTTCTGTATCATTAATTGTAATCGATTTTGACCTATTTTTGCATTATGATGTATGTATGCCGTACAATTCTGCATGCCGTATGTATGCAGATGCAGATATACAAAATATTACATATACTTTGTATTTTAAAATGAAAATTATTTGTTTTTTTTTTTTTTTCAGAATTAAATTGAAAAGTTTTTGCTAAATTTATAAAAAAAAAAATAAAAAAAATATAAAACGAAAGTAATTGTTCTACCATTGATTTTTTCTTTGAATTTTTTCTACAAAATAAATATTAAAAATAGTGAAATATTAAAGGATACTTTCTTCAATTTTATGTAAACGCTTATTTAAGAAAAACTTTTAGCGCATGTAAAAATATCATGTTTAAATTTTAATTTATGCAGTTTTAACTTTGAAAAATTTATGCAGGTAGGAATCTGAAACCTAAAATCAATACATTTTCAAATTTTAACTTCTTACAGTTTACAGCAAAACGAGAAGAAAGATAAAAATGTGTTTCTTTAAAGTAAAGTTCCAAAAGCTTATCCGTTTAAATTTTAAGTTTATAAGATATAAGTATTTAACAGATACAAAGTAGAAAATATTTTGCAAAATATTATTTCCATCTAACCGTAAATTTTGTTTTGCAAAAATTATATTATTAGGGGCCTCGGTGGCCCCTAACGACAACCAACACACGTCGTAAGAGTTATTCTCCCTTACGACATGTACAGACACGCCCGAACAGGAGAGGCTGTGAAATTTCCAGCTGAGAAATGCAAAAACGAAAAAAAATAAATATATTATTATGCACATTACGATAGTCTCGGGTATATTAAAATTGCTTCCTTCGTTTGTAACACCTCGAAATAAGCATGCTCGATATAGACTCAAGTATATATGGATCGGACCAAAATCAAAAAATTAGTCGATTAAGGTTTGTTCGTCAGCACTATAACTCAAAAACTAAGAAAGAGTCTTGAAATTAACACAAAATATTTTTGGATCAATTTCTAGATTCTCTATTTTTTATTTTTTTAATATACAAAACATAGTATCAGAAATTAAAAACTCACCCAATTTATTTAAAAATAATGAAAAATTAAAAAAATAATTGGTATATATGCAGAGTGATAGTATTATGTATTGTGAATACAGTAAAGGGTTCGTATTTCGAGTTGACAAGAGCAACTATATTCTTTCTCGTTTTTATCATGATTTTTAAATTTAGAGATTTTCTGTCATTTTTGTTTTCAGATTGGAAAAATATTTAGTAAGTCTTATACAGGTTTAAATTAGTTGAATAAAGTTATTTTTCCAATTTTGAGAGTTGTAATTTTGCAATAGGTTGATAAAAATAAATTTTCATTCTTTATTATAAACGGTGAAGAAGTTTTGTAAAACTCATTAAAACTAAATTTTTGTTTACTGTATAACAGTTATGTATAAAGCGTTGTAGATACATTTTATTTATTAGTGAAAAGGGAAAGAGTTATACATTAGTATTTATTATATAAGATTCTAAATCATACTATATAAAAAGATCATTGTGCTACAGCAGTAGTCCAGTTATATACAGATTTTAGAGGATTTATGCAGTTTTTAAGGAGAAATTCGCTTTAAATGGCGAAAAGGAAACTGATTTGGAATTCTTTGGGATACATTAGAAATTTGTTCATCTCATATAATTTTAGATTTAGCTGGTGTTTAAACATTCAAGACTTTTATAATAGTCTATTTTTACTTTGTTCTACATACATTTTGGATTATATACATTTATGATTAATAATGTGAACGAATGAAAAAATTTTGCTTTAAATTCCAAATTTTGTAGTAAAAATTGAGGAATTTGCCAATTAAACTTAGTTATGAATCACTTTTTTATAATATAAAAAATTTTTATTAAATTTTCTAAATTTTTTTTTTTAAATATTTAAATTTTCGATTCATTCGTCAGAGATGGAAAAAAATATTTTTATTTAATAATTAAAATTTAGAAAATAATATGCAAAAAAAAAAAAAACGCTGACTTTTATCAAAAATTTTGAAACTAGATACGTATATATATAAACTATTAAATCTGCAGTTTATAAAACTTTGATCAAACATCTTTTCAACATTAAATAAAATACCACACTCTTTAATATAATTTATTCATAATTTTAAGTGAAAATTCTTGTTTCATTTTGAATAATATAATATGGAATATATTCTGTTACCCATTTACAAAAGGGAACAAATCAAATTTTTGAATAAAATCAGATATATGTACCTACTTATAGGACTGTTAAAAACTCTTTTGAACGGCATAATACAATGTTATAAAATAAAGAAAGTTTCATAGATATTTCCACTTAAAATTAATTTTTTTTTGTAAAACGGTATACACTCACAGTTTATCATCATTTACAAAAAATGTTTATAAGTGACTTGGATCGTTTTGCAAAAGGGGAAACGGATATATCACAATAAATTTCTTTTCTCTTCAAAAGAAAAAAATGTTTCTATTTAAACATCCTAATAATTTCTTTCACGCCGAAAGAAAAACCGTTTGTATTAGAATCGTAAAATGTAAATCGTAAATGTAAAATTACTTTGTTTTATTTTCTTTTTTTTTTAAACGGAATGGTAAGGCATAATGATTGAATAACATAATTTGTGACATTATAAAATTTTGTACTTTTTCACTTCCAGAAATATTTGTAATAATTAATTTTAAAATGTATATATGTTAAAAATAACAGTAGAAAAGTTAAAAAACGATAAATCAATTAGGAAGTTTAAAGAAAAATTTTACAAGCACTAGACATGAGCTTCTTAAAATGGAGCGTTACATTTTTAACAAAAGTTTTATATAAAGCAATTAATGGCTTTTTATTTTTACGGCGGTAACTGGAAATCATCGAAAGACGTTCATAAGCGGTACGAGTATAGGATTCCTTTTCCTTTATAAATTGAAAATATAATCATCACTAATTTTGCGAACCACCTAAGGTGAAAGATGGTTCAATATTGGCGATATTTGAGTTACTAACGAATAGCCATATGCTGAATTATACCACCTATGAATTTAAACTACGTAAAGATTGGGCAGCGGATCCTCTCATCGTTTCTCTTTTGAAAATTTTGAGTGGAAGCATAAGATTTTTTATTTTGTAGATATAGCCTATGCAAATTGGATTGTTATGTGTACTTTGCATATATGGAATCATATTTTATTTATTTTATTTTTATTTTATTTTATTTTTAAAAATTCTCGAAAACAGCTCATTTGCTCGTACAAAGTGTTATAAACTTATTAGTAATATGTCATTCAAAATGAATCGAAAACAAAACAACATAACAAATTAAAAAAAAATCTAAATCCCTTAAAAATAGACAGCTTAAATGTATATAATGCTAACGCCATTTCATGATGTACTTCTTATAGTTTGTAACAATTTATATGTAAACAATGTAGTAAAGTTTAAGAAGAGCATTAAAATCTTTCTTCAAAATCTGCCTCCAAATTTTTATATTTATTCTCCATACTCTTAAATTTGCTAAATCCCATTTCCCCAAGAATCTTTCTCTTCTCCATCCTTATCCTTAAAACCAAATTATATATTCTAAAGTCATCCTAAAGTCTGGTTTCAAAGGGAGTGAATTTTATTCTTTTAAAGTACATCTCTCTCCGGAAGAATATTTATTAGCATTAACTTTTCAGGGTAATTTTGAAGTTCTCGTAAAAAATAATTTAACTACATATTATATTGTTTTGTTTAACAATTAGATGCAATACTATGTCTTTTCTGTAGGTCACATGTTAAAACTATTAAAGAGGGTATGTTGAGAAACTTTGTATACTATATTATTCCTTGTGTCAACTAAACCGATCATCAATTTGATATTTTAGTGTAATTTATGTAAACTTAAAAAAATAAGCATTGAAATAGTTTGGTGCCATGGTTGCCTTTGAAAAATTAAAAATAAAAAATTTGAATGAAAACATCACGTCAGGTACACATAATATACATACATATATTTTAATTTGTATATTAAGTTTAATTATTGATGAAATTTAAATTTATTCAAACGAACTTTCAAAATTTTTTTTGACTTTTTGATAGTTTCCACTAAAATAATATTTAAAGAAAACTGAGAGTTTTTTAAATAATTTTTTTTGTTTTTCTTTGAATCGCTTTAATATTTTTTTAGATTGGTGTAGCAAAAAAAATCCTAAATTCTAATTATACTTAGCTGAAACAGTAAAATTGATATGAAAATAAAATTCATTTACAGTCGATACAATTTAGCTACGAGTATCGAATTTCGTTTTTATATTTGGCAATATCACCCTCTACACAATAACTCTTTTTCCAGCTTAAAATTCCAATTTTTTAAGAGAAATATTCAGGTTTAACTGAAACAGCAAAATTGATATGAAAATATCATTAAAATCTTTAAAAAGCGCCTGGAAATGGTAGAAAAATAGATTCAAAGATTTGGTAATTTCAAAATCCATTTAAAGACAATAACATCCAGCTACGAGTTTTGCACTTCGTTTTTATATTTAGAAATATGGACCTCTACACAATGATTTTTTTTTCCAGCTTAAAATTCCAATATTTAACGGAAATATTCACGTTTAAAGAGTAAGCATAGAAAGCAGAAATCAAAACACATGTCATGTAGGAGTGTTATTAGAAACGTTTAGAAGTCGGATGGATTTCCGTTTCTATTGAAATATTGATTTGAAGAGAATGGGTTCAAAGAAAACTGTATTACCACGCAGTATTGAAATTTCGATTGGTTTAATTTAAGAAAATAAAAGTAAAGTTTTTATAAATGAAAATCTAAAATATGAGTAATTATCTGTAATTTAAAAAAAAAGAGAAAATGATTAAATTATTGATATTACTTTTTCTTAAAAGATTTTAAACCATTACCTGAGTTTTATGAATACATTTTTGAGAATACATAGGTATTAAGAAGCATATATAGTTGGCCTAATGCCATTTCGCAAAAAGACTTTTCGCCTAATGCCATTTGACAAATTATTTGCAAGATTTATTGCAAAATGCCCTTTCACAAAAACACTTTTAACAAAAAGGACACTTCACAAAAAGAATTTTAGCAAAAAGAACATTGCACAAAAAAGACTTTTAACAAACTAATATTTAATAAACAAACTTTTTTAAAATATGTATTTAATAAAGAAAGTATAGTATTTTTATTTCTTTACATATATGTTTCTTATATATTCTGGAAAAAACGAATATTCTGATTTTGTAATCAACTATAAACTAGCTCTTAATTATATTTTCTGCATATATATTTCAACTGGATATAGCGCAGTTGACCTGAACTCACATTGCAAACATCACATTGCAAAAAAATTACTTGCCAAAATCACATTTGACAAAAAGGGTCAAATGTTTACTTTGCAAAACATCCGTTTGAGAAATTTTCAAATAACATCAAATAGCTTAGGTATATTAATATGGGGGACATTTATTCTGGAAAAAGCGTATAACTCTGATTTTTTTTAGCAACTTTAGATACTTCTAACTATTTTTTTTGCATACATATTTCATTAATGAATATTCTAAAAAAAGTGAGTACCCTGATTTCTAATCCAAATCTAAAATCGCTTCCAATATTTTTTTGGATACATATTTCAACAGTGTGTGCTACTATCTCCGAACTGCTACTAGTCTGTTTTGTCAAATGGCATTAGGCAAAATGTCTTTTTGCGAACTGGATTTGGGAAACTGGGATACTCCCGTACTTAGTATACACATAATATATTATATTGAAACATATAATATATGGATACATATTTGATAAGCGGTGTACGAAAGTTGATTCTGTGTGAAAACGCAATATGTTCAAAGATAAAATTTAAAGTGTGGTTATTTTTTTTTTTTAAGTTTATATGAAACATATATTAAGGTATCTAAAAAGTTTTGTAGAATAAAAGACAAAAAAGAAACAATATCTAAAATATTTAGTTATGAAGACAGAAAAAATATTTAATATGTATGATATTTAATTGAATGAATAAATCGTTTGTATTCTCTGATGGTTTTTATTATAACTATGGTATGGTATTGTACCATATTTGCAATAGTGATTTATCATGAATGAAACCACATTTAATCATTTTAGAAGAAGAATTATTTATACAATGTGTTGAATTTTTAAGCTTTTGCTTTTTTAAAAATAAAATTTATTAAAGGAAAAAGAAAACATGTTTAACACACACAATATACAATTCGTTTTTAAATAGAATAACATTTGTTGGAATAAAATTGAATGTGTTATCACAGTCAATCAGTGATTGTCAGTGAATTAAAGAAAAAAATTGATTTTGTTTTGTAAAGGGAAGTCATTAAGTGTTTCGTTAAGTACACGGAGTTGTTAAATTTTCAAAAATTAAATTAAATTAAATATATATATACTTTGACTCCTGATACAACGAAAAAATTCATTAAAATAAAATTCTTTAAAAAGTAGGGAATTAACAAACTTAAAATTAAAATGACAGTTAAATTTGTTTTGGTTGTATATGGCTATTGAGAAATATTGAAAATACTCCCAGTGCAGAACACTATAAACTAGATTTGAATCTCAGGGTATTACAGGAAATTATTCGGATGAATCAATGCTTGAATTAAGCGTTTAGAATATATTATATGTTTACGTACCTGTACAAACCCTCTAATTCAATTTTAAGATTAATTTCTTGCAACTTGCGGTACAACCAGAACGATTTGACCAGTTTTGATTTTAAAAATATTCAAATGTATTGTTTTTGTCTCTAGAAAACAATTGGTACGTTTTAATACAGTCTATTGTCTTATCGGTAAATATGTCGTAAGATTAGATAGTTATCCAATGATTCTTGACGTTAGATGAATTGACACTATAGAGAGTGTGAAGAATTTTCTCTGTACCTCTGCCAGTCTGTCAAGAAAAACGCAGAAATATCTTGCTAGCTTCTTTTTTCTAGATTTAGGTAATCTCTTTGACATTGATCTAAGAAGCTTTCAAAGCTTCCTCTGACAGAGTCGTATCATTGTGGTATAAAACTGGAGAATCTTAAACCCAATTTTAGTGGAATAGTTTTTTCTACATTTTTCAAGGTGCACTATGGACCTAGAGTCTCGTAATTACGGACCCGTCGGCTCAGTCTTCATCAATAAAAATTAATCAATTACACTACCCACTAAGTTTTTTAATGTTAGTAACATTTTTTAAACTAAATTAAACAAAAAAATATTTTAACATATTGATATTTTATGCACCTTTGCATATAACGATAAAACTTTTTAAAACTGAAATTAAACATAACTTCATAACTACATAACTTCTAGAAATATCAAAAAATTCTTAGGAAATATAAAATCATTTTCTGTTTTTAAAAAAAACAAGGTAGAATGTAAACCAACGGTTTTTAAAAGCGCACATTTCCAAAACTCAATACAAACTGTTTAGAAGTGTGACTTACACAAAAATTTGAAAATTTCATGTAATAAGAAAAAATGTGAAAATAGGACATTTTTGAAATTTTGAGGGGCCGTAAGTCCGGAATCCTATATAACTAAGAAAAGCCGTTAACACACGTAAAAATATATTATTAAACCTTTAATTTTCATGTCATGCCGAAGAAAACTTTTTACAGGTGCTTAAGTTACAGGTGTCTAAAAATACCAAATTTTCAATTTTTGAGGCGTAATAACTCTTAAAGAAGGGGTGTTACCAAAAAATTTTCTGAGGAAACTTATACTAATTCTAAAAGTTCTTTCTTGTCTCAAAATTTCAGGTTCCTATCTAAAGGGGTGCCGGAGTTATGAAAAAAGAAATTTCATGCAAAATGTGGTTTTCACATAACGGTAAATTTAAATAGTAAATTACAAAATATTACATAATTTTGATATTGTTTTATATAGATAATAAAATTTTCGATCTTCTGGCGGTTTTAGATTGCAAAATTGTTACGCAAAGCCCGAGATATATACATCTGAAAATGGCGCTTTTTCGTAATTTTGAAGAGCTGCAACTTTGGAACCCTTTGCAACTAAAATAAACCTTTCACACACGTAAAAATATATTATTGTAGCTTTAATTTTTATATCTTGCAGAAGTAAAATGTGTACAGGTTCATAAGTTACAGGTGTTTAAAACTAGCAAATTTTCAATTTTTAAGCCCTAATAGCTCATAAACAGGGGGTGGTCCGAAAAAATTTTCTGAGCAAACTTATACTAATTCTCAAAGTTCTTTCTTGCCTCAAAATTTCAAGCTTCTATCTAGAAGCGTGCCGGAGTTATGAAAGTAGAAAAATCATGCAAAATTTGGTTTTCACATAACGGTAAATTTAAATACTAAATTTAAAAAATTTGTATAATTTTGATATTAATTTACAAAGATAAAAGAAATACCTGTCGAATGACGTTTTCAGATTGAAAAAATCTTGAGCAGAACATAAGATATATGCGTTTAAAAATAGGGCTTTTTCAAAGTTTGAGGCGCTGTAGCTCCGTAAAGGGGGGGGGCTACATGAAAAAGTTGTTCCACAAAATTATTTTTTTTATGAGACCTACCTATGGTTAAAATTTTTTTCTCTATCTTTAACGGTGTAGAAGTTTTGTAAACAGACGGACGGACGGACGGACGGACGGACAGAGTGAAACTAATAAGCACATTTTTTCAAAATTTTTTTGGAAATGTGCTAAAAACTATAATAATTATTATTAAAGTAATGAATAAAAATATAATTTAAAATAACTTAAAAATATATTTCAATACCTTTTCATCACCACAATAAAAATACTCAATTAAGAGTAAATCGTTTCACCAATTTCTAATATTATTTTATTCTTTCTTAAATTGTTGTTTTGATAAATTTGTAGTTTTCCTAATGACCTAAATGTTATTCTTATTGCTATTTGAAGACCATTCAATACAATTGGTTTTTTTTTGAAGAATTAAAAAAAAAAAAATCAGCTGTCTCCACCACAGGACTGACTGCTATTATTCGAAAAGTATAAAGCCAAAATTCATAGACTTTTTACATAAAAATTTTTATCAAAGCAAAATAACTTCTAATAATTTAACATCATTTGTTTTTATTCAATAACAATAATAAGCAATGAAAAAGTAAATATATACATATGTACATTCATTCATACATCCATTTAGATATGTATGTAAGTAGATGATTTTTTTTTTCATTCAAACATATTAGAAGTAAAAAATAATAAAAAATGTAAACAAATACAAACCAAACATAAGATTAATATTGAATCTGCTAACAAAAATTTTACAGATTGAATTTTACGTCATCAACAAAAGAATAATATAATATGCATAGATATAATACATTATGTAAGTTTTTAAAGATATAAAAAAAAATCAAAAATGATCGGATCAAAGAATGTTCTATGACAAAGTTATTCCTCTTTACTTGTGTAACAACTTTTTCTTAATAATTTTTCTCATAAAATTTTTCTGTTACGAAATATTCGTAAAAATCTTAAAAATGACACAGTAAACTACTACGTCTGGTTGTCCGATATGCTCCAAAAGCTTATCAATCCAAGATATTTACATCAAAACCTTAAATATGAACTTTTCCGCTCAGTCGTTTAAGCTGTACACGGCCAACAGCATACCCACACAAATACACACACACACACAGACATCACGTTAAAAAAATTTGTACAGCTTTTTCCGCACCGGAGTAGTGCATATTTGCCAAAATCTCGGGTACAAATTTTTAGTATGAAAACAATACCTACCTTATGCATAATTATATGCGGTCGGTAAAAAAAATACCTATACATACATATGTATGTAATATAAATAAATAATATCTGTTTTCAAGTGGTTTCTTTTTTATTAAATGGTAAAATTGTTGTACGTGAGACCCATTGGAATTTTTAGTTATTTATAGTTAAAGAATTTTTATTTTTATGAATGAGATTTGGTTTTGTAAAATTTCGGTTAAAGTTAAATATAAAGACTTTTATGATTTGAAAGAGGACTAAAAATCAAAAAGAACAAAAAAAAAAAAAGAGTATAGAACAAAAGTTATAGCGTATGTATGAATATAATAATGAAAAATATTAATGATTTTTATACATATTTGCCTTTTTGATTTATTTATGGTTTTCAAATATGAATATTGAACTAATATTGGAAAGTTAAATTTTGTAACGAAAAAATTATTACAAATGAAAATAATATAATTTTGGTTTTTTTTTTTTTGTTTTTGATATATGTAACCAATTAATTTCAATATGATATTTCGTACATAAAACAAATTTATTTTTATAGAATTTTGGTATAAAATTTGTAATTACACCAAATACCACCTATTAAGAATTGTAGTACAGTAACTTTGTTATTAAAGTCCTTATACATTTAAAAGATTTTTATATTTTGAAAAATTTAATTGGTACAAATGTAAAGTTAATTTCATAAATATATGAAGTAAACAGAATAATATGATGAAATTTAAACATGTCTTGAATGTTAATTAATTATGGGATTATAACGTTTTATACATGTGATAAATAAATTCATAACAATAATTGCTCATTTTACATTTTACGTACCGGACGGGAAAAAGACAAAGAAAGCCCTGAAACTAAACAGAATAAACCTTAGACTCTATACTGGAATCAACACAGGCCATATAATGGTAAGGGCACACGCTGCAAAAATAGGAAGGGCCGATAGAGGAATATGAAGAGGTTGCTTGCAGGAAGTAGATACGGTACTACATTTATTTTGTCAATGCTCGATGCTAGAATCCCAGAGGAGAGGAATGTTGGAAGAAGGATGCTGAGAAGATCTTTCTGAATTGAGGGCGTTTGACCGGGAGATCATTGTCTGATTTTTTAGGAGCATAAATTGGCTCAATGAGCCGCTGTGATAAACAAGCAATCAATTTGCGCAGTTGTGCAAATTACTAACAAGTGTCTAAAAATAACAAATTTTTAATTTTTGATCTCTAAAAGGGCTTAAATAGGGAATGGTAGAAAAAAATTAGGTAAGGGTAATACTAATTCTGAGGTAAACTTATACTAATTCTAAAAGTTCTTTTTGTTCTCAAAAGGTTTAACCTAAAAGCGTTGCCGATACATGAAGAAAGAGGACCCCGCATTTTTTTTAAATGCAAATTTTAATAGTTGATTGTAAATATCATATAATTTTAATATTAATTTATAAAGATAAAAACTATAACTGTACTGTTGGTTGGTGTTTTTAGATGGGAAAAAGATTCCCTTCTAAAAACACCATGGGATGGGAAAAAGATTCCAAAAATCTAGCAGATTCGTAGATATACACATTTGAAAATACGGCTTTTTCAAATTATGAAGGACTGTAGGTCTGTAATGGTATGCGCTACATAAAAATGTTGTGCTATAACATTAATGTTATTATGAAACCTAGACATTATTAGAATTTCACGGCTGTATCTGTAACTGTGTATAAGTTTTGTAAACAGACAGACGGATGTACGGCAGAATGAAACCAATAAGCAAATTTTTTCTAATTTTTGTTTTTTTAAATGTGCTAATAAATTTTTTAAATTTTTTTGAAAGATGTGCTAAATAAATTGGATTTTAAAACGTTGTCAATTCTTAGATACCCGTACGAACCCATTAGTATGTTCATAGTCTGCCACTCCGCCTATAATATTTTTTTTTAATTTTTCAGTGTTTAAAAATAATTTAAGTGAGGTTTATAATTTCTAGAGATATGGTTTGTACATATATTTAAAGTAAGTATATGTTTATACATTCTACAAAAGCAAATTCTAATCTTCCACCTAACTATTATCAATTCAAAACGTTTTCAAATATAATATATCTAGAACTATTTGATACTAAGCGGCAAATGCATATTAATTTATACTAAACTTACTACAAATTATCAAATATTTATTAATATTCATATATATTCATATATATATATATATTATTATATATCGCCATTATATTGCATTATTTCTTCAAAAAATTTTCATTCATAGAATAATATCTTATAAATACAAAAAAACACGTATATACTCCGCAATATACATATGTCAATATTGTTATTATATATCATTCATTTATCAGTGATATATATAATATGTAAATAAACGTGATATATAAGTATGTACATATATTAATATCACATAAATATAAATTCTTCAAGGAACCGTTATATCGTTTGTTTATTTATTTTTTTTTTGTATTATCATCCTCAACAATTTTAAATTATCAAGTAAAAAAAAATTTGGTAGAAAAATTGAGAAAAATGAAGTCTCACTTTTGTCAATTTAAAGGTAAGCTTATAATATTAAAAAAAGTTGTTAACTGAAATAAAAGTATAATGTTGGAGCTTTAATTTTTGTATACTTATTACTTCATTTGGACAGGTGTTTGAAAATAAGAAATTTTCAGTTTTTGACCCCTTACAGCTCGTAAACGAGGGACGATACAAAAAAATTTTCTAAAATCACTCAAACTTATTTTCAAAGATGTAACTCCTCTTATTTACTTTTAATTGAGTTTCTAACTTAAACCGTTTAAAAGATGAAAGAGTTAAAGAATTTTGCAATAATTCAGTTTCGCATAGCTGTAAAAATTAAGACACCGTATGGCACAAAAAAATATTTATTATTATATACATATTTGTAAAGCCCATAACTGCAGCATCGTTTGGCATTTTAAGGTTGAAGATATACTTTATAGAATTTGTGTTCTAACAATTTAAATATAGATCTTTTTCGCACTTTGGGGGACTGTAGCTCCGTAACGGATGGGGCTACAGAAAAAAGTTATTCCATAAAATTATTTTTTTTAGGATATCTATATCCACAATTAAAATTTCATTGCTCTACCTTAAACATTGTAGAACTTTTGAAAAATTTGTATGAAAAATATGGAGATCAAAAAGTTAGTTGTTTTGGTCCGATCTCAACCAAGAATAATAGGGAATCTGCAAATTAATTCAAAAATATTTTGTGTTAATTTCAATACTCTAACCTTCTTAGTTTTTGAGTTATCAGACGGTCGGTCGGACGGACGTGCAGGCAAAGCTTAGTCGACTCGGAATTTGATTATGATCCGATCCATCTTTTGAAGGTATATCTAGCTTTCTTATTTCGAGGTGTTACAAACGTAGGAGTAATTTTATTATATCCGATACTTATCGTAAGGGTATAAAAAGGTAATTTTGAAAATAGAGATTAATAAACGTCAAATTTCGTTAGGCTCCCTAAAATTTCATTTTTAAATTATTGAATAACATTTTTAATTTCAAAATATATAACATATTGTGGATACAATTAGCTTTTTCACTTTAATTTTATTTTTAGTAAAAAGTCAAATATAATGTTTTTAACAAATATTTTTAAGTTTTAAAATTAGAGAAGGAGGTTTTCTTTAGAAAGTATGCTTTAATGATAATTTGCGTCACAATGTAAAGAATTTATATAATTCCAGATTTATGACCAAAAAAAAAAAAAAATGTGCAGATTGTATTAATATCAAAGCCTAAGGTTGACCTAAGATTGAATGTATTATATAGCTTAGGATCTTATGAACATTAATATATAACTCTTTTTATTTTTCTTTAAGAAGTAAATAAAATTTATATTATGTAATATTATATGAACATGGTATAGTGTTGTACAACAATAATAAGTTTAATTTTAATAAGTTTCACTTTGATAATATGTAAACATATAACATAAACAAGGTAGAATGTAAACCAACGGTTTTTAAAAGCGCACATTTCCAAAACTCAATACAAACTGTTTAGAAGTGTGACTTACACAAAAATTTAAAAATTTCATGTAATAAGAAAAAATGTGAAAATAGGGCATTTTTGAAATTTTGAGGGGCCGTAATTGCGGAATCCTATATAACTAAGAAAAGTCGTTAACACACGTAAAAATATATTATTGAACCTTTAATTTTCATGTCTTGCTGAAGAAAAATGTGTACAGGTGCCTAAGTTACAGGTGTCTAAAAATAGCAAATTTTCAATTTTTGAGGCGTAATAACTCTTAAAGGGGGGGTGCTACCAAAAAATTTTCTGAAACTTATACTAATTCTAAAAGTTCTTTCTTGTCTCAAAATTTCATGTTCCTATCTAAAAGCGTGCCGGAGTTATGAAAAAAGAAATTTCATGCAAAATGTGGTTTTCACATAACGGTAAATTTAAATCGTAAATTGCAAAATATTACATAATTTTGATATTTTTTTATATAGATAATAAAATTTTCGATCTTCTGGCGGTTTTAGATTGCAAAATTATTACGCAGAGCCTGAGATATATACATCTGAAAATGGCGCTTTTTCGTAATTTTGAAGAGGTGCAACTTTGGAACACTTTACAACTAAAATAAACCTTTAACACATGTAAAAATATAGTACTGCAGCTTTAATTTTTATATCTTGCAGAAGTAAAATGTGTACAGGTTCCTAAGATACAGGTGTTTAAAAATAGCAAATTTTCAATTTTTGAGCCCTAATAGCTCATAAACAGGGGGTGGTCCAAAAAAATTTTCTACTTAAACTAATTCTAAAAGTTATTTCTTGCCTCAAAATTTCAAGCCTCTATCTAGAAGCGTGCCGGAGTTATGAAAGTAGAAAAATCATGCAAAATTTGGTTTTCACATAACGGTATATTTAAATACTAAATTTAAAAAAATTGTATAATTTCGATATTAATTTACAAATATAAAAGAAATACCTGTCGAATAACGTTTTCAGATTGAAAAAATCTTAAGCAGAACATAAGATATATGCATTTAAAAATAGGGCTTTTTCAAAGTTTGAGGGGCTGTAGCTCCGTAATGGGAAGGGCTACATGAAAAAGTTGTTCCACAAAATTATTTTTTTTATGAGACCTACCCATGGTTAAAATTTTTATACCCGTACGATAGGATCGGGTATAATAAAATTACTCCTCCGTTTGTAACACCTCGAAATAAGCGAGCTAGATATACCTTCAAAGGTATGGATCGGATCAGAAAAAAATTCTAAGACTTTTGAGCCATGTCCGTCCGTCCGTCCGTCCGTCAGCACGCTAACTCAAAAACTAAGAAAGCTAGAATCTTGAAATTTACACAAAATATTTTGGGAGTAATTTGTAGGTTCCCTATTTTTTTTGGTTGAGTTTGGACCAAGCCTTAGGGTAGCTCTCGAACACCTAACTTTTAGATCCCGACATTTTTTTTGCAATAGAGCTATGAAATTTTAACTACTGATAGATCTCACAAAAATATTAATTTTATTTTTAATAACTTTTTTTTGTAGCCCTACCCGTTACGGAGCTACAGCTCCCCAAAGGTTCAAAAAAGCTCTATATTTAAATTGTTATAGCACAAGTTGTATAAGGTATATCTTCATTTTGAAAACGGCAAACGATTACTACTTTTATTAGCTTTAAAAATATATATACAATAAATATATATTTGTGGCATACGGTGTCTTAATTTACCGTTATGCAAAACTCAAATTTTGCAAAATCCTTTAACCCTTCTATCTTCTAAACGGTTAAAGTTGGAAACCTGAAATTTTGACACAAGTTAGATCTTTAAGTATGAGCTGTAATTAAGTAAATAAGTATGAGTCATTTCAGAAATTTTTTTTGTATCACCCCCCGTTTAGGAGCTGTAAGGGGTCAAAAACTGAAAATTTCCTATTTTTAAACACCTGTAACTTGAACACCTGTTAAAATTTTTTTGAAGTAATACACAAAAATTAAAGCTTCAACATTATACTCTTATTTCTGTTAACAACTTTTTTTAATAATATAGGGTTACTTTATAACTGACGAAAGTGTTACTTGATTTTTTCAAATTTTCTAACAAATTTCTTTAAAACGAATTTTTTCCATTTTGTTTTACTCGATAATTTGAAATTGTTGAGGATATAATGCGTAGTACATAAAAATGCAAATAAATAAACAACATAACGGTTGCTTGAAGAATTTTTATTTATATGATATTAATATATATACATACTTATATAATATCATGTTTATTTACATATCGTGTATGTCACTAGTGAATGAATGATAAGAGTATAGATGTATATTATATAGCACCGTATTTACATACATATATGTATTTTATTGTACTTATAAGAAATTATTCTGTCAATGGAATATTTAAATATAATATAATATTTAAAATTATATTTACTATTTTGTACTAAGTAAATTTAATATACATTTACCGCTTAGTATTAAATGGTACTATAGAATATTTGAAAAAGTTTTGGATTGATAATCGTTATGTGGAACGTTAGAATCTGCTTTTGAAGAATGTACATATAAACATATAGTTTGAATATATCTACAACCCATAGTTCGAGAAATTATAAAATTCACCCAAATTATTTTAAAATACTAAAATATTAAAAAAATAATATTGTAAGCAGAGTAACAGGCTGTGAACATACTAACGGTTCGTACGGGTATCTAAGAGTTGACAAAGTCAACTGTATTCTTCCTCGTTTTTCTCTATCTTTAACGGTGTAGAAGTTTTGTAAACAGACGGACGGACGGACAGAGTGAAACTAATAAGCACATTTTTTCAAAATTTTTTTGGAAATGTGCTAAAAACTTATTGAATGAAAAGAACAACAGGATTTTTTGTACTGTTATGTACATATGTATGTATGTAATATGAATATAGTATAAAATTTAAATGAAAGAAAAATCTTTGTGTACTTTTTATTTTTAAAAAGTTTTTTAAACTTTTTCTTCTATGTAATAAATATATATACTTATTAATTTTATGTTGGCGTACATACATATTATATATTAGTACTTAAGAATATGTATATATGTAAATAATTTCTTATATATTATAATTTTTTAATATTTATTCATTAAAAATTTGCTTATCTCAAAGGATGTTGAAAATAATGTTTTCTTAAATTTGTTAGAAATTTAGTAAAAATAATTTTTCTCAGTTCTTTTATTCTTTTTAGAGTTTATTTTTATTTTTAAAAGGTTATTTTATGGACTTCAATATTTTCAAGTTATGTTGGTTCGTAATAGATTAAAGGGTTAAAGATCTTTATCCATTAATATTTAAATCTTCTTAACATTTTGTACTATTTTAATTAAATTGTTATATTTTTCCCGTAAGACAATAAACTGGAACCATTTTCTACAATATTGTAAAGCATAATACTATCTTTAATATACATCTTGTTTCAACTTAATCGGTACTACCGTTTCTAAGATATTGCAATTAAAAGTGGGAACTTTTAACGTAATGTGCATAATTGCAGTAAAAAAAATATAATGTGCTAAAAATACTCTGACTTTTCTTATTATACCTAAGTATATTTAAATCAATATTTTATTTTGTTTTCTTAAGCTTAAAACAAACACCGGCCGAAAGTTTAAGAGTATTGATTATCAATCAAAGCAGTGAGGGTTCAAATCCTTAGTAAGAGATTTTAATAGAATGAAAAAATGATTTTCAATTACATAATTCATTTTCCGACCACATATTATCATGTAAAATATGTAATATATAATCGTTTTCGAGAAACTGAAGTTTTTTTTTTTTTTTTTACATTATTAATTGTCGCATTGCTTTTGACTCACATGCTCTATCAAAAGGAAAGCTTATTCTTTATGATTTCATTTGCTGAAGGATTTGTTATTCTGTTAAAATAGTAGTTGGTGAATAAAGAATTTACATTTCGAGTATATGAAACTGAAGCTCATTTACGTATACATTACGTATCATACAAGATGTTATTATAACCTCATAAAACCTAAAACTTTAGTTTTTTTTGTTTTAATAGAATCACAATAAGTATGACAGAATATCAAATGTTTACTTAAATCAGTATAAATAACAGCTGTTTGAGTAACTGCATAGTATTAAGAAAAGCAAGATGTTAATTCTTCTTCTTCTATTTTTTAACGGTGAATCTGAATTTCAGAACACCATGTTGATTATGGTAAATTAAATTAATACATTAATGTGATGATACACCATGATTCCCAATAATTTAGGAATGTTGAAATGCTTAGCGAATATGGCGATCAATAAATATTTAACTTTTAGGATCTTTTCTTATGGACAGGTTTGATTAAATGCTTTCCACAAACATGAATGAAATGATTCTATGTAATAAAATAGATAACGGAAAAATTAGAAATTTTTTTAAATTAAATAAAATGGCGGAAAGATTATCAGGAGTAGGATTCTTGACTATATTAAGATTATCAGGAGTAGCATTCTAGGTTATTTGACTATATTAAGTAATTTACAACTTCAATAAGTAAGTTATTAATATCAGATAAACAAATAATGGAGTAAACATTCAGATGGTTAAACTTATCATTATCTATCTGGAATGCATTAGAGACGTAGGAATTTTGGAAAGTTATAAATTTAAAATATTTAACAAGTACGAGTATATATAAATGTGTTTACAACTTTGACTTTTCTTTACATATATATAATAGTTAATCAATAGAATAATAATTGTTTCCCAACTGATGATAATAAAATATTTTTATTTATTTTCATTATATCAACTAAAGTTATTAAATTTTATATTAGTCAGTTGTTAAATCACAAAATTTAACTATCTACAAACAAAAACTTGAATAGAATTTATAATATGTATTTTCAAAGATTTTATTATACTCCGATAATTAACAATAAAATAAATAAACATAACTTTTTTTCTAAAAATATTTATTTATAAGTAATCTCCACTTTATAAGATCATAAAATAAATGGCCAAATTTTTTTTTGTGTCGAATGTGAAAAAATATAATTTCTAAGGGAATTAAAACAAGTTTTTTTGTTAGCTGATAGGAATTATAATAGAATCTTTTTTAGTTGAATCGTTATTGTTTTTTGGGTAAGAAACGTCAAAAACGAAAAAATTAAACCCCGAGGGATGCATAAAGCAATTACATTTTTGATTTTACAGGGAATTTTAGAATTAAAACAAAAGAAAAAAAATATTAAGGCTTGTTCGAATATTTATAAGCCCTTTCTGTTTAATTCTTTTATATTTTAATTTGGGTTTTTTTTTTTGCATATGTTATATTATTTAAATGTTTGTTTGTTTACCTAAAATTTTCGTGAAAACAATTGATCCGATTGTAACTAAATTTCATACGAACTTGCTATGGTATCCGGAAATTCTAATAGGTTACATCGCTTATCTATTCTGACTCGCGAACATTTAATAGTTTATCGTTTTTTTTTGTCCTGTCTAAAGGTTTGACTAATTAAGATTAAAAATTGCAGACTTCCTGACAAACGAGTTTATCAAAATTAACATAAGTGGCAAAGAAGTTTACTGATTTAATTTGGTTGTGCAAATTCATTAACCCGTTGCGATTTTTCCACCAGTTTCTAAAAATTTTTTTTAGAGAATTACCTTTAACTTTTCTAGTGGATTTTTTAATCTGAAAGGCAGCCCGCGATAAATTTTTATTAGCCTCGTTAAGATGTTATATGACGTCAGAGCTTATCAAAATTTTTACTATTTTTTTGTGATCTTCGTTATTGCTTAACAGTAAAAGAAACTTCAATACTTTAGTTACAATCTCTAAGCACTTCATGGCATGACAGTTAAACATCTGTCGGTTTTTAGTTGCTTAGCCTAAATGTTTTAACCGCTTAACTTTAATTAATGCAGAAGTGTTGCTGTTTTACTAACGTAATTTCTGATAATAAAAATATTTTATTCGAATAATAATGTAAATATAATCTTTTTACAGTAAACATTTTGAAAGGCAATATTTAATATTAATAAATTGTTGTATTAAATTAATGTAAGAAGCTTATGTGCCTTCGACATCTCAGACAAGGATATACTTAAAGAATGGTTAAAAATAATCGGAATATTTCAGTATTCACTGCAAAGAATATTACTCTTATTGAACGGTTATTTTCAAACACTTCTATTTTTAGCAATGAAATTTCTAATTCTTAACATTTTTTTTAGAAACATATTTTTAAGAAATAAAATATTTGATTTGAATGATTATTGATTTGTGATACATACATACATAATATGTATATAAATCATAATATTAATTTAGATGCAAACTTCAACAAATAATTTTGTGAATTGCATGAAAATTATTTTGTACTTTTATTATAAATTTTAAAGATCTATCATTAAATTTTATTTTTAAAAAAATTTCAAATTTACATATGTGCTTGTTTTTTACTGGTTTACAATTCAATTCAATTTTTAAAATAAAAATACAAATCATTTTTCATATTATACCTCAATGGAAGCGATTTATTTTATTTTATTATAATAATAATGAATACTGCAATAATAATAGCAAATTTTTATATAGAATGCATTTATTTTTATAAAATGTACTCTCATACACAATTTGTCTGTAACAACTCAAAAAATCTCATATAATTTTCAATGTAAAATTTGTACATCATATACCTACCTATATAATACCGACATACATATATACTATACAAAGTCGTATAATCTGTTTTCAATTGTATGTACATACATATATTATTAATGATTTATATTAAAAACAGAAACGAGGAAGAATACAGTTGCCTTTGTCAACTCTTAGATACCCGTACGAACCGTTAGTATGTTCACAGCCTGTCACTCTGCTCACAATATTATTTTTTTAATATTTTAGTATTTTAAAATAATTTGGGTGAATTTTATAATTTCTAGAACTATGGGTTCTACATATATTCAAACTATATGTTTATATGTACATTCTTCAAAAGCAGATTCTAACCTTTCACATAACGATTATCAATCCAAAACTTTTTCAAATATTCTATAGTACCATTTAATACTAAGCGGTAAATGTATATTAAATTTACTTAGTACAAAATAGTAAATATAATTTTAAATATTATATTATATTATATTTAAATATTCCATTGACAGAATAATTTCTTATAAGTACAATAAAATACATATATGTATGTAAATACGGCGC
The DNA here is from genome assembly GCA_947095535.1 of Poecilobothrus nobilitatus. Taxonomy (NCBI): domain Eukaryota; kingdom Metazoa; phylum Arthropoda; class Insecta; order Diptera; family Dolichopodidae; genus Poecilobothrus; species Poecilobothrus nobilitatus. The sequence continues at coordinate 73,332,886 of OX352774.1, forward strand.
TATATAATATACATATATACTCTTATCATTCATTCACTAGTGACATATACGATATGTAAATAAACATGATATTATATAAGTATGTATATATATTAATATCATATAAATAAAAATTCTTCAAGCAACCGTTATGTTGTTTATTTATTTGCATTTTTATGTACTACGCATTATATCCTCAACAATTTCAAATTATCGAGTAAAACAAAATGGAAAAAATTCGTTTTAAAGAAATTTGTTAGAAAATTTGAAAAAATCAAGTAACACTTTCGTCAATTATAAAGTAACCCTACATTATTAAAAAAAGTTGTTAACAGAAATAAGAATATAATGTTGAAGCTTTAATTTTTATGTATTACTTTAAAAAAATTTTAACAGGTGTTCAAGTTACAGGTGTTTAAAAATAGGAAATTTTCAGTTTTTGACCCCTTACAGCTCCTAAACGGGGGGTGATACAAAAAAATACTCATACTTATTTTTAAAGATCTAACTTCTGTCAAAATTGCAAGTTTCCAACTTAAACCGTTTAGAAGATAGAAGGGTTGAAGGATTTTGCAAAATTTGAGTTTCACATAACGGTAAATTAAGACACCGTATGCCACAAATATATATTTATTGTATATATACTTTTAAAGCTAATGAAAGTAGTAATCGTTTGGCGTTTTCAAAATGAAGATATACCTTATACAACTTGTGCTATAACAATTTAAATATAGAGCTTTTTTGAACCTTTGGGGAGCTGTAGCTCCGTAACGGGTGGGGCTACAAAAAAAAGTTATTAAAAATAAAATTAATATTTTTGTGAGATCTATCAGTAGTTAAAATTTCATAGCTCTATTGCAAAAAAAATGTGGAGATCTAAAAGTTAGGTGTTCGAGAGCTACCCTAAGGCTTGGTCCAAACTCAACCAAAAAAAATAGGGAACCTACAAATTACTCCCAAAATATTTTGTGTAAATTTCAAGATTCTAGCTTTCTTAGTTTTTGAGTTAGCGTGCTGACGGACGGACGGACGGACATGGCTCAAAAGTCTTAGAATTTTTTTCTGATCCGATCCATACCTTTGAAGGTATATCTAGCTCGCTTATTTCGAGGTGTTACAAACGGAGGAGTAATTTTATTATACCCGATCCTATCGTACGGGTATAAAGATAATAAAACAAAAAATACCTAACGTAGACTACGTAGCATTGTAAAATATTATCATTTATATGTATAGCAATAGCATATATTGTATAGAAACATAAAATTCGGGAAAAAAAAGAAAAAGAAAGAAAACAAAAGTTCATATATTTCGCCAAAAAGAACTAAAACAATCTCAAAAAAAGTTAAAACTTATTTATTCATTTATTTTTATTATTTATATTAATATTACAAATCAATAGCACAAACAGTGTTGTTATAGAAACTTTTTTCAAATCGTACACTAAATCGTTTCAAAATCGTATTTATCGTATTCTGTATTTTGCAATGGCTACCAGTATTACCACTTCAAAATTTTCAATCCGGACAAATTTGATCGTTTGACTGGAAAAATTTTTAAAAAATCTGGTCCAAAAATTCAGTCAACAAAATTTTAGTGTAAAATCCTGTCAAAAAACCGGTCAAAATAAAAACTTTATTAAGAAAACTGGCTAACCTTTTGTTACTGTTTTTATGAAGTGGTAAAATACTTAAATAAAATAAAAAATAATTTTAAAAATAAACAATATGTATTTTATAAAATAAACAAAAAAAAATTACTTCATAAATTCAACAAAAACCTTATTTCATAAATATAATTACACTATGGGCATTGCAAAAAATTATTTAACTTGAGCTTGGTAACTTAACTATATAATATACATATATCATTAAATATAGGAACATAATAAAGAAAAAAATTATTTCATAAATAGAACAACGTACCTTATTTGCGAGAAGGTAAGTTCTACATTTACAGAAGAATGGGACAAGAATAATAAATGAAAATATTTTAACATCAACGGAAATGAAAATGAGAGATTCGCCAAATATATTAACAAAATTAAGATTTTTAATTTCCAGAAATCCTGAATCAATAGTTTGCAAATCTGATGGCGAGACTAGATTTGGAAATAAAAATAGACTCGTACCAACCCTTATTAAAATTTAGAAAATATTGAATATTGATGAAACTTGTGTATTATATAGTTGTAACTTGTAAAAATATTATTCTAACTACAAATATATACATATTTTTTTTGTTTTGGGTCAAAATTATATTTTTCCTTGTTTTGCGTCAAAATCGTATTTTTTTGTCAAAATAAGCCTAAAAATCGTACATCGTATTTTCCCTTTGAAATTCGTACAAAATACGATAAATACGACGCTATAACATCACTGAGCACAAAGCCATCGACTACTAACTAAGATCATTATATGGTAGGTTGAATACTGTTATTAAATTATATACTAATTTATTTTGTTTATATTATATATTATACATTTACACAATATGTATTTGGTAACAAGGGAAATTTGATTTCAATTAATAAAACTTGTTACCTGTGCAGGATTTGAACCTGCACTACCTCTGTTAATGAGCATATGATAAGGTACATATTTTACAGTTTCTGTAAAATTACCTTAGAAATTTTTCTCATTTTGTTTTCTTTTTTCATAAACTAGCTAGAGAACTATTTAAAAAAATCCTTTTTGAATGAAATAATATTAAAATTTACTTTTTTTTTCTTTTTGCCTCTTTTTATTAGTCATAAAACAGCTGATGATTTGTTACTGTATATGTAAATAATAAAATAAAGATTTTTGTAATAGTATTCGATAATCAACAAAATAATAAAATATACCGATTTCAATATAATAATATTTTTTTTAAAGTTTAGTTATCGTTTGACGTTTAGGCGCTTAAGTTAAAGTATTACTATTGACAGTAAGCGCATGCATCAATGGAGAAGCAAAACAGATGGATAAAAAAGCCATAAATAATTGATTAATTAAAATAAATAAAATGGGAAAAATGATATATGTATGTAATCAAGATTTTTTTTTTATTATTTAATTTTCAAATAATTATAGTTTAGTGTATTATATCTAAGAAAATATTATATTTCCTTTTAGTTAAATAGAATATTTAATACAATTGATATATTATGTATATTTATATGTATAATTATATGTATCAGTATATGGTAAATAAAGCTTTGAATAAATATAAAACTGCTATAAAATGGTAAAACAAAAATAAAATTAAACCAATTTTAATTAATATAATATGTTCAAATAGCAGGCAAATGCAGTTATCTTAGGATGATGACCTGAAAAAGAATATTATTATAGCAGTTGATGATAATGTATAGAATTTTTAATATTTTTAACTGACATTCAGTATTTTATTTGTAATTAAAATTTTTTGTTCTTTAGACTATCTCAATTTTTTTTTAATATTAAATGACATTAACGAAAATTTTTTTTTCGAATATACAAATTTAATTTTAATTCAAAAAAAAAAAAGATTGTATTCGATGTTTGTGTATAAAAAATAATATAAAGCAGAATTTTAATGATAAATTTTATTGATTTTTAAAATATTTGTTGCATTATCAAAAATTCATATGTAAGTTTTAATGTAATGAAATTTATCATTATATATTATATTAAATTATATTAAATTGTAATGTATCACTGATTTTAATTATTTGATTAAATAAAGTAAAATTTTTTTTATTAAGAGCGTTTCCGAACCTATAGCACTTTGTATACTAGACACTTATTTATGAAACTTTTTTAGCCGAAAACTCCGAATAGTATTAATTAGTGTTCTCAGATCAAATGGCACTTTACGCTTAATTATCTGTCAAGTTTGTTATTATTTTTAGTATTATGATACCCGTACTATAGTTGACGAACTTAGCACTAAATTAAAAGTAAACTGTTTTTATACCCGTACGATAGGATCGGGTATAATAAAATTACTCCTCCGTTTGTAACACCTCGAAATAAGCGAGCTAGATATACCTTCAAAGGTATGGATCGGATCAGAAAAAAATTCTAAGACTTTTGAGCCATGTCCGTCCGTCCGTCCGTCCGTCCGTCAGCACGCTAACTCAAAAACTAAGAAAGCTAGAATCTTGAAATTTACACAAAATATTTTGGGAGTAATTTGTAGGTTCCCTATTTTTTTTGGTTGAGTTTGGACCAAGCCTTAGGGTAGCTCTCGAACACCTAACTTTTAGATCCTCACATTTTTTTTGCAATAGAGCTATGAAATTTTAACCACTGATAGATCTCACAAAAATATTAATTTTATTTTTAATAACTTTTTTTTGTAGCCCTACCCGTTACGGAGCTACAGCTCCCCAAAGGTTCAAAAAAGCTCCATATTTAAATTATTATAGCACAAGTTGTATAAGGTATATCTTCATTTTGAAAACGCCAAATGATTACTACTTTCATTAGCTTTAAAAATATATATACAATAAATATATAATTTTGGCATACGGTGTCTTAATTTACCGTTATGCAAAACTCAAATTTTGCAAAATTCTTTAACCCTTCCATCTTCTAAACGGTTAAAGTTGGAAACTTGAAATTTTGACAGAAGTTAGATCTTTGAAAATTAGTATGAGTCGTTTCAGAAATTTTTTTTGTATCACCCCCCGTTTAGGAGCTGTAAGGGGTCAAAAACTGAAAATTTCCTATTTTTAAACACCTGTAACTTGAACACCTGTTAAAATTTTTTTGAAGTAATACACATAAATTAAAGCTCCAACATTATACTTTTATTTCTGTTAACAACTTTTTTTAATAATATAGGGTTACTTTATAATTGACGAAAGTGTTACTTGATTTTTTCAAATTTTCTAACAAATTTCTTTAACGAATTTTTTCCATTTTGTTTTACTCGATAATTTGAAATTGTTGAGGATATAATGCGTAGTACAAAAAAATGTAATTAAATAAACAACATAACGGTTGCTTGAAGAATTTTTATTTATATGATATTGATATATATACATACTTATATAATATCATGTTTATTTACATATCGTATATGTCACTAGTGAATGAATAATAAGAGTATAGATGTATATTATATACCGCCGTATTTACATACATACATGTATTTTATTGTACTTATAAGAAATTTTTCTGTCAATGGAATATTTAAATATAATATAATACAATATTTAAAATTATATTTACTGTTTTGTACTTAGTAAATTTAATATACATTTACCGCTTAGTATTAAATGGTACTATAGAATATTTGAAAAAGTTTTGGATTGATAATCGTTATGTGAAAGTTTAGAATCTGCTTTTGAAGAATGTACATATAAACATATAGTTTGAATATATGTACAACCCATAGTTCTAGAAATTATAAAATTCACCCAAATTATTTTAAAATACTAAAATATTAAAAAAATAATATTGTAAGCAGAGTGACAGGATGTGAACATACTAACGGTTCGTACGGGTATCTAAGAGTTGACAAAGTCAACTGTATTCTTCCTCGTTTTTTCATTAAAACTGAAAAGAAAAAATAATTAAAAAACTATAGAATTACTATATATTTAACAAAAAAATGAATATAAGAAGAGTTGAAAGAGATAGCGTTATTTGAAATAATATTCATCAATAATAGAGAATTTCTACGTTTGTTTAAGTTTATTATGGCCAAATTGTCACTTTTACGTAACTGTAACTCCCGTTTCTTAAATAGTTATCGTTTCGTTTCGTTTATTTTGGGTACCACTTAAGAATTAAAATCTTAATGAATTTTTTCAAGGATATATAAATTAAGTATGAAAGTATGGTGTTTTAACAACTACACCATTGGCTGCATAATACGTAATAAAAACGCGCGTTTTTTACAACAATAACTGGATAAAATAAAATTTTTATTTTGACTGTCATCTGCCCTTGGTGTTTATAGAAAGACGATCGGCAATAGAAAATCTATGAAAATTTAATTTTTTGTGACTAAAATATCTGGCTAATGTCTTCTTATCATTATTTCTGCTTATTTTGAAAGTATGTACTTTGTAAATTTATGGTTCGTGAGGTAAGGAATTATTTTAATGTTTTTTTTTAATGTTTTTTTTTTTAAGTGTTACGCGTCAGTTAAGTATTACTCTTACGTTTAAAATTAGGGTTTTCTATAAATAGCAGTTACAAATTTTTACCTAAATTATATAATAATTTTTTGACAGTGATTTAAAACAGGTTTAAAAATGATAAAAACTTTTTGTTACTCACATGTCGAATAATACTTAAAAAAAATATTCTATATTTACTTGTACATATTTTTGTGTTGTTTATCAAGAAGCTGATAAGTAAAATGTCATTAACTTTTTATACTTTAATTTCATTATATCTTTACTACTTTTATATATAACATCCAGATTTTAAAATCTGTAAGGAAATAACAGAGAAAAATTTAATCAGAAATCAGTAACCCGTACCTATATAATGTTTTTTTTTTTCAAATTTCTTTGTTGTGGTTTTTATATAATATGTAATATGTTGGGTTTATAACATTTTCATTCTTTAGAAAATTGAATTTATCGATTCTTTGTGCCTAATACTTTTAAAAGAAATTTTTTGCGAAAAAAAACCAAATTGTGGTTTTGTTCAGATGGAAAATTTTTCATTCTTTTTAAGATCTTCTTTTTGTATTAGTTTTTTTACTAATGTAGCAGACAGGTGGGATTTAGATATTAGTACAAATGACAATGAAAGTTTTATACAATGCAGTGTTTTACATATTTTAAATTATTTAATTTGAATTTTAGAAAACAGAAATTAATAAAATTTCCTTAGAAGTTTATAATATATTGTTTATTTTTTGATTTGATCTTTTTCAGTCAAACAAATTTAATATTAGAATTTCGGTTTACATAATGACTTCATGTAATGAAGACAATGACTTCATCTAATGACTTCATGAGTACAAAATTTTTAAAGTTTTAAAATAAATATTTTGAATTTAATAATGTAAAATAGAATTTTAGATTTATACTTAAAAAAAAAATAGTGTTATATATAACAGACTTATAGTGTTATGAACAGTATTTTAATAACCGGACCATTTGGTTAGACCAGATTGAAAATATGGGTATATTTATGAACTACAATAGATAGTAAGGTTTTAAACCTTTAAATAGTAAGGTAGGATCAAAATGAATATCTAGGGAAGTGAGATTGATTTTCAATATCAGTCGAACATAGTACTTGAATGGAAATCTAAATTAAAGGGAAAAAACCCAAAAAAAAAAAAGTTTTATCACGAAATAGTAGATAATGGTTAGAATCATAATTTTCTTCGAATTTCATTGTAAGGTAACTAAATAATTTATAAAAGCTAGTTTATGTAAAAATATAATATTGGTGTTTTACTTTTTGTGTTTTGATTTAAATAAATTAACAGGTAACAGGTGTCTAAAAATAGTACGATGCTCAATTTTTGACCCCCAATAACTTTAAAGCAGGGTAAGTACAAATTTTTTTTTAGTTTTTTTTTAGTTTTTTTTTTTTCCTAAGGGAGGTGGGAATCTTCCAAAGACACCAAGAATTTCCCCCTTGGTAGTGTCAGATTCTTACTGACTAAACCCACCTCCCCCTTTAGCCAATATAATGGGATGAAACCCTTGCCAGCGAACGCAGTATATTGGCTAGGGAGTAGGGATAGGAAAGGATAGGAAATGGATACGGAAACATTGGATTGGGAGTGGGATTGTAAGGAAACAATGAATCCGCCTATTATTATTATTATTTGCTAACAGTAATTAAAGCCGTCACAACAGTTACAACATGTAGTAGTAGTATATAGTAAGTACTACATGAGGTAATTATTGAAGGCAACCCCCACTGTCACTCTAGTGGTTACTATTATTGGTATTAAGTATTCTTATTAATAGTATTATTATTTTACTACAGAGTCAGCGCCATCAGTGGATTACAACGTGCAGCAGTATATAACACCTTACTTGCATGATATAACCAAAGATGGCTTTACTGTAGCAGCTAATTATTATTATTATTATTATAATTATTGTTATTATTAATTACTATTATTATTATTATTATTACTATTATTATTATTATTATTATTATTATTATTATTATTATTATTATTATTATTATTATTATTATTATTATTACTATTATTATTATTATAATTATTGTTACTATTACTATTATTATTATTATTAATATTATATTGTTATTATTACTACTATTAATTATACGATATATACATTATTACGATATAAAAGTACTACATATTTTTTATTTATGACCTGACCGGGGTTTGAACCCAAGACCCTTCGATTGAAAGGTTGGCGACTTAACCACTGCGCCATGAGTCGGATAGTTATACTTATTTTCCAAGTTTTTTTTGCTCTAAATGGAATACAGAGGAACCAAAATGAAGTTTCGGTAAATGTAAATTTAAAATTCCCAAAAATTATACAATTTTTTTTATAAATTTATAAGGTTTAGAAAGTATTCTGTCCTTTCACGTTTTTAGATTAGAGCGAGGCTTTAGCTGCGTATTCGGTGGGGCTGCAAAAAAAAAATTATTTAACAAAATTAATTTCTTAATGACATCTAAAATAGTTAAAATATTTTTGCTACTTCTTCAACGTTTCAAAAGTTTTGTAGACCAGAGGACTGAGTAAAAGAAATAACAACTTTTTAAAAAATATTCTAGCAGGTGCGTCAAATACACTCTAAAAATTAAGTGGGATTATAAATTCTAAATAAGCAAATGTGTATTTCTAATCCTTAAAAATAATTATATATTTTAGAGAAATTTTATATTGCCAACGATTTTTAAATGTGTACCTGTAATACTGACTCTTGTGTATTTTTATATTCTTATATTTTTATTATATTAACTAATAAATTATCATCCAAAAAGGTTAAAAATGAATCATGTATAGGTATAGTAGATTTTATTTTACGTAATCGTGAATTTCTCTAAAGATTTATAGAATCGCAAAAACATTTTTTGATTTTAAAGTAAATATGGATTTAGATTCATCAAGGTACTTTCAGATTACTCTTATTTTCTTAGGAATAGGCAATTTCTTTAAAGAACTTAATAAAACTGGGTTTCGCGGTTTCATATTGGATTGGTTTAGCTCCTGTCTCATAGAGGAAAAACAAATAAATAATAGAAATAATAATATTTAATGGAAGTTTTAGTTCTTTAAAACATGTTCGAGTTTGGGTACCTTAAAGGTCATTCCTGTGGGACGAACCTTGTTTAACATTTCTATTAATTCTCTATTCTTCCAGAAATTCTTTGGTAAATTTTTGATATTGTTTGTTACTTAAAATTTGACTTAAACCTAATTAGGCAGTGGTTTTATTTGCACAAATTAGTTATTAGTCCAAAAATTAAGTATATGTGTTTCACTTTGTCAAATTTTCCAATATTAATTATTATCTACTTTATCATTCTCATATAGTTGTAAAAAATTCCCTATTTCTGTAGATAACACGCACATGATTTCTTTTATAGACAATTTTTCGTGTTGTGAATCGTGTTTTATTGTTAATTGTATTAAAACCTTCAAATATCTTGGAGTTTTAATTGATAATGGTTCACATTGGTCAGATCACTATTCTTATTTGAAAAAAAGTTTAAACAATGTCAACCGTCATCTGTACCATTTGCAAAAATTTTGTTTCTTGAACCTCTTCACAGTTGATTTTGGTATATTTAACTTGAAACTTTAGTATGCTATTTCCTGTTGGCAGGGGCGAACATGTTTTAGCAGGATATGTTGATTGCTATTATTGTCATAAGAATATGCCATTCGGATAATTTCAAGAAAAAATTGTTTCACTTCCATACTTCCACTTTTCAAACTTAATATTCAAACTTTTAAAACTTAATATTCTTCTTCTTCCTAACCTTTATTTTTATAAAACGCTGAAAATATTCTTTATAAAGTCGAGCTATTTCTGAACCTCATATTTCAAGTTATAATTTAAAAATTAATTAATCGAATTTTGCTTCGATTCTTCTGGTCCACACTTCTTATTTTGGTCACTTTTTCGATATTTTGGCTCCAAAAATTTTAATAAACTTCCTAGCTTTATAAAAAATGACAGAAATTCATATTCTTTTTGTTCTAATGTATATGTCAATGGCTTTTTCAATTTAACATATCAGAAATTGAGATTTTTTTTGTATAATTTCTCAGTATATTCTTTACTTATATTCTTTTTGTGATTTTATATCTTGCTCAAATTTTTGAATGTTTAAATTATATTTTTTGATTTTAAATAATTTTTTGCGTTTTTAGCCCATTTCCAAAAAATTTTTTGAAAAACTGTGGCTATTAGTTTCACTCTGTCCGTCTGTTTACAAAACATCTACACCTTTAAAAATAGAGAAAAAAAATTTGAACCATGGGCAGGTCTCATTAAAAAATTAATGTTTTAGAACAACTTTTTCATGTAGTCCCATCCATTAGGGAGCTACAAGCCCTCAAACTTTGAAAAAGCCCTATTTTTAAATACGTATATCTCATGTTCTGATTAACATTTTGTCAATCTGAAAACGCCATTCGACAGGAATGTTTTGTACCTTTGTAAATCAATATCAAAATTATATATATATTTTTTAAATTTAGTATGTGAAAATATACATACATGTATAATACATGTATGTGAAAACCAAATTTGCATGATTTTTCTACTTTCATAACTCAGGAACGCTTTCAGATATTTTGAGTCAAGAAATAACTTTTAGATTTAGTTTAAGTTTACTCAGAAAATTTTTTTTGGATCATACCCTGTTTATTAGAGCTCAAAAATAGAAAATTTGCTATTTTTAAACACCTGTAACTTAGGCACCTGTATACATTCAGTAATATATTTTTACATATATATTAACGGTTTTTCTTAGTTATATAGGATTCCGGATTTACAGTCCCTCAAAATTGCAAAAAAGTCCTATTTTCACATTTTTTCTTATATGAAATTTTCAAATTTTGGTACACGCCACAATTCTAAACTGTTGTAAAAATTAATTTTTCAATATATCCACTCTTTACTCTGGGCTTGTTATCGAATATTTTTTAATTTTTGAAATGTGCTTTTTTGAAAACCCTTTGTTTTTTCCATTACTTTGTTTTCAGTTCCTTTTCTAGCAACAGTTTAAAAAATTTTTATTTTTTTACAATTAAAATTCTATCACTTTTACTCTATTTAAATTTTTTCTTTTTTAAATAAGGTGACAACAATTAAAACTCATTTTTCATACTATTTTATTTATTTTCTAAAGAAAAAAAAATAAGAAATTAAATCAATTTAAAAACTAAAGTCATTAAAAAGTTGAAAAGAGATTTTTTTTTTTTATTTAAAGAATAAGATAAATAAAATATGAAAAATGATGTCTGCACAATTTGGTTTTATTTGACTAGAGGCTGTTTTAACTTTTTACATTTCAGTACCCTTAAAGTTTTATTAATTAAACTTGAAAGAACGTTTTCTTACTTTGTAACTTTTTTTTCTCCTTTTTGTTCGTTTATTCTTAAAATTCTTCTGAATCTGAGTGTGGGTTAGTTAATTAAATGTTTATGAGTAGGTTGTCATAATGTATTTGAGAAGTGAAATAATGTAAAATAGGTTACATAAAAATTATAGGCTTATCATGATTTATTAAAATGTTTTTCTTATAAAAATTCTACAGTAAAAAAAAAATAAAAGTTGATAGATATTAAAAGAAAATTACGATTATTTTAAAAAATCTTTTCTATAGCATACTTTTCCTAGAGAAACTGTTGAAAGACTAAGCACCTGCCTTTAGGATCAAAAACTTAGAATTTTGTTATTAATGTAATAAATCAACTAAATAAAAAATTTAAAGGCAAAATTCTATGCGGAAAAATATAAGCCTTCATTGTGGTAGAGGAATTATTTGAAAACGAAAAAGTGTGCAGTAGAGTAGACTGTGTCACATCTGGGATACCCATATGAACATAATATATCTATGCTGTTTTCATAACACTTGATCATCTTTCACAAAATTTCAGATGTTTTCATACCGACGTTATAAGTACCAAAATATATTTATGTAAATTTTGGAGCTGTATGACAGCTAACCGTAATATTGCCATAAAATGTGATCATCTTTTGTAAAATTTCAGACATCTAGCTTCATTAACTTTCAAGATGTGCAAGCTACCTAAACCTGCAGTTGCTCTAGCCCAACAAAATTTTACAGAAATTGTTAACATGCAATCCAACATCTTTTTACAAAATTTCAGATACCTAGCTCGGAATTTATTTTCTATTACTAGAATAGACTCGGAATTATTTTCATTGAAAAAGAGAAGTTGTATGGCAGCTACTGGAACCTGTTGCACCAGCATAAAGAAATTTGAATTCAAGTCTGAACTGATACATACCTTTGAGCTTAAATCTAGCTGAATTCTTTATAGGTGTCACAAACGTAAAAAAGATTAAGGCTGCTTTCTTTTAAAACAAAAAGCTTATATTATATAGAAAGAACATCATTTTTTTTTTCTTTAATTAAATAGATTTTGGATTGTTTTATCATTCTACTTTTACTTTCTAAAAACAATCTGATAATACTGTGCTTATATTTGAATTCTGTAAGGTGATACAATTTATTTCTCTGTATAGTTAAATTTATCATAAAGACCGCAAAGACTTTTTATCAAAAAAGTAATTAATTACACTTTAATTTCACTGATTTTTTAAAAAAGTCTTGGATAAGTTTTCTCCTTGTTTTTTTGTTTGGAAACAAAGTAAAAAAAATATAAATAAATATAAAAGTTCCATCTGGTGTATAAAAAAAATATCGATTTTTTATTGATTAAATGTTTCTTATTTTTAATTTGCAAAGTTCTTTAATAAATTTTTGAATGACTTTGAAGGAAATTTAAGTTTTAATATGTATATGTATTTTTGGTGGAAAAATTTTTCATTTTCATAATTTTCTAAGTTTTTACAATACAATTTTTTATATCTTTATTAATTATTTAATTAAAACTTGTTTCCTTTTTAATTTAAAAAAAAAAAAAAAAAAAAAAAAAAGATGCAAATGAAGTGGGATAAAAATTGTATCAATCAATTATATAAAGTAGTATGAAATGATTAATTAAAGTTTATAGAAGAGAAAAATTTAAAGTTTTTGAAAAGGGAAGGAATTGTAAATTTAAAAATGGTTAAGAGAATAAAAACAACAACAATGTTGAAAGTTTTATAAGATCATAATTGAAATGAATTGGACATTAATATCATGTTGATTTTGTTTCATATTTTTAATAAAATTGAATGCCTTTTGTTTAAATTAAACACCTTTTCCTTCAAAAATTTAACAAGAAACCTCAATTTAATTTTAAATATAACTTTAAAATAATTTTCATAACTTTTTAAAATCTTCAAATAATTCTATAAATTTCTTGTTCCTAATATAAATATATTTTGCTGTAAGGATTCATATAAATCTCCCTCTTAAATGGATATATAATCCTCTATATAGCTCACTTGGGTTTAGATTTAAGTATTACAGAAAATAAAAGGGATCATTCTTGGTGTACCTATAGTTTTTTTTATTTAAATTGAGATAAATAAAATTGTCAAAGTTAAAAAATTATACACCAAAATGGTTGAGTAAGTTATATCGACTTGGGAAAAGTATCATCAATTTACAAATAATTGTTGCTGGTATTGATGATAATAGACATGCCATTCCTAAGCGCCTACTGAAGAAGTGATTCAAATCGTGATTTTGTAATCAACTCCAAAATCCTTGTTAATTTGTCTTCTAAATACATATTTCAGTAACAAAGCATTCAAAATAGTGAAACCATCATTAAAGAATGATACAAAATTCTGTACATAAACCACCACTAAACACCAAAATTCCAAACACAATTTTAGGGAGAAGAAACTTACATGATTTAAATTCAAAATTACTGAAGCCAATTCGCATTTTGTTTTCATTAATTCTTTTTAGGTTTTTATCCTTCCTTACAAAAACATTGATAGTTAAGGTTTTAAGTATTTTGCTGTTTGATGTAAAGATATCGACTGGTAGAATTAATTACATGTTTAACAAAATGTATTCTCAAGAACAGATTATATTAAAAAAAGAATTTTAATGAAAATTATACTGAACTGAGGCGAGGTTAAGAGTGCACTTTAAGGTGTTAAACAAATAAAAAAAAAAGTTTTTTAAATCTGCTTTTGTGAAGGTTATCATAAGTTTTTGGTAGAACTATCATGTGAACTAAAAAGATAACTCTTTAAACTAGCAGTAAGTTATATATGTGCTTCAAACTTAATAATATGATAAATACATTTAATTTTATTATATGAATATGTTTTTTTTGTATTTGTTGCAAAAACTATTCTTTAGTTACTTAACTATGATAAGGTACTGTGTCTGAAAAACTAAAGGTATTTAATTTAATGAAATCAAAAGATATTTTTTTAGAGCATCCAAGTGGTTTTAATTTAAATTTTTTTTTAAAGTTTTCTTAAGAAATTAGATACATTGTTTTTCTTTTGTGTTTCGCTTGTCATCTGGCAACAAACGCATAACTATAAACTTATATTTTTAAATTTTGCCTCCAGCTTTTATATTAATTTCATAGACTTTAAAACTTATATATACTTATATTTATGTATTTATTTGACATATTGAAATAAACTTTTTCAAAGAAATCTCGATTGTAACAATATAGTTTAGAAAATTACAGAAAAATTTGCTATTAAAAATTTATTTTCTACTTTTTAGTTCAAAAAAGCTGTTTTTTAAAAATTTTTTTTATTTATTTTATTTTATTCTTTTTAGTAACGACAAATATAAGTATTGAATTTTTTTTTTCCTTGTTTAATTTTGAATTTTTACAGTTGCCCTCACAGTCTATAATTATATTATTACCTGTTATAATATAGAATATATTGAATTTTTTTATTATTAATTTATTGTGGCAAAATTTTTAAAAAATTAAGAAAACGTTGCATAGCTATAAAATTTAAAATTTAAATAAAAATATTGCAATTTTATAATGTTCTTTATTTTCACTTAAAAATGCGACCCTTTGAAAACTTTGATTTATATACTGCCTTGTTTTATCTTTCTTTTATAGCATGACATTTTAATATTTCTTTTTTTCTATCTGTTATGTGTGTAAATATCAGATGTGCACATATACATAAGAAATAGCCTTTAAAAATATTTAAAAAACAATCAAAGTAACATTTTTTGTTCTCTTTTTTTCTATTCGTTTTTATTTTTCTTCCAGTATTACATTTTACTTTTTTTTTTCTGTTATTTAGGTACACTAAGAACTTATTTTTTAGCACATTTCCAAAAAATTTTTGAAAAAATGTGCTTATTAGTTTCACTCTGTCCGTCCGTCCGTCTGTTTACAAAACTTCTACACCGTTAAAGATAGAAAAAAAAAATTTTAACCATAGTTAGGTCTCATAAAAAAAATAATTTTGTGGAACAACTTTTTCATGTAGCCCCCCCCCCATTACGGAGCTACAGCCCCTCAAACTTTGAAAAAGCTCTATTTTTAAATGCATATATCTTATGTTCTGCTTAAGATTTTTTCAATCTGAAAACGTCATTCGACAGGTATTTCTTTTATCTTTGTAAATTAATATCAAAATTTAACCAATTTTTTAAATTTAGTATTTAAATTTACCGTTATGTGAAAACCAAATTTTGCATGATTTTTCTACTTTCATAACTCCGGCACGCTTCTAGATAGAAGCTTGAAATTTTGAGGCAAGAAAGAACTTTTAGAATTAGTATAAGTTTGCTCAGAAAATTTTTTCGGATCACCCCCTGTTTATGAGCTATTAGGGCTTAAAAATTGAAAATTTGCTATTTTTAAACACCTGTAACTTAGGAACCTGTACACATTTTACTTTTGCAAGATATAAAAATTAAAGCTACAATAATATATTTTTACGTGTGTTAAAGATTTATTTTAGTTGTAAAGGGTTCCAAAGTTGCAGCTCTTCAAAATTGCAAAAAAGCCCCATTTTCAGATGTATATATATAAAACAATATCAAAATTATGTAATGCTTTGTAATTTACGATTTAAATTTACCGTTATGTGCAAACCACATTTTGCATGAAATTTCTTTTTTCATAACTCCGGCACCCCTTTAGATAGGAACCTGAAATTTTGAGACAACTTTTAGAATTAGTATAAGTTTCCTCAGAAAATTTTTTGGTAACACCCCCTCTTTAAGAGTTATTACGCCTCACAAATTGAAAATTTGCTATTTTTAGACACCTGTAACTTAGGCACCTGTACAAATTTTTCTTCGGCAAGACATGAAAATTAAAGGTTCAATAATATATTTTTATGTGTGGTAACGGCTTTTCTTAGTTATATAGGATTCCGGACTTACGGCCCCTCAAAATTTCAAAAATGTCCTATTTTCACATTTTTTCTTATTACATGAAATTTTCAAATTTTTGTGCAAGTCGCAATTCTAAACAGTTTGTATTGAGTTTTGGAAATGTGCGCTTTTAAAAACCGTTGGTTTACATTCTACCTTGTTTTTTTTAATATTAAATTTATGCATACAGTCTATTTCAAAAATAGAAATTATTAGCTATAGAACATTCTAAATTTGTTTTTGTTCGTTTATGTTTACCGTCCATTCATATAAATATAACTGTTGCCTACATATTAAAAAATAATAAATCGATAAATCAACTAAATATGTAGTTGGGAATTTGGGAATTTGGTGTGACTGTGTTAGCAGATTTTTAATAGTACAGCACACATAAAAATATGCATACCATTTTTGTACATGTTTGTACCTACATACATATGTACTGTAGTAAAAAAATTTGGTTTTAAAAGTATGTAATTGAGAATATATTACATTGCTTACTTCTAAATGCTGATGTTTTTGAATTAAAAAAATATTATTTTGCTTTTTCTAGACGATGTAGATATACATATATGTATGTATGTACATAACATATATTTATGATTAATTCATAATTATTGTTATTGAAAAGAAAAATATTGTTGTTATTCACTATTTTTAAAAAAAACTGGATTTCTTATTTTTAATATATTCTTTTTGTTGTTTAATGTTTTTACAAATTTGGAAATATATTCTTAGTTTTTATGTTTCAGAAAAAGGCATTAGTGGTGCAGATCATCATTTCCTAATATATCTTAATTTAAAAGCAGCTCCCAATTTAGATATCAATGTTAGGGCCATAATATGCCATTTTAATAAGTTAAGAGTTTCGAAAGAAAAGCCCTATTTTAATTATAATTAAGAAAGGAAAAACACATATGTATATAAATATTATAAATAAACACATTGCTTTTATAAATAAAAATGTATACTAAAAATCAATTGATTTGATGAAAAAAAACTTAAATTTAACACTTGCTTACTAAATTTTAAGTAAATGCATATTAAATTTTACACTGTGTTCTCAAGTGCGGCACATTAATTTGTTTACACATTCATATCTTTCAAATTCATCGCTTTCAAACCAAAAATATTTTCGAAGCACATATTATTACATATTTTGAAGTATGTACCTATGTATATGTACGCATACAATGCAATGGCTCCATAAAAAACAATAGTCTTTTATAGAAAAAAAATAACATTTATGTAGTACGTATACGTATTGGTATTGGGATTGGTGAGTTTAGTAAATTTAGATAAAATGTTTTATTTTGGTTCTGTAATAATTCTGTTAAAAATTCTGTTATATCTTTGTATGAAAATTTAATTTTGAAATTAAGCTAATTTCTCTAATGTTTTTCGATATTATTATTTTAAAATCATGTATTGTTATCGGGATCTGATCCAAGCAAGTTAATAAAAAGCTGTTAAAAAGAAAGATAAAACAAGGCAGTATATAAAACAAAAGGCCAACAAAGTTGTGACTTACACGAAAATTTCTAAATTTTTTTAGAATTTTTTTATGTAATAAAAAATTTCTTCAATTTTAAGGAAACACTACATAATTAAAAAAAAAATTTTGTGTTTTACAGTAAATAAATTTGAGCAAATGCTTAAGTTACAGATTTTTAAAAATAGCAAATTTTAATTTTTTGAAACCTAATAGCTCTTAAATAGGTAGAAAAAGAAAACTTTTCTGAGGAATCTTATTCTCCAAGATGAATCTCCCCTGTTCAATTCAAGGTTAAGACTAACAATGTTCCGTAAATGCGGGGATACGAATTTAAAAATTTTACACTTAACGGTAAATTTTAATACTAAATTTCTAAAAAAATTTTAAAT
The DNA here is from genome assembly GCA_947095535.1 of Poecilobothrus nobilitatus. Lineage (NCBI taxonomy): Eukaryota > Metazoa > Arthropoda > Insecta > Diptera > Dolichopodidae > Poecilobothrus > Poecilobothrus nobilitatus. The sequence goes on from OX352774.1 coordinate 73,351,165, forward strand.
TTTCAAAAATAAATATTCAAATATGAAGGACTTTTTCTAACGTTAAGGGACTGTAGTTTCTTAACGAGTAGAACTACATGAAAAAATTCGTTTACAAAACAATTTTTTTATGAATTCTATCTACGGTAAAAAAGTGGGCGGGCGGAAAGTAATAAAATTCTTCAATGAATATTTCTTATTAAAAATATATTTATGGAAGAATGTTTTTCTAAAAGGGCGAACTAAGTTGGAATCTATCTAAATTTATATTCTTTAATTAATTTAAGAGAACAGTCGGTTTTATATCCTTCTCGAAGCTTGTAATTTTCTTTGAAATTTTTCGTTTGTTCGTTTAAGAAATTCTTATAAAGTTTTTGTTTTAATTTCCAGATTTTTTAGAGCATCTATATTTTGTTAAAGTTTTCAAAAGAAAAGAATACTTAATTAACCAGTGGTTTGAGGATAATTACCAAAATTTATTTCAAAATTTCTGGCTAATTCCTTTATTTTACTCTGTGACAAAACTACTTCTCCGTGTGAGATAATGCAATAAGATTGTAACCATGGTTAGTTCTTATAAAACTAACCATGAGAACTTTTTTATGTATTTTTATGTATAGCTCATTTTGCTAAGGGGCGTGAATCATCTCAATGTTGGAAAAAGGCATGTTTTGAATATAACCCAAGTTCCACTAATTACTTACTTAAAACCACAGGAAACTTCCCAAACATTAAAAACTTTATATAAATATCTACAATGAATTTAAAAATGAGTGTTCAACAAAACTAGAGCTGCTAATGTTAAGACACAAATATTTTTGTTTACGTGATTCATTTTAGTTAATTAATTATTAAGCATTTAATTCAAAAAAAAAAAAAATTTCTTTATGTTGTATCTTTAGGCAAGAAAGTAATAATCAATATTTTTTTAATGAATGATATTTTCTTTTCCTAGAACATGAATTAAAAACAAAAGAGAGTGACAAGGAAAACGTTAATTATTATGTTATAGATACTCAATAAAATATTCATTGATAAGTTGAAAGTTTTTTTTATAGAATTAGCGATGATGAGTAAAAATTAATCAGTGTTAATGAATATAGGTTGTATAATATAAGACTTATGATTTATAATATTAAGGTTAAGGTAAATGATTTTTTGTGTGTATATTGTCTTTTTCTTAATATTTTTCTAATTATGTAAGATAAGAGTTAATCAAATACAGTGATTTTCAGAAACAATCAGAAACTAAATTTAACTCAAATATTTTCGTTTTTATTTTTAACCTTTTTTTATCCTCAGATTTGATGATGTCTTAATAAATCTGAAGGTAATTGATTAAGTGACTTATGGCGTTGTGGTTAAGTCGCCAGCCTTTCAATCGGAGGACCTTGGGTTCAAATCCCGGTCAGGCAGGAAAGGGTGAAGTGGGTTTAGTCGATACAAACGAAATGTCATTAAATTTGATACTGAAGCACATAACTATAATACCTCTTAAAACAAAAATTTAATTTTGAGTATTGTATTTCTTATGCCGATTTTATATTGATTTTAAATTTTGTTAAATAATTCTTAAAAACACTACGATTTTGTTTAATAATTTCTCTTAATTTTAAGATTTTAAACTTTTGATATAAAATAAATTTTTTGGATCTTTTGAAATGAAAAATTATTCAGTCCTTTAATGAAGTACAAAATAATAAATTAAAATTATTGATCCGCAGTAATTTGGAAATACATAGAATATACTTGTAATATGCATATTAATCTTATATTTGTTTAATTTTTGAAAACTATATATATATGTAAGTAACTAACCAGAAAAAAAAATAGAAAAAATAATAAAGCGAAGGGAAATTATTCCAGATTTTTGCAACAATTATTTTGAAAGATCTTTTATGTACTTCTTTATAAAAATACAATTTAATATTTTTTCCATATATTTTGTATAATAAGAACAATAAAAGGTATGGATTATAATAGAGTTCTTTGATTCTGAGGGGAAAAAGATACGCTTTCCATAAAAGTCAATAATAAAAAAAAAAAATGTTTAGAATTTTAAATTTAAAAAAAAATAGTTTTTTAAGGAACTCAGGAATTTAATTTAAATATTTAAAATAGAAATGGTTCAAAATGTCCACGGTCAGGTCAAAAATAATATATAAAATATAATAAAATATAAAATAAATAAAATATTAAATTAATTGAATACTTGTACCGAGATGGTCCATATGCTAGAGGCAATAGGGTCCTAAAAATATCAGCAGATATTTATATCTGTACAATATAGGTAATATAAAAAAAACGAGAAAGAATACAGTTGACTTTGTCAACTCTTAGATACCCGTACGAACCGTTAGTATGTTCACAGCCTGTCACTCTGCTTACAATATTATTTTTTTAATATTTTAGTATTTTAAAATAATTTGGGTGAATTTTATAATTTCAAAAACTATGGGTTGTACATATATTCAAACTATATGTTTATATGTACATTCTTCAAAAGCAGATTCTAATCTTCCACATAACGATTATCAATCCAAAACTTTTTCAAATATTCTATAGTACCATTTAATACTAAGAGGTAAATGTATATTAAATTTACTTAGTACAAAATAGTAAATATAATTTTAAATATTATATTATATTGTATTTAAATATTCCATTGACAGAATAATTTCCTGTTAGTAGAATGAAATACATATATGTAGTAAATACTGCGCTATATAATATACATCTATACTCTTATCATTCATTCACTAGTGACATATACGATATGTAAATAAACATGACATTATATAAGTATGTATATATATCAATATCATATAAATAAAAATTCTTCAAGCAACCGTTATGTTGTTTATTTATTTACATTTTTTTGTACTACGCATTATATTTCAACAATTTCAAATTATCGAGTAAAACAAAATGCAAAAATTCGTTAAAGAAATTTGTTAGAAAATTTGAAAAAATCAAGTAACACTTTCGTCAATTATAAAGTAACCCTATATTATTAAAAAAAGTTGTTAACAGAAATAAGAGTATAATGTTGAAGCTTTAAGTTTTGTGTATTACTTCAAAAAAATGTTAACAGGTGTTCAAGTTACAGGTGTTTAAATATAGGAAATTTTCAGTTTTTGACCCCTTACAGCTCCTAAACGGAGGGTGATACAAAAAAAATTTCTGAAATAACTTATACTTATTTTCAAAGATCTAACTTCTGTCAAAATTTCAAGTTTTCAACTTAAACCGTTTAGAAGATAGAAGGGTTAAAGGATTTTGCAAAATTTTAGTTTCGCATAACGGTAAATTAAGACACCGTATGCCACAACTATAAATTGATTATATATATGCTTTTAAAGCTAATAAAAGTACTAATCGTTTGGCGTTTTCAAAATGAAGATATACCTTATACAACTTGTGCTATAACAATTTAAATATAGAGCTTTTTTGAACTTTTGGGGAGGTGTAGCTGCGTAACGGGTGGGGCTACAAACAACGGGTGAGAAGTAATTTTATTATACCCGATCCTATCGTACGGGTATAAAAATAGAAATAGATATTTTGTTTATTAAATTATAAATTTCATTATTTTTTAAGGAGATTTTTAGTTAAACTTTAAAAAAGTTGTTTGTTACTTGAACAATGATGATACCCAAATTATTAAGGTTAGAAATACAAAATCAGAGTGGCAACCAATTATAAGCAGTAACATTTCTTGAAAATTTATCAAACAATTTTGAGTTAAAATAACCACAATTTTAGTTAAATTTATAAATATTTTTTTTTTAAATCTTTTGCTTTTTGTACTCTCTGAAAACTGCGTATGTAATACAAATTTTAATAGCCCACATCCGAGAGGAAAAGGGCCAATAAATTTGTTTATAATATTTACTGTTATAAATAAAATCTTTCTAAATCTAAATCTAAACAAATTTTAAAAAGTGGTGATGTAATTATTTAACTATTAACTGTTATCAGTTCTTAATACGTATTCAAAAATTTTTGAAATAATTATTAACCAACATTTAATCTTATTCATGATAAAAAAATGATTTCCTAAATAAAGAATAATGTGGTTTCAAAAAAAAAAATTCAAATACTGCTGTCACTTGCATATATCCACTTTAACTCCAAAGATATTGATGAAGAGAATTATGTTGTCTGTGTTTTCTTTGACTTTCAGAATGCTTTCGACTGTACTGGTCATGAAATTCTCTTGTATAAACTTAAAAAAATGAATTTTTGTTTAAATGAAACAAAGAATGTCAAAACTTATTTATAGAACAGCAAACCTATTTCAAAATTATATAAGTGATATCTTATATTTAAATTTGAAAGATCAGATACAGTTCTATGATGATGAACCGGTAGAAATATAGAAATAAAAGTTTAACTACGAATAGGCATCGCCAAAAAACTAGTTTTGTGGAACAACTTTTTTCTGTAGCCACACCTGTTAAGGAGCTACAGCCCTACAAAGGTCAAAAAAGCCATATCTTTAAATTAACACAGGTTCTATAAGGCATATTTTCAATCATGAAACACCAAACGATAGGTGGTATTATAACTTTACAAATATATATAAAATAAATATGTGGCATGACAAAGTGGTATTTTAATATACCGTTATGTGAAACTAAATTTTTGCAAAAATTTGGAACCCTTCAATCCTTCAAATGGTTTAACTTAGAAGCTTGAAATTGAGAGAAGTTAGATATTTGAAAATAAGTATGAATCATTTCAGGAAATAAATTTTTGCGCCTCCAGTTTAGGAGCTCTAAGGGGTCAAAAACTGAAAATTCTCGTTTTTTAAACACCTGTAACTTGGACACCTGTTCAAATTTTTTTGAAGTAATATACAAAAATTAAAGCTTCAACATTATATTTTTGTTTGCGTTAATATTTTTTCTTAATAATATAGGGTTACCTTATAATTAACGAAAGTGTGATGTTATTTTTCTCAAGTTTTCCTTATTGTTTTCGTTATTGTTTTCATTATTATTCATAATTTAACAAGTAATGGAATTCTTATATCACATTTTTCAAAAATAATGAAAAATTTATTTAATACTTTCACTCTATCTGCCGGTTCATCTCTTTTTCTATATTTCTGCTATCAGTTTATCTAGTTATGAAACTTCTAAACCGTTTGTGATAAAGAGAAGCGAAGCTAACGGTTATAATTCAATTTCTACTGAATTGTCAATTCGAAAACGACGCTAAACAACCGGAAATTTTTAATGCATTATAAATTAAGTGACATATAATTAAAATCAAAAGTAATAGCATAATTTTTGAAATTTAAAATTTAGATGTATTATTATAAATCTTTTTATCCCGTATATGATCTATAAGTTTATTTTTGAGAGCGATAAGATTTTTAAATAAGATCGTAAGTTACTTCAGAAAAAACATTTATTATTTTCTTTTGTTTTGGAGGTAATAATGAGTCAAAAATTGAATATTTGTTTTGGAGTTTACTGGATACTTGTGCAAATTTTTCAAAGTTTAGTTTCCAAAAATTTGAGCTAAAATATTTTATTTTTTACATGGCATGTTAACGCTTTAATACTAAAAAAGATTTGCCTAAAATTAATGAAAAGAAACACTTAATTTTTCTTCATTTAAAAATTTCTAAGAAATATTAGAAATTTTGATGCAAAATAAGTTACAATTCTATAATTTTAGTTTTTTAATGTCATTTTTTTTAAATTTTCACCTTTAAAAATTTTTGATTTTTGACACTGCTTTGTTCTTTTTGTTTTTCTTATAAAGTTTTATGCAAAAATTAACAATTGGAGTTTATTCTGATGGTTTCGCATTAAATTATTTTATTTTCTTCTTTTATTTGTATATGTAATGTGTCCCACATGATTTTTTTTTTTTTTTTAATTTACCTTTTACAGCACATCTCATAACACTTGATTTTCTTGTTCGATGGCATAAAAATTACAAAATTAATTGAATTCGTTTTTTGCAAAAACATTACAATTGAGAATTGAAGAAAATTAAAAAACAATAAAATTTTGATTTTACTCGCCCTTTCTACTTAATTTCTGAATGAATTGGATCAGAATTCAGAACAGAACTAAATTAACCTAACATACCAAAAGAATAAAAATTAATTTCATTTATGCCGTTATTAAATTGCAGTAAAATGGTGAACAGTATATGTAAGTATATGTTTTTGTATTATTTTTTTATGTTTTTTGTTTTCGATTAGAAATATTTTGAATTTTCTTTTATTACTTTTACATTATACTTTAATTCGCTTGGTGTAATATAACGGTTATATCCCTGTAATCTTTTGCTCTACTCTTATTTTATGTTCACTCATATGGTATTTCTTTTTTTTTTTATTTTTATATTGTTTGTACTTTTGTTTATTTTTGTTTATATATCTGGAAATCCTAACAAGGCGGAAATTAATACTGAACGGTATAAGAAAACTTTCTTTGTTTAAAGAAAAATCAACTCGAATCTTAAAATCTAAATATAATCTGATTCTAATGAAAATTTAGTGGAAATGATTTAATTCAAACGTGAGTATAAGAAGAAGAAAGTGAAATGAATTTTTAACAGTGAAAATTATGGGAAGAATATAAAAATTCAATTTTATTAAATTTTTAATATTTTTTGAAAATTTTTTCAAATATTAATAATTAATGTAAAAGACTGTAGTTTTAATAATTTTTTCTTTGGGTAATTGATTGAAAATTATTAAAATGGAATCTTGTAAAGTGAATCAAAAAAAAAACGGGAAGCTTTAGAATAGCAGCCGCGCTTGATTGTTTTGCAATTTTGCACAATGAAAATTAAACAAAAATAATGAATATCTGTAAGGATTCTGAATGGCATTTTGGCATTTTGAGCTCTAACGGTAGTTTTAAAAATTTTACGAACATTCTTAAATAACTGTACATATCTCAAAAATTGTTAGAACTTTTAAAACTTTTTATAGTCCCAAATGATAAGTCTATAAAAAATCCTTAAAATGGTAAACATATCTTAAGTAAGGTTGCCTCATTTGTGTAAAAAGTGCTTAAAGGCAAGAAAAAAACTTTTTAATTTATGCTTTTTTTAATTTTTTATTGTAAAAATTCCCATATAACGGCAATTGTTTTGTGAACAGATGTTTTTCTCCCTTTTCCTCTATTTCTAGCAAATTATTATTGGTTACTCTAGAGCTCTTTCCGTTTTTGAATAATGATAAAAGTCATTTTAGAGTTAAGATATACATATTCTGGATAAAGCCTTTATCTTTGATTTTGTATCCAACTCAGAAATCTTTCCAAATTAATTTTTTACATAATTATTTTAAAGTTTACGCATGGATGGGTTTCATAGAAAAAATAGTGTTGTGAAACCATTATGTTACCACAACATATCAACATTTTTTTCAATTTAGTACTTTAAATTTATTATTATATGAAGACAAAATTTTCCAAATTTTGGCTTTCTTCATAATTCCCGGCAAGCTTTTTATAAAAATCTCAGAAATCACTTCCGAAATATTTTTTGTAGCTTCCCTTTTTTAAAAGTTATTAGGGATCAATTAAAATTAAAACTTCAACATTATAATTTTTATATGAAATGGCTTTTCCTGATTAATGGCTTTTCCTTGAAAATGGCTTTTCCTAATTAAATGGCGTTTCCTTAAAATTAAAGAAAATATTTTTTGATTTACCACAATTTTCTTTTACATATAAAATTCTGAGAAATTTACAAATTTTGGTGTAAGCTAAAATATTTTAAATTATTTTTATTCTTTTTTGGAAAATGTTCTCTCTTAAACACCTTTGGTTTTGCATTCTGTGTTGTGTTTTGTTAAAATATCTATTTTTAAGAGAAATATTCAAATTTTCTGAAATAACAATAACTTCTAAAGACTTTGGAAATTAACACGAGAAAATTTTATGATTTTTTTATTTTTTTATGATTTCTCCTGACGTTTTCACACCTGCACTGGCAAACAGAAAAATATTATAACTGAACCAACATGAAAAAATCACAAACTAATAGAAAACAATAGTGAAAATACCTTCACCTAGTGTTTAAAAAAAATTAAAAGTTTTATTTCTTAGTTATTTATTGTTTTTCTTTCTTAAAAATAAAACCATGGATCCTCTTTCAGTCCTAAACATATATTAAATCAAAATATAGAAAAAATAATTAAGAATTACTTTTAAATTAATTTTTTCGTGTACAAAATATGCATAATAAGACAATAGCTGACAAGACATTAAGACAAAGATTTATAGCTGATAGGTACCCTTAATTAAAAGAAAAATTCTATACTGATCCATATTTTCGAACTTTGAAATTAAAGTAAAATATTATTATGTATTGTTTTAATTGTATTAATTATATAGAAAGAAAGCGATTAAAAATAAAAATACAAACTTGAAAATATAATTAATTTTTTTTTATGCAGCCATTTGTGTAAAAAAGTTATTATTCGCAAAAAAAAAAAATTCGAATTCGAAGTTAAATTTATAACGTTTAAAAAAAAAATTAACGGAAGGGTTACAGAAGTTTTTTTTTAAATCATGAAATATTCATTTTATTGTGACTGAACACTAAGAAATGAAGCACTTACCTATATATGAAGAAATGTTAATTGCCATCATCTGTTCTGTTTCTGTTAAGAACAAATGTTAAACATTTGTGTAGACTTAAGTCAACAACATAAAAAAACAAACTTACTTTTATATAAAGTTTTTTTTAAGTTTTATTTGTTAAAAGTTAATTTTTTCTATAGTTAAACAAAACTAAAATAAATAGAAACGTCTCTAGTCTAAGAGTATAAAAGTAATAATAAATAAAACAAGTAATAAACCAAGGTTTTCAAAAAAGGACATTTACAAAATTAAAAAATATTTCATAATAAGTTTTGGATAAAGAGTATATAGATACATGTATTGAAAAAATTGTTAGAAAAATTTATTAAAAACAATTGAAAAACATCAACTCACACTTTTGTCACACACTTTTAAGCTGATCCTATATTTTTAAAAAAAAGTTATTTCAATAAAAATATAACGTTGGAGTTTAAATTTTTGTAAATTATTTCAAAAAACTTTGGACAAGTGCTTCAAAATATGGAATTTTCAGTTTTTGACGCCTTATAGCTCTTAAATGGAGAGCGACATAAAAATTTTTCTGAAATAACTCATACTTATTTCTCTAAAGATCTAACTCCTCTCAAAATTTAAAGTTTCTAATTTAAACCGTTTCAAAGGGATAGAAGAAATCCCTTTAATCTCTTTCGACAGAAGGGATTAAAAATTGTGCAAACAATTTCATATAACTGTAAATTAAAATACCATATTGCAAAAGTATATATTTATCAAACACAAATTTGTAAAGCTAATAAAAGCAGTTATTTTTTTTGGCTTTTTTAAATTGAAGGTATTATACTTTATATAACTTGTGTTACAACAATTTAAATATAGGGTTTTTTGCAGTTTTGTAAAAGAAAAGGGGGTATAGAAAAAAGTTGTATGTATATGTATAATGACATATTGTATGTATAATGTATGTATATTGACATATTGAAACTAAGAGGCACATTTTTTTTAAATTTTTTTTGAAAATGTGCTAAACATAAGATTTTTATATAACATTGGTATGATAATATTGGTAGATGGTATGTTATTTTATTGCAAGAACTTTAACGTACTTAAAGTAGAATTTCCTTTATATAACAATATATTATACAAATTTCAAATTTAAACAGTAACGAGATGATTGGGGGTCACATGACATAAATTATATTTAAAGCATGCATGACGTCATATTTTTAATACAGTTTCTAATTTATTATTTAATCCTTAAAAATTTTTAGATTTGTATATGTTCCTCTTGTTAATATTTGATTTTAAATTTTCCCTTTTATTCAGATGAAAAGAATATGAATGTATACCTGCAGGATAGGATTTATATTTATATAATATATATATATATGTATTTGAAAATGGATAGCTCAGATATATTAGATAGTCAATATTATACGTAAATTTCATATTTATTTTAATATTGTAGTTGAATGTAATCTGTATTTAAGTTTAAATTAAAATGAAACAATAAAGCAATATATATGGTAAAAATGACATGTTGTACGAGATACAAGAATGGTTACGCACTCTAACCTTTATATCTTGAATATCCTCAGATGGCAAAGCTCTTCACATGGAAATTATTTTGTAATGCGTATACACGAATATGGAATAGCTTGATAATGGAAGTATTCCCAAAAGTTGGCAACCATAACATGAATGATATCGTTAAATTCATATTTAACCATATTTAATAGTACAAAACATTAATATTTTTATTCTAAAAGCTCCTTCCAACATCCAGTAGTTTCTCATATTTCTCAATTGTTGTTTTTTCTAATTTCCTCAATCTTCAAACGAAACTGTATACGTTGTATAATAGATTCTATCTGATGATTGGTTTAAAAGAGAGGTGGTGCTTGGTTGGTTCAGTTCAACACTAACTAAGAGGATTCGCGCGTTGATCTTATTTGTGTCCTTTTAATCTCATTGCTATCTTTTGAGAGATTCTAACCTACTGTTGCAAAAAAAAGAAAAAACAGTTAAGTGAAAATAAGAATTAGTTAATCAAACTATCTTTAGTTTATTTTAAACAGGTGTAATTTGTATTGTGTACATAAACAAAACTTTTATTTTTGTAATTTAAAATAAAGTTTTATTTTCTAGTTGAGTTTTATTATAAATTAAATACTGTACACGTATGTAATCTTCTTTTTATTTTTTTCTCTTCTCTTTCAAGTAAACACATTAACTCTGTTTAAGGTTTTAAAATTTTTTGTATATTTAAAATTTAAATATAATTTAAAGACTTTTTAAATAATTTTTAAACTAAATTATTCTTTAAGTATTTTTCTCGTTAATTCAGTAAAAATTTGCTATTAGAAATTTTTTTTAAAGTATTCTTATCGCTTTGCAATTTTATTTAATATTATCCTGTGATTTAATATGATTTTTTATCTTGATCCGTATCCATATATAAATGTATGTTCTAGGTTATAATAAATTTACCGTTACGTTTGTGACACCTTAATGAAGCCAAGCTAGATATAGACTCAAGTGTATGGATAGGTTTAGAATAAAATTCTGAGTCAATTAAGCCACGTCCGGACGTATGTCCGGCTGTCCGTCCAATTGCACGATAACTCAAAACATAAAGGAACTATAGGATTTTGAAATGTTCAGCATGTCACTTTTATAAAATTGTTAGTTACGCTATTTAAATCCAACAAATTCAGCCGGCGACTTCGAGTAGCTGCCATATAACTTCTTTTTTTATATGCAAATAATTTGTCTTGAAGGTGGGCATCTAAAATTTTGCAAGACGGTGTCAAGTTACGAGGCCAACACAATCTGCAAAATTTGGTTGTGCTAGAGCAGCATCTTTAGGTAGCTTGCTTATATAAAAACATTCTTAAGCTTGGCATTTGAAATTTTGAAAAAATTTTACAAGTTTTATGGAACCACATATATTATGTTCATACGGGTATCCTACAGTTGACACAGTCTACTTAACACTTTTCTACGTTCTTTTGAAGAATTTAATCCTGTTAATTTTTTATTATACACAATATTGTTTTAGCATTATAAATTTTTCGAATTACATCGTTATTTTCTTGCTACAAAAAGTTCTTAAAATATAAAACTATATTTTCTTATAATAAACCCCCAAAAAGTTTAATTCAAGATAGTTTGAAAACTTTAAATATATTTCAATGAAACGATAGTGTATAGTTGGTTCTTTTAAGCCTTTTTTAGTGGTTGTTTCCTTATTTTACGTTTTTTTTTTAAATTTTCATATTTTGATAAAGTTTTTTTTTTTTTATTTTGCTATTATATCTTTTGATAGTGGATTAAAATTTTTAAGTTTTAGATAATTATTAGATGTAAAATAATGTTTTGACATAATATGGAATAATTATAATATTTGAACTTTAAGAATGTTCTATATAATGGTGTTCGAAAAGAAATTTATTTATTTTGAAAGTTAAAGGAGCTTTAATAATTTTTTAAGTAAAAATAATGTAAATTTAAAGCGTTTTAAATTTGAAGGACTTTTATTTTATTATTTATATTTTTAAATTTTATGAGTAGTAAATTTTAGCAGAGAAGCTAAAAATGTAAGACTTTCTTTATTGGTTTCGAAAAAGTTACAAATATGCAGAAGGAAATAATCAAATCTGTTGTAACAATGTCCCCCTCTTGTTCTGAAAATAAGCAGGTTTTTACGCAAATTGTTCTTAAATAACACTTTTGATCTGTCAAAGATTGACATAATATACAGTACAGTACTTTGTAAAAAGCTCATAATAGTTAAATTGGGAGCAAAAATATCTGGTCTACGTCTATATATGCAACTCTTTTTACCTATATAATATATGAACTTTCTATGAACCATGACAATGCGTCAATAAGCTCCTCACTATTTAAATTAGTTTAAAAAAGAAGGAAACAATTATGTGTTTTTATTATTTGGATTGTACTGTAAATTAGTTTTTTTTGATTTAAAAAAAAATTTAATATGTTTTTAAGTTTATCTTGTATATAAATTGTAATCAACGGTTTTAGTTGTTAATTCTTATTTTAATAATTTTTTCTTTATTCTATGTTTCTATGTTTTTCTTTATTCTATGTTTTTTTTTTTTTTTATTTGTTAATTTTTATTCTGAAGATGATTTGCAAGGCAGACCGAAATGCATTCAAATAATTTGTTTAAAAAGAAGAAAAAATTTTTTGTTGTTTTTTATGTTACAAAATAAAAAGCGGATTGTTAGATAAATTAATCGAAAAAGAAAAATTTTTTTTATTTTTTTTTTACATAAAAAGGTAAAATCAAAATAAGGAGTTTTTAATTTATAAATTATTATTAACAATTTTAAAGTTAAATGGAAAATCAAAGTTATAAGCTTTTTTCAGAATATTTGTATATATGTATATATGTGATTCTGAACTACGAGGGATTTTACAGTTGATTACAAAATCAGAGTTTCAATAATTTGTTAAGCAGTGGGACTGCTATTCCATTAATAAATTATAGAAAGTTTGCCATAATAAAAATCTTGCCATTTCGGAATTTTTTATTTTTGAAATTTTGTAACCAACCCTGTACTGTATTTATAAAATAAGAGTCAAATACCTATAAATTACAATACTTTAAATATTGATAAAGTTACAAAATGTTTTTGGTAGTAGGAATGTAATTTTTATATGAATGAAACAAAAAAGAAATATAGCATATAATTACCATTTTACTAAAGAATCCAAATGGTTTTTTTGCACTCAAAATAAGCTTATAAACTTAACTTTTAATTTAATTTTAGAAACTAAATCGAAGGAAAAGAAAAATTGTCTTTTAATAATAGTTATTAAATTATCACGTTTTCTTTGTAATATAATAAAAAGTTATTATTTTGTTGTTAACGAAAATAACAAAAGAAAACAAAATTTTTTCGATTTTAATATTAATAAATTGACCTTACAAGAATGACTAGTGATTATACTGATTAGTGACTCATTGACATTGTGCACGTGCTTGTTATTATCTATAATTTGTATTTTACTTACAGTATATGTAAATAGGGTTGATAGGAAATTTTGGATTAAAAAATACCATATAATGTTAAATTTATTTACATAGTAAAACTTGGAAAAATGGAAACGAGAGAATGTAAACCATTTTCCACATAGGGTAATTGATGTGGTTAAACTGGTTATTGATTTACAGTTCCAAAAGTATTATTATAAACTTAGTTATAAGGTAATTACTCATAACTATTACGGTACATTGTCAAAACTTGTGCATTTTCTTCAAACGAATACATTATATTTTAGCAATAAACTCGTTTGGAAAAATATTAATTTGAAAATAAAAAATGAGGTCCTGATGGTAATGATAGTGGTGATATCATAATATAAGTACATATGTGGGACTATTGCGGTTATACCAAAATGGTTTATGGTAATAGATTTAATTGCAATGTATTATAACAATACTAAAAATGTTGATGCTGAACAAGACTTATAATATCAGACTAATATTTAAGTAATATCAGACTAACAGCTGATATTACTTTCCTAAGTAATATCAGCTATTCTTCTAAGATATCAGCTATCTTAAAAAGTTTGAGAATCCACGACAAAAATAAAATCCCAGGAAAAATTTAAATTATATTAGAATATACTTTGATTAAATATTTTTTGCTTTACAAAAACATTTGGGAATTCAATTACTTATTTACCACTAATTGAACAATTAATTAGCGAATCTGCGAATTGATTCAAATATTGTCATCAGAAATATAGTGTAAGTATAAAATTTCAGCTCGACTTGGCTTTGTGTGAGGTGGATAAAATATATGATTCATATGACATATGACATTTAGTATTATAAAACAAGAACAATTAAACTTACAATTTGAAAGGAGTATTGCATATTGAAACAATTTAATTTACACAGTGAACATATGTCAGAGTTGCCAACTTTAAATGAAGTAAAATAAATTTTGAATAAATCGATTAAACAAAATAATTTTTCTAAAATTTGTAAAATTTAAGGAATAAAAATTATTTTTATTTCAAAAAGTGTGTATTGTGAATTTTGTTTATATAAATTTTTATACGAACTAAACCGCAATAAATTTGTAATTACATTATTGACACCTTTTGGAAGATGAAACATAAATGGAAAAGTATGTATATATTCTTTCTTAGGATTGAAATATGAGTTGATTTAGTCTGTTAGTCCATTCTCACGATAACTCAAAAAATATTGGAGCAAAGATTTTTACCATTTCATTTTTATGTAAATGCTAGTCTCACTATATTGAAATGGAACAAGTTTATCTGACGGGTGCGATTAGCTGTTAAACAAGTTCTTTTTTTATTTGAGTACAATTTCAGTGTCTCTTTAAAATGTCAGTGGTTATATAAATTTTTCTCAAAAGAACTTAAGTTTATGAAACGCAACAGGTATTATAATTTGAAATTGACATGCTCATAAATCTTGGTACCTAAAAAAGATTGGCATGGGATATACATAAAATTATTAAGTTTTATGGCAATAATTTTTGTGAAATTTGATTGATTGAGGGCAACGGATTTGAGTTGCTGTCATATAACTTCGTAATTTACATAAATGTATTTCGGTACTTAAATAAGTCAGATATCTGAATTTAGTAAAAGATAATGGAATTTAATGGTAACAACTTAACTTATATTCCAGCGACTATTCTATAGTTGACACA
Source organism: Poecilobothrus nobilitatus (assembly GCA_947095535.1). NCBI lineage: Eukaryota > Metazoa > Arthropoda > Insecta > Diptera > Dolichopodidae > Poecilobothrus > Poecilobothrus nobilitatus. The sequence goes on from OX352774.1 coordinate 73,366,445, forward strand.
ATAAATAATACACTCATCCTTGTTTATATGTTTTTAAAAAATTATATATGTAATAGATCTTCTGATATAGCCTAAACATAATTGACAATTATTAGATATGATCTCTTATAATATAATATAGTAAGTTTTGTTAGAATAGTTGAAATTTTATAAAAGTGTATTACTCGTGTATTACTAATTTTCCAATTATTGAATATTATATTGTATAATTTGCTTTTTTTACATGTTTTTGTTTAAATTATTCACAGGGTTAAAACAAAATGTGTTTTTAGTTAGATTAACGAGCTTTTGATAGAAAAATAATAATTTACATCACCCAAACGTAAAAATAAAATTTTTCCTGTTAATCTATGTATTTTAATATTTCTTAAAATATTGTAAAAAAAAATTAACAATATTATTACATAATGTGGGAAAAGTGAAAAGATATATCCTTCATAACTGGTAGTAGTAATTTACTTAAACAAATAACGGAAAAAATTACTTAAAAATGTAGAGATCAAGAATTGTTACTTCCAATTGAAAATGATTAATAACCTTTATAACCAAAAAAAAAATATTAAAATCTGGTAGTTTTGAAAAATAGAACTTTCAGCATCGGAGTTTCCTTCATAGTCTTTCAAAATTAATTAGAGGATATACTTGGTTAATTTATTAATATTCAAATAAGTTGTTGAACTGTATAATTCTTATTTTTTCCGGAATCTTCCAAAAATACCAAATTAATAACCCTTTGGTTGTGTCAGGTTCTTACTAACTAAATTCAATTTCCTCCTTAACAAATGTGAATTTAGATGAAATTTTTAACTCCCTACGTAATTTGGTATCAGTGACGGAATCGCCTACAGTTATATGATGCAATGGCACAAAGCATCTTTCTGCATGGGGTAATAACCAAGGGCAGTTCCACTGTAGCAGCAATTATTATTAGTATTGATATTGTTATTTTTATTTCACAATATATTTTATGACATATTATACTATATAATATTATTACTAATGATCTGTCCGCAATTCCTGCAAATGAAAGACTGGTGACATAACCATTACATCATGAGTCAGGTCTTTCAAAATTGGCATTAGGTTATCTTAAAATTAAGTATCGTTTATTCTCCTGTTTATAAGAAACCCGAAACCGAAAGTCAAGGTGTACCTTTTTTGTTTTTAAACGATGTGACCTAAATTAAGGATTGAATGTTAAATGTTTGTAGATAGTTCGGTTAAACTTAATTTTTTAATTAAACATGCGTTTCTTGCTTTAATGCTCGGCTTAATTTAAAAGCATCATTGATTTTAAAAGTTATTAAAATTGCCAAATAACGATCAAAAAATTGTTTTATGATTTTAGATTTAAAATTTAAAGAAAAATTAAAATATGTTATTGGGCTATTACGTCATGATGATTTCACTGACATTTTGCAAACATTGACTTTTAATAAATAGAAGTCTATATGACAGAATAATTGAACAGAATTTTATAAAGCTATTTAAAACAATATTTGATTGTTATTTGTTTTGTTATTAATATTTATAGTAATTTTTGAACAAATAGTACAAAAATGTTCTTTTCATTGCATAAAAAAGAAACTTAAAGTTTTGTAAAAAAAATTTAACACCAAGTCAAAAACCCTTAAAATGCATATCGAGGAGCACAAGTTATAAAATCAGATCAAGAAAAGGCATTGGAGGAGCATAATCTTAAACCTAAAATTCAATACTATATATACTATAACAGTTAACCACATTATCCCTATAATTAGCATTATCTGAGTATCAAACCTTAAACCTCAAACGTCAAAACCTGAAAAAAATATATGAAAAGTTGATAGCTTTTTATCTTTAGGAGCTGTTGCTATATATATATAGATTGTTGAATGATGATTTGTGACATTCTATTTTATTATATAGCTCTAATCAGACACCGGTATGTTCGGGATTTTTGGAATATCGGAACAAAAAAATCCTGAATTAATTTGTAATATTATGTATATACGGTCTATTTAAAGAAAATGTAATTTTTAATTAATTTTTATTTTATTAACTTTATGAGCATACATTTTCTTTTTCTATTATGTTTCTTACTTTTGGTCGTATCCTGTAAAATTTTTTCCTACTTTTAAGATATAGAAATTGATATAAATATAATATAAAATTTTAAAAATAAGTATTTTTTCCTTTCCAAAATTTCCAAAAAAAAGTTTTTGTTGTTTTTTGTGAAGTTAAAGTATATCAAAATACATAAATTTATAAGTTTATTTTTCTTTAATTATTTTCTATTTATATTTTCTAAATTTAATTTATTTGTCTTTTAAATGTTGATTTTTTTCTTTTTTAAAAAAATTTTTTTGAAGTTTACATTTTTAGGCAATTTAAAGTTACTATAGAATTTATAAGAGGAAGTTGGATATTATTGTTTTGTTTCGAAGTATTTTTTCTCTTAAAAAATATTCAATTGTTAGAAAAATAAAATAAAAAAAAAATAATAATAAAATTACAAAATTCTTACTTATCCTTAGAAAGTATTTCTACATTTTAACAATATTTTTTTTATTTACTTATAGTCAGGGAACTTCAAATTGTTAAATATAAAAAAAACAAAAATGGGGTTGAAAAAAAAATGAGGTTAAACATTTTTTGTATAGATCATAATTTTAGATTTTCAGCGGAACACAAAAAGTTATACAGGATACAATTAAAGTACATATATATTATATATATTGGTAAGCAGATATGTAAGAGACCTAGCATATTGGCTGGAAAAATATATGTTATTAAAATTTTCTGAACTTTAATCAAAACATTAATAACAGATTATAAAAAATAATGAAAATAGAAAATATCTGTTCTGATATAGTTTAACTAGAGCCGGATTAAAAATATTAATTTTATTTATAATTTTGAATAATTTGGTTCATTTTTAAAATTCTGTTTCCAAAGCATCCGCGATGTGCTGTTAAATTTATAAATTTTTTTTTTAAGTTTTTATACGTTAAAATTAAGTTTTGTTTCCTTCCCACTCCTATAAGGAGCATAAGCAGCATCCACTAAGTAATTAATTCTTCATATTTGACTAAGCTTCTGTTTCTGGAATCATTAATTTCACTAAGACGTTGACCGAGACCTTTTGAATGAAAGGCCAGTGTCTTAACCACTACACATTTGGCTGAAAAGTTTCTTATAAGAACTTTTATAATATTTATTTTCATTAAGTTTATAATAATTCAGTTAATTTTTTTTTTAAAGGAGATGGAAGTCTTTAAAAAGGATCAAAAGGGTTAAAAAATCTTACGTCTATTGGTAGTATGAGATTTTCATTTACTAAATCTATAACCCTAATCTTTACTAAATCTATCTATCTATAACTCCAACTGTTTGTGCAGTATAAGTAAAAATATAAACTATATATAGTAGAATATAGTTATAATATTTGAATGAGATGACATATATTTTTATTCTAAAATTAAACTTTAAGAAACTAGGTGGTGTTAAAACAGAACAATGGAACACTTATGATTTTGTTTAATTTAAAAAGAACGTTAACAAAACAATATGCTTAATTGATTATTTTCAAATCAATAAATAAAAAGCTCTTAACGTCAAATAAAAAATATGTGACAGAAAACAGGACTAATTTATGATAGGTGGCAGAAAATAATAATAATAATAATAATAATAATATGAAGACAAACAGCTGTCAAAACGAATTGAAAAAATTGATTTATATATAAGTAGGTAAAATTTAAATATATACCATTTAGAAACTAACTTTCTTATTTCGTTTAATTTTAGGAAACACTGTTTTAACAAAAAATATAATTTTGTAAACAATCGTGTTTTGGAAAATACTATAATCTTTTATTGAGAATTAACTCAATTTTGAACAATTTAAAATCTACTGTTACTTTTCGTCTATACGTATATAGTTAGTGAAAATAGGATCAATAAAATATAAAAACCTTTTTGTATTAACAAGAAGTTAAAAAAATATTTATTTAGGACAAAAAGAACCAGTTACACATACAAACACACTACACACACGTATGCTTAATGAAAAAAACTGAATTTTAAAGATTTTATCATGTTAAAAATTTAATAGATGCTATTGATTTAAAATTTAAATTTTTGTAATTTTAATGAAATTTTTAATATGTAAACAGGTTGCAGGATATACATATATGAGTCATAACATAATTGTAATGTTGCTTATACATGGCGGACCAGGTTTTAGAACAGGTCCGCGGACTTGATAAGTTGTATCGTGTATGGACAAGTTGTAAAACCATTTTGATGGTTGGAAAGTTGGTTGGATGAATATCAAAAAATTTTGATATTTGTGATCGAAGTCTTTGGCTTGTGGTTGAGTTTTATCGTGTATGGGCAAGTTGTACAACTTAAATGTCATTTTAACATTGAGATTTTTTGATTTGAGAAAATAATAAAAATATAAAGTTCATAATTATAATGGTTGGATGATAGTTTGGATAAGTGTGTGGTATGGTTCTAAAACCTGTCCGCGTACCAAGTTTACAACCTAGTCCGCCATATATGGGCAGCATAAGATAATATTGAAAATTTTGATTTTGGTTTATATAATTAGCGCCTGATTTGTTTTTTCATTATTATCTTAAACGTCAAATTAGCATCTTAATTTACGTCTACGTTGATGCCAAGAAACTTTTCAAATTTTCGAGTCATCAGGCTAAAATATTCGCAGTCTCTATTGGAGTTTTTGAAGAATTAAATTGTTTTAATGTATCCATACTTTTTAATTTGAAATTGAAGTTTTGGTCAGCCTAAATTAATAATTCATATGTGTGCATATTATAAATATATTTCATCTTATTAAATTCTTTGAGAAATACTATTTAACATTGTATTCTTCTCATATTGTGTTATAATGAAATTATTTACATTTTATGTAAGTTGTATTATTCACAAAGAGTATTATTTTAAATTGTTTTTATTGCTTGAGGTGCTCAAATATATACAGGAATAATTTTAAGAACTATTTAACTTTCTCCTGTATGTAATTCTTTATTTCTTTTGTTATATTGAAATTCAATAGTTGGGTTGAATAGTCTAAATGTTATTTAAGATGTGATAATAAGTTACTTGGTTTTTGATTATAATGAAGGTCTATAACCAAAAACCAAATAATTAGGTTAATTAACATTTAATATTAAAATCTTTTATTCATCGCACTTTTATATTTCATAAATTAATATTACTTATGTATATATACATATATGCATTATGATGATGCATTTTCATCAAAAATGGAAAGTATGATTGCTGCTTGAGTCATTCAATTTTTAAACATCCTTTATAATTATATTTTTATTTTATTAATTTTAAATTTTATTAATTTATGTTTATTATTTAGAAATATTAAAAATATATAAAATTTAAAAAAAAAAAATAAAAATGGTGAAAATGGAAAAGTCAAAATTTTCTTACGGATTTTAAAATTTATAATTTTAAATACTATGGCGAAATCGAATTCTATTAATATAATTTATAATACTCTATACTATTATAATTTTGCCCAAAATTGTTTAAATAATATAAAATATACCTAAGTTTCTAAACTTAATTTTAAATATTGTAACTTAAGAACAATCAAAAGAAGTGCCAGCAAAGTGATGATTTTAAAATTTTCTTGTCCTTAAATGTTTTATTTTAGTAATATTAACAAGTGGTTTGATTTACATAAAAACTACCTTAATTACCTTAAACTATACCAACTTGAAAGTTTTTTTTATGGAAGGGAAAACCAAAAATAATATTGTAATTTGGGCAGTTCTTTACGGTTCTTCCATATAATACCCCAAAAAGTAAATGCAAATCGGCTTCAATTCTGTTTAGACAAAACAATACAACCATATACCCGTACCATACGTATCGGGTATAGTAAAATTACTCATTCGTTTGTTGTTGAAATAAGCAAGTTAGATAATATAACTTCAAAGGAAACAAATCAAATTCTGAGTCGATTAAGCTTTGTCAGTCTGTCCGTGCCTCCGCCAGCACGACAACTCAAAAACTAAGAAAGCTAGAGTATTGAGATTAAGACAAAATATTTTTGGATCAATTTGTAGTTGCGAATAGATATCGTAAAAACAATAATTTTATGGGACAACTTTTTTCTGTAGCCCCTCCCGTTACGGCGCTACAGTTCCCTAAAGTTCGAAATAGCTCTATATCTAAATTGTTACAACCCAGGTTCTATAAAGTATATCTTCAATCTGAAAACGCCAAACCATAGCTGCGTTAACCGTTATGCGGAACTGAATTATTGCAAAATTCGTTAATCCTTCTATCTTCTAAACGGATTAAGTTAGAAACTTGCAATTTTGAGAGGAGTTAAATTTTTGAAAATAAGTATAAATCATTTCAAAAAATATTTTTGTATCGCCCTCTGTTTCGGAGCTGTAAGTGGTCAAAAAAGCGTATTTTTAAATTATAGTATGAATGAAATATTTTTTAAAGAAATATTGCGATATGGGGTAATATATGATAATATGTTTACGACATTATACATATTAATATTTATTTTCTATTTTGTTGTAAGTAATATAAACTAATATATGTATGTATATTTGCCGATTAGCGTTAAATGGTAGCTACTATAGCCTATTTGAAAAAAATTTTGAATTGCTTATCGTTAGGTGGTAGGTTAAAATCTGCGTTGAAAGAATCATAAATATAACATAGTTCCAGAAATTATAAATCTTACCCAAAGTATTTTAAAATAATGCAAAATTAAAAAGGTAATATTATAAGGAGAGTGATAGGCATAATAACGGGTTCGTACGGGCATTTAAGAATTGACAAGGGCAAGTATATTTTTCCTCGTTTTTTTTCTATTTTTTGTTAAATTAACATTTTGCAATGATCAAAAAAAATCGTATAATTGTGATTTTGTAACCAATCAAAAGATATATTACATATATATATTAAATATATTATAATTATTATATATATTACATATCTTCTAATAATTTTTTTTAAAAACATATTTTAACAATAAGCCATTTATAATTATCGCTTCTAATTATTTTAAAAAAGCCTTAAAAGAGGATATTTTCCTTAGGAACTAGAGGAACCTGGTGAAATAAACATAATTTTCTGAATACAAAACCAAAAAAAGCTAAAAAACATTATATTTGTGAAAACAGAAATAAAACTAGTTCGATTTTATTTCTCTGTTTTAAGCGGTAAAGAAGACAGAATTTAAAAAAAAATCGTGGTTTCAGCCTTATTAGCGCTTCGGGGCCTTATTACCGCATTGGGGAGACATGAGGCCTCGTGGCCTATTGGATAAGAGCGTATAAAATACGCTGTAAACACCGAGGGAGTGTGGGTTCGAATCCCACACATGTCGTAAGAGTTATACCCCTTACGACATGTATAGCCACTCCTGAACATGAAAGGCTGTGTAATTTCCTGTCCACATTTATGTGGCAGATAAATGCAATAACAAAATAAAATTTCTGGAGACATCATTTCCGAGTACAGTACTTTGATATACTTTTTAGTGTCAAAATAATATTTTTTGTTTATTTTTATCATTTTTTAAAAATGCATTATTGCAATATTATTTTGAAATTGTCAATCATAATAAAAAATTTTTTTTATTTTATTCTAAAATTGAATCAATTTTTGACCTTTAACTATATTTTATTTGTTTATAGTAAATATAAATATCAATATTTTCAAATTAAAGTTAAAGAATGTTAGAGTATTAAATGGTTTCAATGTGAAAGTATCATAACTTATGGTACTTACGTTTTTAGTACAAAATATTCTAAAAAAATATTAAGGTCAAAGTATAAATATTTTAATTCATGGAATTTAGTAGTTGTTTATTGTTAAAATAAATGTCATTCATTTTTTTCTTAATTGAATTTTCTTTTTCACTAATTCTTTAATTTGTTTTTAAATTTGGAAATAAAAATATATACCTAAATTCATTTAGATTCAAAATGTATATAACGGTTTTGATTCAAAGTTTGATTTTCGGTTTTTTAATATAATTTATCATGGTTTTTCTTATTAATAATATTCTGTTAAAACCTTAATTAATAATTGCTTTTATATTTTAAAAACTGGCCATCATGAATATAATTTTAGTGTATCTGGCTTCTAAAAAAGGATTTATAGATAATTATATTAATTTAGAATTCAATCTCAATTAAAAAGTTGTTCTAGATGCAACTAAATTTAAGTATAAAATTGCAAATGAATATAGTCATTTTTACCTTTAGGAACAAGTTTGAACAATTTTTAAAAAAGTTTCGTTGACCCGTTAGGATGCTCATTTTAAAAAAATGTTTGTATTTTCATTAGCAAAGGAGTTCGCTGAAATATAGTTACAATCTGTTAACCCGTTCCGGCATACCTACCTGTCAAAACAAAATTCAACCGAATAGTGTCCAATTTTATAGAGTGTCTTAACGGATTTAAAGAACACATTTAACAAATTTTTGAAAAGTCCTTTAACCCGTTCCGACGCTTCTACGTTTTAAAGAAACCTTCTTTGTTTTATGATCATGTCTATTCTGTTCGAGTGATTGAGATCAGATTTTGCTAAAGCGCAATTCAATGCCAAAGCATGCCGCTGCACTAATTTGACTACGATTAATTTGATACGACTTTTAATTGATCGCTTGTCGATTTATAAAAAAAATATTTGTAACTGAATCCTGTTCATTTTTTCAAGCTGCTTTAAAGGCTTTAAAGAACAACCGTAACGATTTTTGAAAAGTTCAGATAATCCGTCGGGGCACTATGATAATTTAAAGGACATTTCGTCTTTTCATTATAATAGTAACATAATATTGCAAATTTTTCAAAAGCGTAAAAAAGTAGTCTGCTTGTTTCTTTTATATAACATAAAGATATTATAATATTCGTTATTTCATATAAACTATGTACTACCTGTAAACAAAAAAATTTACTCACAGGGACAACACTACACTACAAAAGAAAGATAAAATTATTACTACACACTATTCGATATTCAATAATTAATGTTAACGCAAAAAGCAAAACAGTGGAATCCATGCTGAAAATGATATCTAATTAACTGATATTAATTAAGTGTAAAAATGATTAACCACTAACATCTGTTAATATATTATATACAATAATAATAAATAATTTTTTTTCGTTTTTGAAAGAAAAGATGAATTATTTTATCACTTTTTTTTTTTTAAAAGTTTTTTGGTTAAAAATTTTCGATTGGTCTTATACTTCGCAGATCATTTTGATAAAATTTCATATAAGTATATATAAGATTTATCGGACATTTTAAACCAGGAGTAGTCTAGGAAATGCAATATTGCGAACCCTACTGCAAAGTCCAAGAAATGTTGTAGGTTCAAATCCTCTAAAAATTTTGATAATAATAAATAAACCCCGGCGACTCTTTGTAGTTTATAATAACTTTTAGATTATTCAAATTAAACCTTATTTATTTTATAAAATACAATTGTTACTAAAAACTAATTTATATTAGTTAAATGAATTAAAAATCTCGAAAGTTTATTCCTCAGAGAAAATTTTCATATGAACTATTATCTAAGGATGTGACTATAATATTATTTGACTTAACAAAAATGTTTCGTAAAATATGGCAACTCTATAATGAATTTGCTATTTTTATTTTTATAATAAAATTTTTAATGACAGAAACATTCAACTAAAAAATAAAATTAAAAAGAAAACGATTAGACTATTTTTTCATTCAATCATAAAAAAAATATAATTTTTGGAGTAAGCATTAAAAAGTTTCTGGAAGATAATTTAATGATGCAATTTATTCTAAGAAAAAATTTACTGTTTTTTTAAAATAGAACAAAACATTTTTTTAAATTCGCTTACAGGCCATTATCATAAACTGTTTTTATTAACAAATTTAATATTGAACCTTTTTTGTAATGTTATGTCTTATGGGAGTTAACTGCCATGATATTAAAAAATAGTGTCTGATTTTAACTTCTCTATTTTTTAATGTAAGACATTAAAACATAAATATGGTCAGTTTTATAAAAAAAATATTTTATAATAAATTTTGGCACATTATTTTTAGTGCATTTAAAAAAAAGAAAATTAAAAAATATTCTTACTAGTCCGTTTGTTTGAATGAAAAATATGATATTATTTTTCTGCATTCCTGGAACATGTACATGGGCATAACATTTTAAAATAAAATGCCATATTAAAAATGAAACTTGATCAATGACATAATTGTTAAGGCGTCGTTCAGTTGAATCGAAAAGTCTCGGTTTCAAACTCCGAATAGATAGACTAAATATAGTAGCAATTTAATCGTAATTATTTAGATTGTAGTAGTTTATTTCTTGATAGTCTATGTTCTAAGAGTCTATAAGCCTCAGGGGATATAAATTAAAATGTAGCTATAATTTTATAAAATACCCTTTGATGAGTAATCAACGTCTTCAAACTTAATCTAATATGAATAACAAGGGACTTAGTCCTTCTGATATCTTATTTCATTTATCTTAGTCAAACTATAATTAAATAAAATATAAGTTTATATTATATCAATTAATATCAAATTGTGATATATGATATATAATAATAAAATAGTTCTTGTATAAGATAATAGATGGCGTAGAAATAATAAAGATATTTACGTGTTATACATAGTCAATAGCTACAGCCGAATAACGGCTTAGTGAAATTAATAATTCCAGAAACTAAAGCTATAAATATAAATGACTTAGTGCTCTATACTTCTTATAAAAGTGGGAAGGAAAAAATAAAATAATAAAATTAATATTCCTATATGTTTACTATTTATATTTATAAAAGTACAGCAGCTATTGTTTTCAATATTTTAGTGTCATAAAGGAAAAAAGTAATTACATTTTAATTAATAGTTTTGTGCTAATTTGATACCCTTTTAAAACGTATTAACTTTTAAATTTATTTGATTTAAAAAATAATGTACATATATGTATTATATCAAACAATCAATTCCTTTTACCAAAAATGCTAATATATTAAATAATTCAATTAAATTTATTTTAAACCATATTATTATAATATTTTTTATATAATTTTAAATTTAATATACTTTTTTTTTAAAGGGAGATGCAAATCAAGGGATTTAGAAAATTTAAAGGCATCCAAAATACCCCCTTGGTAGTGTTATAGATTCTTACTTAGGACTAAACTTACCTTTTCCTTTAGTCAATATAGTGGGATAAAACTCCTAACTGCAAATGCTGTATATTGGCTAAGAAGTAGAGATTGGAATATTATTATATTAGTAATCTCTTATTTTTAAACAGCAAAGATCATATACAGGATGTTCGAAAATTGTTTATAAGATATTTATAAGATATCCATTTTTTTAATTTGTTTTACTGTGAATGTTGCATAAAATATTATATACATTTTAATAAAGTCTCAATTAGTAGAAAGATCTAAGTTATTTCTCCTTCCTTTCATTATTTCTAATAAGTTTTTCCCCTCCTAGTGTTAGTAAAATCTAGAAAACAATTTAATTATTCACACTTAATTTAATGCGGGTAATATTTTTTTTAATATTTCAAATGTATCTGAACATGATACAACATTGCATGCAATATTTTAATAACACCTAATGACAATTTACAGTAAAAAACTGTGTTGTAAAGTATATTGAAAAATTAACGAGTACTATCGAAGTGAAATATCGAAAAGAATTGGTGGGATGTAATAGAAAATTATTCTCTGATGCATTTTAAGGTAAACGAAAGCTTCTGATAGATTTTTAGCTTCCATACGTTAGTTAAAAAAAAAAAAAATTATAAATTATTGATTTAAATGTGTCAAAAGGAATTATTGTTGTTGCAAAAAATTAATTCGCTTGATTGCTAAAGTCAAAAAAGTTAAAAGAAAGAAATAACTCCTATGGATTTTTGTGACGAAAAGCATTCTCTGCGAACTTTGTGCAAAATTTTGAAAAATTTGATAGAACTGACTGACCTGATAGAATTATTAACTAAACTGACCTGACCATTATAACTAAAATGGGACGGTAAGAATGCCCTTAAATTTTTTTTTTTCTGATGGATTCTGAAATAAGAAATTTTTTTGAAAAGGGATCTTAATTTTGTATAGATGACAAAAATTAATGACTGATGATTTAATTTGCCAGTACTATTCAAACAAATTAAAGTGTAAATTTTAATTTCTATTTGAAAATGGAAATTCTGTTACAAAAAAAAACTTCCCTTTTTTATATCTTAAGAAAATATTAAAAAAAAAAGGAATTCTGTAAATTTTGTTGACATAAAAAACTCGGAACTTTTAATTCCACAAAATCGGAAATATTCACTGTTGAGGTGAATGAAAAAAGAATTTATAAATATTCAATGTAACAATAATTTTTCCATATTTTAAAAGAACCATAAAACTTTTTTATTTTTATTTTAAAAAACGAAATTTGTTTTTTTTTTTTATTATTATTTTGTTGTTTTAACATTAATAATATCAGAAAAATTTTTTTTGATTGAAACTTTTTTAATATGACGTTTTTTAATATTTGTGGTAAAAGAGGAATGGTTGACTTTAACTATATGTTGTATACTCGTATTATATTTGGGAATAAGTTGTACAAAAAGTTTTTTTTTTTTTTGTATTCAAATATTTCATATAATTCAAAAAAAAAAAAAAAAATGCCGGATGTGGGGAAAACTTTTAAATTTTATATAAAAAAAGAATTATTTTTTATTTCGCAAAAAAGAAACTAGACAACCACTTAATATTTAATTTAAACATTTGAAAATTATTATGAAATTTGAATTTATCAGAAATGAATTATTTAAATACGTAAAATTTGACAAGGACAAAAACAAACATGTCTGGTTTCAATTGTCCAAAGGGAATTGAGAGTAAAATTTAATATTTTTTTTTGTTGTTGTTTTTTTTTTAAATTTATATATGTCAGAAAAACTTTTGTTTGAAATACAAAGAAGTCATTTAATATTATTTTAACTTGGGAGTTTTTTTATGTTTTTATAGCAATACCTGGCAATACTTTAATAAATTAATATATATATAGAAGCTAAAAAAGTGAAATTTTAACAACTCGTTTTCGTTGGTTAAAATCAAAACATAAAAAATGGGTATAAAGAATAACTACGGATAAATAGAATTATATACTCTTAAAGGGTGTCATATTTGGCATGAAGTAAATCTTTCAAATACCATATGATAATTCTTGCGTTATTAATAATTCTAAAAGACTATTATCAGACTACTATCAGTTATTATCTTAAACCTATTTATGCGGAGAAAATTTTTTTTTAACCCAAGAAAAGATACGTTTTTAAAAGAACTTACAAAAGATGATTTTTTTTAGAAATAAAATTTTCTTCTTAAAACATTTTTTTTTTCATGAACATTTTTTTTTTGTTTCAATTATTTTTTTTTTGTTTTATAAAAGGTAGACAGAAATTTAGAGATATAACAATGCAGTATACAAAACAAAAAGTATTTAAAGGAGTATTTTATTATGTAGGTACAGATTTTGATTGTTTTTTTTTTTTTTACTTAAATTTAGATTTTTTATTCACTGTTTTAACGTTTGACCAGGTTTGACGGAACCAACGTAGAAAAAACATAAAAAAACTTAAGTTTAAATATTTGCCGATTAATTTTTTGACTTTAGTTCCTTCCATATATTTTCTATTTTAGTTCATACGACCTAAGTATGAAAATTATAAATGTATTAAAATAGAAAAAACATTTTTCGCCTTTAATTAATTTTCTTCAATAAATTACATTATTAATAATATTAAGTAAATCTGAATGCTCGGACAAATTATTTACTGTCGCGTTTCGTATTGAAAAGATAATCTTATAATATGGAAACAAAGCATATGATCTTATATGGAAACAAAGTATAGATGCTATTAGGACGCTATCTACAGTTATATTTTAATTTACTTTTAATATTTGATTATAATAAGAGTATTTAAAATGAATATTTTAATTAAATAAGACGAGCGCGAATATGTTTATGTGAGAATGTGAATAAGGAGGGATTTAAGTGTTGGTTACAAAATCAGGATTATACGTTTTTCCAGAATTTGTATATAATCTTTTTGTAACAAAATTCTAAAATGGCTCCTTATGTTTTTGATGTAATAGGGGTCGGTTCTGTGGTGGGACATAACTGATTTTTAGTATTTTTGTTTTAAGTTTATATGAATTAATTTTGTTAAAAATGATCAAGTCTTATTTTGTTAAAGGAATGGAAAGAAAATACTTTTAATCCGTTTGTAATTTTCTATTTACGCAGACTCTTATGCTCAGTTTCGTATAAATATTCTGATTTTCTCCCAAATGGTCACAATGGTCAAACATGTTTATGTTTGACCATTGTGACCATTGACCATTTAACCATTCTGAAAAATTTGATATACTGAAAATTATGAATGAATTGATAATTTTATTGTAGTTTTTTGGACGCCATTTTTTTTTTTAACATCAATTTAATTTTCATAATTATCACATTTTCAACAATTTAGCAAATTTTGGAATGTTTTAGATTTTTGCATAACATTCAGGATTTGAAAAAAATTAAACAAAAAATGTTGTATTTCTTTTATTTTTTGTGTATCAATTTAAATCAGTATTATTTGAATATCTGAAGGTTTATTTTTTCCATTTCTGGAAATTACCTAAGAGTTGCAAATAAATAAGTAAAATTATTATAAATGAGTAGCATTAGTAGGTATAAACGGTTATAATATATGATTTAATTCGTTGAGAAAACAAATAAATAGCTATGGTTTTTTATGACGAATAAAGAAAAAAAAAGAAGATCCTAATTTTTTTTTAAATATAGATAATTCCATTTGAATACCGGATTCCTAGGTATTCATGGGGATTACCTTTCTTTAGTAGGTAATATTTTAAATTACATTAAAGTGATTATTGAATATTTATTTTAATGCATTTATACAAATATCTTTTTCTATAAATATAAAAAAAAAATTAAAACTACATTAAAAATAAAAAAAAATTCAAGAATATAAAAATACATTAAAATTATTTAACAAATATTTAACAGAATAAGATACAATAATAAATAATTTACTGATAAATTTAATTTAATAGCAAATGCTTTTAAATGTAATTTTGCTGAATTAAAATGAACAGATGTGGTACATGTGGTATAATTTAAAATTTTATCTTTTTTTTTTTATTTAAGTTTTATATTAATTTTCTTTTCAATTCTAATTCTTCTTCCCATACACTATTGTAGGTGTTGAGACATTTCTTAAAAGTTAAAAGTTTTTTATTATCTGCCTTTGTTAAGATTAAATAAAGAAATGTCTATTACCTTCTTAATATTGTAGTTCTTATGGTAATTCTCTAAATAAAATTTATTTGTAATTTGATAAACACTTTATAGAGTTTTAATTGTTTTTATTATTCGGATTTCGCTTCAAATTACAATTTTTAAGAATTTAGTCATGGGAATCACTTACAAATTAATGAAAAAATTAAATGCAAAATATATAGTTTGTCCCAAATACTGCTTTCAAACATTAATTTTTTTTTTTAAATTCTTCAACTTTGATATTTATACAAATATTTTAATTAAAAGCTTAATTGTTGGTAGTATACATTATTCTTGGAAAAAAAAATCTTTTTATTATCCGCCTTTCTTTTCCGTCAATCTTTTCATTATCCGTATACATTATTCTTGGAAGAAAAATCTTTTCATCTTTTAAAATACGATATCCCATGAGAAAAGTAAATTTATATGCATGATTATGATTTTTATTTTAAGTGACCTTACCATTAAATCATACTTAAAATATCGTAAATATTTGAGCTAGCTTATAAAATTAAACTAAATTTCATTGATAATGCATTTTTTTTTATCATCTTGTTGAGTTTATTTCAAATAAATATATTACAAAAATAGCAAATATAATATAAAAACCATACATATTAAATGTGGAACTATGGAAATAGTTATTATACTTATTATTTTAATCATAATTTACTATTTTTATTACTTTACAACAATACACCATTTATTTTTTGATCCTTACTATAATTTATCTTAAGGATACAAAATACATTTATTGGTTCTTCAATCAGAAAATTTTACCAACATGGAATAAACCAGAGAGAAAGAAAGATAGAGAGAAAAAAAAATTTCAATATTATTAAAATCATAACCGCAAGATCAAAATATAATTTAAAAAAAAATTGTTATCACTCATGTATGAGTTTTCCAGTCATTCTTAAACCACTTAAAAAAATATATTATTCTGTAGAAAAATATTTTGCAGATAAAACAAAAATATTTTGCATTTTAAAGTTATTTAAATATTAGTAGATCGGTTTTCCTTTTATAACATATTGCGGTACCCCTAAAAGTATGCAATCGTTTTTTTTTTTTTGTTTCTCCTTTAATTTCCTATAAGAAGTATAGGGGGCTTCCGTAGCCTAGTGGGTAGGCGTGTGGCGTACTAACCGAAGGAGTGTGGGTTCGATCCCTGCACAGGTTGTAAGTGTTTTTTTTCTTTACATACCCCCCTTACGACCAAATATAATGTAAATATACAGTATATAATATAAACAAAATAAATAATATTAGTATATAATTTAATAATAGTATAAAAACCTATAATGGCCTTTAGTAGCCGATGGTTCAATAATATTGCATTACATTTATGTATGTAATTATTATTTATGTATTAATAAATAAATAAATAAATAAATAAATATAAGAAGTATAGAGCTAGTGATTATATGTAATTTATTATTCATATTTAACTTAGCTTCAGTTTTTAAAAGCAGTAGTTTCATTAAGCGGTTGATTATTCGAATGTAGAGCAATATTAGTAATATATTATTCTGCGTTATATATGTGAAAAAATATGTTTTTAGGGGGCAGTGGTGGCCGAGTGAAAAAGTGCGTAGCTTATAACCAAGAAAATGTGAGTTTAAATCCTGTACAGTTAGAATATCTTTTTAATAAATTGAAAACAAACCCCCTTTGCTAACAAAATATAATGTAAACCTATAATAAGTATATAATATAAACAAAGTAAATTATATTACAATTAAAATGAATAATTTATTTTTTAAGCTATAATGG
This sequence comes from Poecilobothrus nobilitatus, assembly GCA_947095535.1. Taxonomy (NCBI): domain Eukaryota; kingdom Metazoa; phylum Arthropoda; class Insecta; order Diptera; family Dolichopodidae; genus Poecilobothrus; species Poecilobothrus nobilitatus. Next base: position 73,383,588 of record OX352774.1, read on the forward strand.
CCTTAGCATATGGTTAAGTAAAAATTGTATTGTATATATGACTAATTGTAATACTAATATAAATAAATATAAATAAGAAAATGAATGAAAAAACATTTATAATTTGTTTTCAAAAATTGTGTTTGGTGATGAAAATAATTCTAAAGTTATTTTCTTTTTGTTATTTGAATAAAAATAAGCGGTTTCAATATTAAATTCAAATTAGTACTATTTTTTTAAAACATTTGTTACTTTTATTCCATAAATATTTTAGTAAAATAATGATAAACGTTTTTAGGAACTTGTATTTTAAATAGAATCCTAAATTAATTTGGATGAAGTTCTATACAACTATATATGCACAGAAAAGCAGATAATTGACAGAATTTCTGCTTATGATTTGATAAAATTGTTCATTTTCACTATCTCTTAGTAATACCATATTAAACAAAATACAAATGCAAGTTGTAGTAATAAAATTTCACTTATTAGTACTTTTTCTTTTGTATTTAGTTTTCGTATTGAAAATGAAAAAAATAAAAAAATAAAAATAAACTAAAAATCTTTTTCCCCACTATAATCCTAAGGGATAAATAAAGTAATTTCAATGTTTTTATTCTGACCTCAGCAAAAAGATAATGTAAAAATATGTACGTAATAAGTGCTCTTAGACGTTCATTTGAGGATTCTATGGAACATTTATAAGCTTTTTTTCTTTATAAAGAAGAATGCTCTTTTATCTTACCGATATGAATTCAGTGTAATACTTAAAGTTGTTATGGCAGTAATAAAATTTTTATTGAAAAATAACATTTGCCTTTCATAATTTTCTTTGAATTTATTAAAGAAGACCCAAACATTTTTTTTTATTTCTGTTTTTTTTTTTTTATTTCTGCATTTTATTCGCTAAAAGTTACTTTGATGTAAATTTGAGAATTTTAAGAATATTTAGAAATGTAGGCGGTTATTATAATTTACTTCAAATTATACTTTAAGGCTATTTTTTGCCCTTTTCTTAATATTTTAAGAAATTAAGTAAATAAAAATTAATTGACTTTTACAAGATTCAGTGAGTAAGAAAGAAGGTGATGATTTGAGAAATCTATGGTATTGATATGAATCTGATTGTTTAAGATAATGGAATAAAAATACATCACTGGTATTCATATTTGCAAAGAATGAACAATTTAAAAAATTTAAATTCCTTGATGTGAATTGTATAAAAATATAAAATTTTATTTTTAGAACTATTAAATTTTTAAAATAAATTTAATATTTTTTTAATTGTAATTTAATTGCAACGATCTTTTATTTCTCTTTAGTTAATCAGTAAATTCGTTTAAATAAAGAAATTCGTTTTCAAAAAAAGAAGTTAACAATGGAAATAATTTATATTTAATCTGCCAAATCTATACTGATTAGATGAACTAAAAAAAATTTAAAATGAAAATTAAATAGAGGATTTACGAACAACAACGATTCTAAAATTTAACCAATTGAAGTTTTAATCGATCTTTAAATTCTATAGAGTCTTACAAATAGAAAAATAATTTATATCTGTAAACCTTAAACCTATTTTTACTCTATGAGTATAAACTATAGAAGAATCTTCACTTACTCCAAACAGTACAATAGTTCCAAAGATCTCCAAAACTATTGTTTGATCAAAAAGTGAGGTGGTTTTTAAAGTCCCATACATTGATAGAGCCATCCGTGCTCGTACGACTCTTATTTATTGTCCTGTAAAAAAAATATAATAATTAAGTTGATAAGAATTGAATGATTATTTGGTCAAAAAGTGAGGTGGTATTTTGTAAATTAAAGCCCCGTACGTTGATAGAGGAACAGTGCCCGTACCCCTCCTTTTTATTACCTTTCGATTATTTTTCTCTATCCCTAAAAAAAAATATGTATTAATTATTTTGATAAGAATTGAATCATTGTTTGACCCAAAAGTGAGGTGATATTTAGTGAGTTAAAGTCCCATATGTTGATAGAGGAATGGTGTTCGTACCCCTCTTCTTTTTGTCTTTCGATGATTCTTCCCTATACGGTGACAAAAAATTTTTACCATTTTAAGCGAGGCATATTACTTAAAGTCCAATTTGACAATTTTGTATTTGTCTATTAATAAATACCACAATTTTATATAACGTTAATTTCGCTATCAAATTGCCAATTACGTCTCTGCATTTTCTTTCCGTTAATTATTTTTTGCTCTTCATCTTCCTATTCAACTAGTTGGTATTGGATTTGTTTTTTTTCCTTGTGTACAAACTCTGTAAATGCAACCATATGAAATTAAAATTTAGTTGAAAAAAAAATTCTTATTAAAAGAAGCATGCATACTCTCTCTTATTTGAAGACAGAACTGCTCATGCGTTTAAAAGAAATTTAAGAGAAAAGTTAATATATTTTGAATATAAACAACTATATTTTGTATAAAATCAAATGTCACTATACATTTGTTTAATGTTTATTTAATATTGCATTTATTTGAAACTAGTATATGATGGGAAGAGAGAATTTAACGGTTTTTATTACTGTTTAAAAATATTCGACTTCTAAAAGAAATTTGTATGTGTTAGAGCATACAATATGGCGATTTCATCTGTATAGTAGAAATAATTGGATTTGTTTGACAAAAAAATCTGTATAGATTTTATAAACATATATATTATAAATAGTACATATATATATATATATATATTATTTATAAATAGTACATAAAAGAAAAGAGAAAACTTGTAGAGAATTAATAAAATAATGAAAATGATTGCAGATTTTTTTTTTGATATTTTTTGTACTTTCTCTTTTACTTTATATTTCATATTATTTTGATATATCAGCTGATTTATTGTATTGTTGATTAAAAACAAATACAATCAAACCTTATAAAGAAAAATAATGGTGGAATTCATATATTTTATTCATTATTTACCGATTATAATAAAATAAGTTTTTTTTTTTTTCAGTTATCGTTTGGGGGCGTAAAAGTATGCCCGCAAAATTTGTAATCGCATTCTAGCTTTTCAATATATTTAGTTTAATTTTTAATATATTGAGTATTTATTTATGGTGTTACGTATACGATTTAATTTATTTAAATGCAATTATTTTTCGGTTTCCATATTAAAATGAAGAAAACGGTTATATTAATTAAATTAATTAAATTTTAAAAAGTGATTTAAAAAATTCATTAATTGTTTAGTAAAACAATATGATGAAGATAATATTCAAAATTAATTAAAAAGATTTTTTATTATTAAATATTTGATCTATTCGTTTTTTATTCAATTAAATTAAATGATTAAAATAATTTTAAAATAAATTTTGATAAAACTGAAGCAGATTGATTTATCATGCTCTAATAAAATTATAGAACAATAAATTGTGTATTGTAAAAAAAAAAATTAAATGGTTTCTAAAAAATGAACAAAAATAAAGAAAATTATAAGAAGTTCTTTTCGAAAATAAAATAAAAATAAAAATTTTTAAAGATTCTGCTTTTCGAAATTATAAGGAGTATAAATTATTCAATGATGATTAAATGGAAATAGTTAGAATAGCCAAAGTTAATGAATAACCAATACAGTCATCCCAATACCAATAGAGTGTTGTACAGATAATAAATTTTTAACATTAAAAAAAATTATAGTTTATATTATTAAATCATTTTTTTTAAATAAAAATATTTTTAAAAAAAATGTTTGGTTTCATTTAGTAATTAATTTATTTAACATTCAATTTAGTCACTAATCCAATATAGTTTTTATTTCAAAATAAATTTTTACGACATTTTCTTTTTGTTTTGAATTTTATTTATAAACATTGGTATATTGACATTAAAAATTCAATAAGCTTAGCAAAATGAACAGAAGAAATAATATATCACAAATGTAAGGCAATTATTTTTATATAAGGTTTAAAACACAATTTCAAAGTGATTTGAGTGGAACATTATGAATTTTAGATTTTTATAGACTTTTAGTTTTGATAAAATCCATAACTTTTAGCATATTTTTTTATTTGATAAGGGACATAACTTCACAATTTATTTGGAATTTGAATTTTATGCATTAAATAAACATACATATATAGCCAAAGTTATCTAAGACTGATAAAAGACTGACTAAACTAGACTGATAAAAGACTGATAAAACTAACTCCATTGGATCTTGCTTGTCAGGCGAGCCAATGCCTCTTAATAATGGGATGATAGTTCCCTGATTAAGTGCCCTCACTTCGAAGAGATCTTCCCTGTCACCCTTAACCAAGGCTGTTTTTCGAATTTCAATTTCAGCCATTGGCAAAGTATATGTAGTACTGTGTCTACCTCCTCCAGAAATTTCTACACATTTCTGTGTTGCCTAGCTGCATATTCTATAAATGTGTGCCTTTCATTTCAAATGTCAGATGTAATATCAGATTCCGGAGTCTGAAATATATCTACTTATTTACAGCCTACTTATTTTTTTTATTTTATTGGGCTTGACCCAATTTTTTGCCGTTTGATTTAATAAATATTTTCATACATTTCCTAAATAAAATTAAAGAATATTTCATTATTGTTGTTTTAATGTATATGATTTCATTTGTTTTAACTAACTAATAACTATACTTAATTTATTTATTTATATTAATATTACAAATCATATGGGATATTGCAATATTACAAATCCATCGGCTACTAAAGCCATTACAGGTCGACTATTATTATTAAATTATACATTAAAATTATTTATTTGGTTTATATTATACTTTATATATTTACACTATATTTAGTAGCAAGGAATATTTGTTTTCAATTAATAAAACTTCCTATGCGCAGAATTTGAACCCGCACTCCCTCGGTTAATAAGCCATGTGCTTAACCATTAGGCTACCGAATCAGCGTAGTTAACAGTATTTAGTTTTGTTTAGAATAAGATAAGAAAAAATTATATTTAAATGCAGAAATAAAACTATTTAAAAAAAAAAAAAAAACAAAAAAAAAATGCATATTTTTAGGGGTTTACTACTACTATTATTCTAAAAGAGTCATGATCATAAAGACAAATTAATCTGCTATAAAAACGATATTAATTCTGCTTGCTTGCAAATTAAAAAAAATATATAATTTAATTCTTTTTATTAAAATTTTTTGATTTAATTAAAATTCTGGTTATAATAATTTTCCAAAATCATTAACTTTTTATAAAATTAAAAGTAGAATGAAAATAAAACAACAATTTCACAATTAATTATTTCTACTTTTTTAATAGAATCTTTTTCTTTTTAAAACTTACAATTAAATTAATTTTATTATTTCATATCAAAATTCATTCATTTAAAATTTTTCCCTTGCATTTTAATGTTACTTTCATAATAATGCTCTTATTTTACAAATTGTTAAAATTAAACCGCTTACAAAATTTGTTATTATTATTGTTGGTTAAATTAAACAACAATTATTATCGCTTTAAAAATTGAAGAAAATGTAATTATAGTATTTTGTAGGAAGCTTTAACAAAAACAAAAAAGATATAATACTTAAATTCAGAAAATTTGTAAGGATGTTTTGTAATTACAATAGGAAAGTATCCTTTTTTTTTGGTTTTTAATACTTTTAAATAATAAATATTAACTGAAAGAGGTTTTGGTGAACTTAAGGTTCATTATATTTTCTTTTTAAATTTTTAAATATTTTCAAATACCAATTGGCCAGGTAAAATGTAGGATTTTGTTAAGACTTAAGTGATACAAGAGTATCCAGGTCAACATTTCTTCTTGTGCTCTTTTCAAGTTATATAAACTTTTTTCTACTTTAAGATATAGGGTTTCCATTTTAAGTGCAAGATTTGTTTTTTTAATTGCTGGTACTTTTATTTTAAGTGCTAGCTTTCATTTTTAAGGGTAACTATTTCCTATTCAAATGCAATTATTTGTATTTACGTAGTTCGTTATAAAGTAATTAACTACCTATATAATTAGATATGTATATATTATTCTTTAAGAAACCTTTAAGCAGGCTACAAAAGATAAATAAAGGTTTTTTTTTTATAAAATTTGAAATAATGCATTTTCCATTAGGTAGATTCTTCAGTTAGGTTCAATTAATCATTTCCTGAGCTTTAAAAGAAAAAAATTGCTCAAATGGAGAAATACTTTCAATTTAAAAGTAAATCTTGCATTTAAATTGGATAAAGACTTGCACTTAAATTGGAAATACTTTTTCTTAAAGTAAAAAGGTATATGTAGATGTAAAGTGAAACCCTGCTATAAAATATGAGCTTTGAATTACAATTTATAAAGAAATCGAAAAAAAAAAATTTGGTGATTAGCAGTATTCTAATTTTAGAAAACTTAGTATTCCCTTAATATAAATGTCAGGTGAAAATCAAACATTGTGTTTGAAGACCAAATATGAGAAAAAAATATTTAACTTTATTTAAAGTTGTCAATTTGCACTCTACTTTATTTTCATCTTTTTCGATTTTCTTTCCATTCTTTTTTATCTGTTTCTGTTTGGAGAGAACAGGAGTATGAATTATCCGATTAATCCAGTTTCAAATAATGGCTGATAACTTTATTCAAAAAGTTTCTGTAAAATAAATTGCTTAGCATATTTAAGTTTCATTATATTTTAAATCGACAAAACAAATCTTGTTTGAAAAACGCCATTTTGTCATAATTGATTCATTCTTAAGCTAGGTACTGTAACGTATTTTTAACGTATAAATTTTTTAAGTGAGGTGTTAAAAATTTTTTTCATCAAATCATCATAGTAACATTTGTTGTTAAAGAAACATTGTTTCAAGGTTATTGACCATTAGTGTAATTTAGTAAATTACCCCACCTTAGAAAGAGATAAATATGATTTTCGTATCATTAATAGAAAATTGACAAATTTAATCGAATTAAAATATATATATATATATATATTTATATATATATATATATAATAATTAATTGAGTTTTTCTGTAATCATGAAAATTATTAAAGAAATAATTGTAATGACAATTTTTTAATGCGATTAGTTTGCAGAAATTGTATTTAATTTAATTTTAAATGTCCTTCGTATTAATGAAATGATTCTTTATATAGTAATTAAAATTATTGAATGCAATCGGATCTAAAATTTTAGACAGAAATAATAAGTAGAATTTTTAGTATCCTTTTTAGTATTGTATGTCTTAAATCATAATTAATGATTTTTTTTTTAATACATTGGAAATTTACAAATTTTGCGGTATTACCATTATTTAATGATTCGACAGAAAAAATTAAATTGGATTCGGAAGTCATATTTAAAGTTAACATATTATTTAAGACCATAATGGAAGGTAAAAATTATTAAATATTAATAATATCTGGTTTGTCTTAAGTTAGGAATCTCGTACTTTTGTTGAAAACAAAAATATTGAATGAAAAAAATCTAGAAGAAGATGTTCAGAAAAAAAAACATTAGAATATGGTAGGGTTTCAATAAATTGATTAGAAGATGTTCGGAGTAACCCCTAATACTAACATTTGTTATCTATATATATTATGCATATTTTTATATTAGAGTTCAATAAGAAAATCTGATTTTCAATAAATTAATTAGGCGTAGTTTAAATATTCATTAATTGTTTTTATTATTTTCTACATTCGTCATATAAGGACTTCTAGCGGGCAAATCACTTAAATGATTTAATTGTTAAAACATGTATGTACAAAAAATAATTAAGATATATTTAAAATGCTGGCTAGAATATCATTAATTATAAGCCTTTCATTAATTTGTTTAGCGGTGCGGCATAATCCATTTTACAAAATATTAGAAAGGAAAAAATTTTAAAGTTGGTTTGAAATAAGTTTCAATCAGGATTTCAATAGTTAGTTTACCGGGGTGTTCAGGATGGTATCTTGCGCAATTTTAAATTATTTATTAACAAAATTAAGCAGATTTATTGAATAGAATGAAAATGTTGTTTCTTCTTAAATATACGGGCAAAGCATATATTATTTTGTGAATATAAACTCGAGTTTCCCTATTTTATGGTCTTAGAAATAGCAATATGAATTTTAAGCTCCAAAAATATAAGTTCGTTAAACAAAGTTCATTTAAGTAGACTAGCCAATACCTTCTTTTAGTAAAGTAAAATTATTGTATTTTAGATACAAACAACTATTTACCTTTTTAAAACCCCTCGGTTAGTTAAACTTGGTACTTTTAACTAATTTCTTATTTAAAATTTATTATTTAATGTCAACAATAATCCAATGTTAAAATAAATTTTATCCAGTATCAAATATATATAATATGTATATATTATTTCATTCTTCTAAAATTCGCAACCTAGAGAAATGTTTTTTATTATTAATTTTTCTTTTTAATAAATTTTATTAAAGCGTCTTTGAAAGTTGAAACTTTTGACTTGTTAAATTTCTTTTCCAATGATCAGATGTTAATTAGTAAATATAAGTTAAAACTTTTTATAACTATTAAAACTTTTTTATGAAAATAAACAATGAAAAACTTCGAAAGGTATAACATGTCAATTTAAACAAAAAACAAATTTTAATTTAACTAATTTATTGTATACTATAAGGTATTGGATAATAATGAAGAAGTAATGCATAACAAGATATTTGAAAATTTTCGACTAACTTTATGACTGAGGTACTGAATCCAATGAAGAATCTTAAGACTTAAGAAACTTAATTTATACCTAATTTTTTTTGATGATTTTTATAGGGTATGGATTTCTCTCGTAGGATGTGATATCTTACTGATTTTATACTCATATGAATTTTAGACCAAGTTCACAAACTCTGAATTGTAGAGGATTTATTTGATTGGAATATACTACATCTGGATCTGAGAACCAACAGTCCTGAGCTTGTCCTAAGTCCTTATGAAAGCTCCAAGTTTTTTGATATCGTCTCTACTGCTTGAATTGCTCAGGTGAACATGCTAAACATACGAGTAAATTAAATAATTTTTTTAGAAAGTAAAATGTACTGAATTAAAATTCTTTTATAAAAATATAAAAAAGGGGTTTTTTGTTTTAATTTACTTAATATCCTGTTTTTTAAATATAGTAAAATCTAATCATTGTGACGCTGACGAATTAAGTTACCTAATTTTACTGTAGTCATTTCCTTCAATTTTTTGAAATGTTTTTTTGCTGTAAATTCAGGAAGTTCCTCTAATAGAACCTTTTTTTTTGTCGGTCTTAATGGTGTTTGATAGGTTGTTCGGTTCTTATAAAAATAAAAATATTGCTATATACTCGTAAACATACAAAAAAATTATATAGTAATATTCAAAAGTTATTGAGTTTTTATTTTATATAAAAAATTTTAAAGTTATTTCAGTCAGAAGATTTTATTCGCCTTTGTGGGCTTTTTATTTTAATTTTTTTTTAATAGTGGATCTATCTGACATGTAGATTTTTAATTAAATGACCATAAAGTATAATCCATTTGTGTACTTTAAGCTCAATAATTATTTTTTTTAATTTTTCATTATTTTAAAATAATTTGGATGAATTTTATAATTTCTAGAACTATGGTTTATACATAATATATTCAAAGTACATATATGTTTATACATTCTTCAAAATCAGATTCTAACCTTCCACCTAACGATTATCAATCTAAAAGTTTTCCAAATATGATATACCTAGTAGGTACTATTTAATACTAAGCGGAAAATGTGTAATAGTTTATACTAAACTTACTATAAAATATCAAATATATATGTATATATTAATATGCATATGTATTTATATACATAATATATTAATTATATATCTCCACATTGCATTACTTCTTTAAAAATATTTCATTCATAGAATAATTTCTTATAAATACAACAAAATACGTAAATACACTGCTATATACACATATACATATATCAATATTCTTATTATACATTATTCATTCATCAGTGAGATATACGATATGTAAATAAACATGATATAATAAGTATATATACCAATATCATATAATGTTAATATAAATTCTTAAGCAACCGTTATATTTTTTATTTATTTAATTTTTTTTCTACTACGCATCATCATCCTCAACAATTTTAAATTTCAGACTAAAATAAAAATTCAAAAAAAATCGTTAAAGAAATTTGTTAGAAAAATTGAGAAAAATCAAGTCTTACTTTCGTCAATTTTAAGGTAACCCTATATTATTGGAAACAGTATATTGAAAAAACATAATGGACGCAGATAAAACTGCATTGAACTTGTTATTTAAACTTGCTGTTTTCTATATAGCAATATGACCAATTTTGTTAAATTATACTCTGACAGCACTGAAAATCAGGGCTATTTCTGCCAGAATGAGAGACCTTTTAAATGTAATATTATATATGGTATTGACTTAAAAAAGGACAACCATATTTTAATTAAAAACCTATTTTCATTGTAGTCCATGACAATTCGTAACTAATTTACTATTTGTAGGTCAAACAGTTGGGATACTGTCGGTTAAGGGGACACTTAAAGAAAATTGGAATAGAAAATTACGGTGCATGCAGATTCTGTCAAGAAGAAGAAGAGACTCCAGCTCACATATTTAAAAATTGCGGAGCTTTACTCCGAGCAAGATATGCTCACCTGGGAGTATGTTGCTATGTCGAAGATAAACTGCCAGCAATAAACCCTATACAAATCTTTACAGACAGTAAAAATCTTACAGGCAGTAGGGTTGACAGAAGTATTATAAGTGGAGACAAAATGCATAACACGTAGTAACAGAGCGAGGACAATAAATCTACATCAAATACTGTATGTTAAGCAGTAGAAAGTGTAATAATATAAACAAGGTAGAATGTAAACCAACGGTTTTTAAAAGCGCACATTTCCAAAAGACAATGCAAACTGTTTAGAATTGTGACTTGCACAAAAATTTGAAAATTTAAGAAATTTTTTTTAATAAGAAAATATGTGAAAATAGGACTTTTCTGGAATTTTGAAAGGTTGTAAATCCGAAACCCTATATAGCTAAGAAAACCCGATAACACAAGTAAAAATATATTAGTAGAGCTTTAATTTTTATGTCTTGCCGAAGAAAAATTTGTACAGGTGTCTAAAAATAGCAAATTTTAAGTCCTAATACCTCTTAACCGCCCCCCTCTCCCTATGGTGGTGGTTCAAAAAAAATTTTCTGAGCAAACTTATACTAATTCTAAAAGTTCTTTCTTGACTCAAAATTTCAGATTCTATCTAAAGGCGTGCTGGAGTTATGAAAAAAAAATTTCATGCAAAATGTGGTTTGCACATAACGGTAAATTACAAAATATTGCATAATTTTGATATTGTTTTATGTATATAATAAAATTTTCGGTCTTCTGGCGGTTTTAGATTGCAAAAATAATACGCAGAGCCTGCGATATACACATCTGAAAATAGCGCTTTTTCGCAATTTCGAAGATATGTAACTCTGGAACTCTATACAACTAAAATAAACCTTTAACACACGTAAAAATATATTACTGTAGCTTTAATTTTTATATCTTGCCGAAGTAAAATGTGTGCAGGTGCCTAAGTTGAAGCTGTTTAAAAATATCGAATTTTCAATTTTTGAGCCCTAATAGCTCATAAATAGGGGTGGTCCAAAAAAAAATTCCTTAGTAAACTTATACTATTCTAAAAGTTCTTTCTGCCCTCAAAATTTCAAGTCCCTATTTAAAAGCGTTCCGAAGTTATAAGGGTAGAAAAATCGTGCAAAATTTGGTTTTCACATAACGGTAAATTAATATACTAAATTTAAAATAATAATTTTGATATTAATTTACAAAGTTAAAAAAAATACCTGTCGAATGACGTTTTCAGATTGAAAAAATCTTAAGCAGAACATGAGATATATATGCATTTAAAAATAGGACTTTTTCAAAGTTTGAGGGGCTACGGCTCCGTAATGGAGGGGGCTAGATGAAAAAGTTGTTTCACAAATTTAATTTTTTTATGATGCCTACCTATGGTTAAAATTTTTTTTCTCTATCTTTATTGGTGTAGAAGTTTTGTAAACCGACGGACGGAAGGACAGAGTGAAGCTAATAAGCACATTTTTTCAAAATTTTTTTGGAAATGTGCTAAAAACAGTTTTTACTTTTTTTGCCTTTTAATAGGTGTTTTGTTTCCTTTGGTAAAGAATGTATAAAGTACTAATTTAAGAACCATAATATATTTTTGGATGAAATTTTTTCTTCTTATATTTTTATAAACACGCCCTTCTAATTGTAGTTGAAAATATTATTAAAAAATCTATAAGTCATTCAATGTAACGGTCATTAAATGTAATGTTTTTATTTTTAATTTATGAAAACTACACTGAAAACTTTATTATTATTCATGTCAATCCCAAGAATCATTTTTGGTCTAAAGATTATATTTTTTCTAAAAATCTTACAAGAGGTTTAAAAAGAAGTTTAAGAATTGTGTTTTATATCTGGTATATTGACCGCACCTAATTAAAAAAAAAAAAAAATAAAAAAAAACAGGAAAATAAAATAAATAGGAAGAAGAAAAAGATGTGTAATCAAAAAAAAAAAAAAAAATTTAAATCGGGGCTAGAAAATGACTTTGATAAAAAAAAAAAGAAAAGATGACTTTGATTAATTTATATTTTTATGACTAGGGTTTGGTGGTGTTAATTTTTCATAATATTTCATTTGAAGCTTATTAGATTCTTCCGGTCTGCTTTTTAAACGAATTTTAGAATTTAACAGTCTCGTAAATCGTGCTAAATTCAATTTATTTTGTAGTCATGCTATTTAATAAGCACCCAGAAAAATTTTAAGAAAACAGATAAAAGAATCCGTTTTTTATCCAGGTCAATGTAGACAAATTAAAATTTTTTTGTCAAATTAAATTTTTTTTATTTTTTTTATAGTCATCAGTAGTGAAATTTTATGAGATATTAACTAATAGTAAAAGAAGGTTTAGTTTTTCTAAAGAAATTATTTTTTTTGGAAACAAAACAAAGTCCACATAATTAAAAAAAATTTTTTTCTGAAGTTAATAGTCCTTAAAATCAATTATAATTTAATAAGATAAAAATGTTTAATATTTTCAAATGTTAAAATGGCTGTGTATAAACTATAAAGTAAAATTTTGTGAAATTCTTAATTATTTTACAATATTAATAAGTTAGTTCGAATAACACAGAATTCTTAATGGGGTCATTATTTTAAAAAATTTAAAGCTGAAAAAAAATTACCGTTTATAAAACAAAAGTTGCTTAAAATAATAAAAAACCAAAGAAAGAAAATTTAAAATAGAAATGATTGTTATAAAAATAAAGAAAATTTTGTCTATACATATTTAGTGATTTCATATTCTCCTTTTTTCTTATGTTACCATAGGTACGTTGACATTCAACAATGACATTGTCTTTTTTCTTTTTGTCATATTTCTGATCCAATTGAAATTTTTAATTTGATGTTATGTTTAATAAATCTGGGGTAAGAAAGACTTGAAATGAATCAGAACTCTGTTTTTGAATTTATGAATTTTTTTTTAAGAAATTTTGTAATCATTTTACCTATTACATTTTCAGATATATTTAAAATAAAATTACTGTAAAATTAAAATTAATGAAATTTGAATTTTTTCTTAAATTTAAATTTCTTAATTTGTTCAATTTAGAAGAAAACGTTACTTTCGAAAAGTTTATTTTAATTAAAGGAGTTAATTTATATGATAAAATATTTTCGAAAACTCTTCATTTAAAATGATTTATTCGATGATTTTGTGGTATTGACAAAGTTAAATAAATTTAAAAATAAATCCTATTTAATTTTTTATTGAACTTTTTATCAATCAGATATTTAATGATTTTTTTAATACAGATTTGTTATATTGATATGTATATTGCAAGTGACTCGGACATATTTTCGACATTTTTAATCTCGCTCTGAGAAAATATCATTCACAAAAATCTCACTTTTCAAAAATCTCGCTTACAAAAATTTAAGCGCCTTTAAAAAATCTCGCTTACAAAAATCTCGCTTTCAAAGAAATATCGCTATTATCTCGCTATTTTCTGCAAAAAGTGAAAAATAATAAAAAATAGGTACTTAAAAATAGGTACTTAAGAAAGTAATTTATATTTTTTTAAGTTTTTTTTTTCATATATTCGTGTAATAAGTTTAACAAACAAAAACTTAATTCAACTCTTAATTTACAAAAAAAAAAAAACAATAATACTTTAATAATACACTTAACAACAAACAACACACACAACAAACTGGATAAGAATTTAACTGAATAATACCAAACTTTATATTATGACATGTACAAAAACATGTGGAAAACGATAAATGTAAATAAATTAGTTTCAGATCTCGGTCGGACCAAAATAAAAATAATATTTTATAAGAGTGGGTTTATGGATAGCAAAAAATATTTTAATGATGTTTTAAATTCGTACATTATTTTAAAAGGTACTACCTCTGTCCAAAACTATGATATACATTTATAATCTAAAATAAATGTGAAATGTATGTATATCTTAATTTAGGACAGAAGTTGTAATAATTTTTAGTTTTAAAAATAATTCTATAAGTTGTAAAACAAAACCCCCTTTTTAGATCCGCACACGTACAATAAATTATGACACTTTTTAGCACATTTTCAAAAAAATTTAAAAAAATTGTGTCTATTAGTTTCACTCTGTCCGTCCGTCCGTTCGTCCATCTGTTTACAAAATTTCTACACCGTTAAAGATAGAGAAAAAAAATTTTAACCATGGGTATGTCTCATAAAAAAATTAATTTTGTGGAACAACTTTTTCATGTATCCCCTTCCATCAGGGAACTACAACCTCTCAAACTTTGAAAAAGCCCTATTTTTAAACGCATATATTTCAGGTTCCGCTTAACATTTTTTCAATCTGAAAACGCTATTCGCTGGAATATTTTTTACCTTTATAAATCAATATCAAAATTATATATAGTTTTTAAATTTAGTATTTAAATTTACCGTTATGTAAAAACCAAATTTTGCATGATTTTTCTACCTTCATAACTCCTGCACGTTTTTAGATAGGGGTTGAAATTTTGAGGCAAAAGACCCCCAGACCCCCAGTTTATGAGCTATTAAGGCTCAAAAATTGAATATTTCCTATTTTTAAACACTTGTAATACATCACACAAACACACACACACACACGTGTACACATTTTTCTTCGACAAAACAAAAAAATTAAAGCGCCAGTAATATATTTTTATGTATGTTAATAGTTTCTTCTAATTGTATAGGATTCCAAATTTGCAGTTCCCCAAAATTGCAAAAAAGCCCTATTTTCAGATGTATATCTCAGACTCTGCTTAGTAGTTTTACAATCTAAATACACAAGAAAACTGGAAATTTTTTTACCTCTATAAAACAATATCAAAATTATGCAATATTTTGTATTATACTATTTAAATTTACTGTTGTGTTAAAACCAAATTTTGCATGATATTTTTTTTTTATAACTCCGGCATGCTTTGAGATAGAAATTTTGAGACAAGAAAGAACTTTTAGAATTAGTATAAGTTTCCTCAGAATTTTTTTGGTAGCACCCTCTGTTTAAGAGTTATTACGCCTCAAAAATTATTAATTTATTAGAATTAAAAAAATTTTTTCATTATTACTTCATTTGAGTATAATATATCCTACTATTTGGCTTCACAAACAAAGAAGAGACTATTATTATTATTATGAACTTTGTAAATCGTAATAAATGAAGGACTATATAGTTTTATCGTATTACGTTATTTATTTTTTTGGCGCACATCATTTTAGACTTTAAATTCTGGGCCGTGAAATAAGGCCCTGCGAAATAAGACCCTGGGGTGTTATTTTTCATAGTAATTGAGAAATAAATGCCCCAGGTTATTATTTCTCTTTCAATTTAATCTTCGACTTCTTGAGAAATAAAGCCCGAGGTGTTATTTCTCATGGTAATTAGAGTTGGATTGGCACTATGGAGTTATATTTTGTAATTTTTTTTCGGGTAGATAAGGATAACCAAACTGACTTAAAAAAAAAGTATATATTGCCCTTTTCCAGAATATTATTTGATAGAACATCATTTGTATATTCTGGAAAAGGACGAGCTTTTTTTAATTTAATTTGGTAATCTTTCTGAATGTTGTTTATTACTTTAGTATAAAGTTATTATTTTTGAATTTTTTCCAGGTTTTAGTAGTGAAAAGTGGATTTTATTACACATGTAATTGAGAAATAAGACCACAAAATCTGAAAATTAACACCCTGGGCTTTTATTTCTCAAAAAGTCAAAAGAGAAATAACATACTGGGGTCTTATTTCTCAAATTTTGTGGTGTTATTACATATGAGAAATAAGACACTGTGTTAAAGACCCGAAAAACGAACGAAAAAATATTTTAATGTATAGGAGCACCGACATACAAATAAAAGCATAAATGTTTTAAAATTTAAAAAGGCATACAAAATGTTTTTAATTGATTAAAATATTTGAATAGTTTTATTATTTTAATATTTTAATAGTGGTTAACTTAATAATAGGTTAAAAGTGCTTACCTTTTTGAATTTAAATATTTGTTATAAATTTTAAATTTAAAAATAATTTAAAATGCACTTATAGAGTTATTAAATTTTTAATAACAGATGCAAATTTTTGAATATGGTTTTGAAAAAGGAATTTTTTTCTATAACATTAATTTTAAATTTTAATATAAATATAAAAGATAGAAATTTTTAATATTTACGATATTATTATGTAATATGAAATATCAAATAAGGATAAAATAAAATGAATTTAGTTACTAATAAACAAAAAAAAAATTAAAATTTAATGAAAAAGAAAACACGTTGGTATATAAAATCAAATATTTTTAATGGCGAACATTTTTAAAAAGGGTTTTAGAATTCTAACTACTTTTTCATTAAAATTTATAATTTTTTGTTAAAATTTTTTTATTTAAGAAAATAATTGTGAAAAATTAAAAGACATTTTTTTAATATTTATAACCTCCAAATAACCTCTAATCTATAACCTCCTACTCAATTAATAGTTCACAATACCTTTGTAGCTTGTTATGTATTTCATAGTCGTTATATAATCACCAGATTATTAAAACATCAAGAAATTTCACTATCAGTAAGCTAATGAATGATGTAGCTAAAATCCAAAAATAGGAATTGATCATGGAAAAATGTTGTAATTAAAGTGCAAAACAGAGTCTTATTGGCTCAAAGTCTTACTTCTACTCTAACATCGCCGTACAGTCGTATCATTAACCTGGTTTTATAAATAACTGTTCTAAACACCTAACCCCTTTTCTAAACAAGTAAAAAAATTAGTGCCTCCACTCAATGTTTCCCAAAGTGAAAAGTTGGTAATTCATATGTGTACGATTTAACGAAATTTAAAAAGAACATTAAAATTTTTCTTTTTAAAATGAGTGATTTTCGTTGGTTAAAGTCCGAGGAATCTCGTTTAGTTCTTTTGAGTGATATTTTCCACTGTTTCTCGTAAAAAAAAAGAGATACACAGATGTCCAAGTTGCAGATGTCTAAAAGAAGAAATATTTAACCTCTATAAAAAGTTTTTAAAAGGGCAAGTACAAAAAAATTTTCTGAGATAACTTATGCTAATTTTCAAAAATGTTTTTCTTCAAAATTTCTCTGCCGGAGGAACCCAAATCTTGAAAAATATTATGACGGTAAATTAAATTTACTTACTAAATTGCAAAATATAATGTAATTTTGATATTCATTACAAAATGAAAACAGTATCCTGCGTTTTGACGTTTTTAGATTGAAAAAGTATTAAGAAAAACTTGAAATATACATTTTCGAAAATAGTGCTTTTCTTACTTTGAGAAACTGGGTGGGGCTACGTAAAAAAAATGTTTCAAAATATTAATTTTTTAATAAAGCCTATAACTTGTTAAAATTTCATTCGCCCGTCTTAAACAGTTTAGAAGCTTTGAAAACTGGCGGACGAATGGTCCGGATTCATATACAGTAGAGTGAAATTAAAAAGCAGTTTTTTAAAAATATTTCTGAAAAATGTGCTAAAAATGATAATTTGTAAAAAACAGGAAATCAAATGACAGGAACTAAAAACTAGGATATTACGGTGTGTAGTGTTTAAATACTTAAAATAATTTCAAAATTTAATTATAGGATTTGAAAATGAGTTTTAAATTTAATTTTTATTGTTTATACATTTATTTTTGTAAATAAAATAAATAATATAATTATAAATTTAATAATTATACCGTAACTATACCTAAAAAGTAAAGGTTGATTTATTCCTCATCACATTTTATAAATTAGTATTATAAAATATTTTCAATTAAAATAATTATTAAAATGTTAATAAAAGACATATAAACCTTTATAAAATCGTTTCATTACGGTAGAATTAAAAAAAAAAAATATAAAATGAAATAAAAAAAAGGATATTTCTATTTTTTTTCCCCCTATTTAAATCATAAAATTGCCGTAATTTTTAATATTTGTGATTATATGGAGGTTTTAAAAGTGCAAATTAGATAGCTAATTAAAGCTAACAGCTATATATGGGTATTAAGGCGAAGGGATGTAAAGTCTATGCACAAAAATCACAAAGTACAGGTCAGTGGCGGAACTTCAAAATTTGAGCCCCTCCCTCCCAGCGCAAAAATAAAAGATTCCCCCAATAATTTTTTTTTAACAAAAACAAGTTCCTTCAATGATCTCTGATCAATGTTCCTTCAATCCTTGACCAATTCAAGTTTAATCTGTTTCGCTCCATTCCAAATCAAAATAAGTCTAATTAAAAAAGATATAGCTTTTTTTAAAAGAGTGTAAGATTAAAAATGTTTTTCATAAATTTATCAAAATTAGATGTGCAGTCAATAATTCAAGAACAGAATATGTAATAGAAAAATCAGAAAAACTATGGCTTAAACTAGAAATTACACATCAATATTCAAGATTAGCTGCAATAGAATTAGAAACATATTAATTTCACCTACAAATCACTAAAACTCAAGCAGCGCTATTCAATGTTAGTTTTATATATTTGTGGGCAACTATAACTGCGGGAAAAAAGTTCCAGTGCATGTTTATAAAAAATGATTGTAAATAATTTTTTTAATAATAATTTTGGGCTTCCTATAGGTGCCCCCTTCACAACGCATCCACTAGTTCCGCCACTGGTACAGATAAACAAAAGTTAAACTTATTGAAGATATTGTTGTTTGCAAAAAGAAAATTAGGAAATTCATGAATATGTACATACATTTTAGTTCATCTCTCATGTTTATACAAGGGGGTTTATTAATGAATGTCTTACCAACTCTATGGAGATTAATGTGTAGCCAAAACACTTGTATGGGACAATATTATAGAGCCGATAATTTTGGAGTGGTAGAACCTCAAAGGAGATTTGATGAATTTTTTTTTTTGATTTGATTCAAATACCCATAATTGCTGTTATTAAGAAGATTAAAGTATTTTGTAAAATGTTTTAAAAATTAATTAAGGAGCTTTTCTAAATGTATTCATTTAAATCACCAAAATATTTGGTTTTTACTCTTTAACTTTTATTTTTGTTTTGAAGTTAAAAAATTTAAATTTTTTTATTTTTTGATAGAAAAAAAAACTTTTGACGTGATTTTTAACAAGATTTTGCTTCCTTCATATGTCCACAATGATAGATATGAAAATTTTAGATACAACCTTGACAAAAATTTTCAGGTACAAGTTGCTTTAATTTGTACCATTCCATGTTTAAATGCTATCACAAAATGAAAAAATGAAATTTTCCTATTTTTAGGCACCCGTATAGCTTTAATTAATACTTGGACATTATAATTTTACATGTGTTAATATGGCTTTTCTTAATTATATAGGATTTCATTAAAATTGAACAAAGTGTTTCTTTATTTTTCAAATGTTACTCTATATATGAAATTCTACAAAAATTTAAAACTTTTGTTGCAAATCACAGTGTTGTCTTTTGGATAATGTTTGCCTGTAAAAACCGTTAGTTTCAATTAAAATTTATTTCTTACGTATTTTTATCACATTTCCAAAAAATTTTATTAGTTTAAACTTGTCCGACCGTTCGTTCGACAACACTTTATACACCGTTTACAAAATTTAGTTCCTTCGTATTTGCAGAATGCTTTTTGTCAGAACATTGAAATTTTTAGAGTAGCAAGATTTTTACGTGTTACCTTATAAAAAATGTTTGTACATACCGTCCTGTTTACTTTCTTCTTTGTAATCAATTTCATGTTTATTTTTTTATCTGTGTTTTCAACTATCGATATTTTAAAAATTGAAGTCCCAATAGACTGAATAAAAATATAATTATTAAGTCCTGAATATTTCAACATCTGTTGCTAAAATGAATAGCTCACTTTTTAAATATGTAATTAGAATTTTTAGTTTTAATTTCTCAAAGTTTTTTAATAAAAAAAAAAATTGGTAAAAATATTATAAAAGAGGGAAAAGAAAGGAATCGAGGTATAAAAAAACAAGGTAGAATGTAAACCGACGGTTTTTAAAAGCGCACATTTCCAAAACACAATAAAAACTGTTTAGAATTGTGGCTTGCACAAAAATTTAAAATTTCATGTAATAAGAAAAAACGTGAAAATAGGACTTTTTTGAAATTTTGAGGGGCCGTAAGTCCGGAATCCTACATAACTAAGAAAATTCGTTAACAAACGTAAAACTATATTATTGAACTTTTAATTTTCATGTCTTGCCGAAGAAAACTTTTTACACATCTAAGGCCTAAGTTACAGGTTTCTAAAAATAGCAAATTTTCAATTTTTGAGGCGTAATAACTCTTAAAGTGGGAGTGCTACCAAAAAATTTTCTGAGCAAACTTATACTAATTCTAAAAGTTCTTTCTTGCCACAAAATTTCAAGCCTCTATCTAAAAGTGTGCCGGAGTTATGAAAGTAGAAAAATCATGCAAAATTTGGTTTTCACATAACGGTAAATTTAAATACTAAATTTAAAAAAATTGTATAATTTTGATATTAATTTACAAAGTTAAAAAAATTCCTGTCGAATGACGTTTTCTGATTGAAAAAATCTTAAGCATAACATAAGATTTGTGCATTTAAAAATAGAGCTTTTTCTAAGTTTGAGGGGCAGTAGCTCCGTAATGGTTGGGGCTACATGAAGAAGTTGTTCCACAAAATAATTTTTTTTATGAGACCTACCCATGGTTAAAATTTTTTTTCTCTATCTTTAACGGTGTAGAAATTTTGTAAACAGATGGACGAACGGACGGACGGACAGAGTGAAACTAATAGACACAATTTTTCAAAATTTTTTTGGAAATGTGCTAAAAAGAAAATATTTTTAACAACTTTTTTGATCAAACGTATTTTGATTTTATTACAAAAAAAATAATATGACTCTTAAAAAATCGTTTGTTTATTGTCCTTTCAATATTTAATGAATTATTTACTTGTAATGTCCTTTTCTAATATTTAACTTAAGACCAAAAGAAAGTAAAAGTTAACTTTAAGTTTCTACTTAAAGTAATATTATGTACAAAAAAGGAAAAAAGCAGGATATTCCATTTGATTTTGTATTTGTTTAACTATTGATATATAAAGTTAAAATTTAATAAACTTACAAAATTGATGTGCAGCTAATCCAATTACATGAGCTTTGAGTATTACAACATTAATGTGTTTTTTTTTTAATAATATAGACGTATTGTTTTTAAAAAAATCTGAATAATTTTATGAAAACTTGATAAAATTTAAAAAAGCCAGACTATTCTGACTTCGTTGTAATAGAAAAGACGTAGTCTTTGCATTATAGCATTTTCGAAACCTAAGAAATAAAAACTGATGTTTAGTTGTTAAAGCGGCTTGTGAATTAAAACTTCTCTTTTGTCAATATCAATTTTTTAAAGTAAAGCTATCAGAAGCAAAAGGTTTCCTCCAAAAAACAAGGAAGAATTTATAGTTGACTGTATCAAATATATGATACACGAAATAAATAAAATAAGCGGTTTCATAAATTTATTCATTTTCAAAAACAACTTCAGATATTTAACTTAATTAAGTCAAATGTATTTATGTAAATTTAGGAGTTCTATGACAGCTACTCGAACCCGTTGTTCTGAATCAACGAAATTTTAAAGAAGTTATTGCCAGAAAACTTGATACTTTGTTTTAGAATATTTGAGATTTCTAATGTAATTGAGTACGAAAATATGACAGCTACTCGAACCTGTTGCGCCAAACGTACCAAACTTCACAGAAGTTATTACTGTAAAATTTGATCATCTTTTTGATGATTTCAGTTATTTTCTAGCTTTATTAAGTACCAAAATACGAGTATGGTACATTTGAGTTATTTAAACATAAAAAAAAAGGAAGTTAAATGGCAGCTACTCGAACCCGCTGGTTGATCATTTTCAATTTCAATAGCGAAACTAAACATTTTATAAAGATGAAATGGTAAAAATTTTAGAATTCTTGCTATATTATATTTTGAGTCATCGTGCGGGCGGAAGGACGAGAGAAAAAGATTAATCGACAGAGTATTCAATCGTGAGCAAAAATATAATATAGTATATAGTTTTCCATATCTATCTAGTCTCATTTAAGGTGTCACAAAGATAAGGTCACATTTATTATACTTTGAGAATTATATTTGTACGGATGTAGCGAGGTTTTGGAGAATTTTCCAAACTAAAACATTGATTTTTAATAAAATAACTTGAAATCTTAGTTTTCTTTCTTTCTAACTTACTTTCGTTAGGAAAATCTTATAATTAACTGAAAACTAAATCTAACGCGCAACCTTATCCTTTTAATGGACGAAGTTTAAAAATAAAATTTGTAAAAGTTATATCTACTTAATTAAATTTTTGCACGAATTCGAATAATTTGATATTCGAGAAGAAAATGACTAGGGATTAAAGGAAATTAAAATTCAATTCTAATAGGTATAGCAGGTTTTTAATAAAGTAGAAGTAAAACCATACATAGATTTGCGAAAACAATATTAAAGATTAAGAAAAATATTATAAACTTTCATAAGGATATTTTTAAGGAATATGTTGAATTTTGTTTATTTGCCAGAAGCATTATTTTTATTATTTATTTTATTCAAAGGAAACAAACATGTTGTTAATAAATGAGGGAAATATGTTTTTGTTTTCGGTTTTCTTTTTAATTTTTCAACATTAATTTTTGAAGGATTTTATTTTTATATAAAAAATATTTTTTTAATCATTAATTTCATATTTTTGGAATTTATGTTTTTAATTAGAATAAAAAAAAATAAATAAATAAATAAATAATGTTAAAAGTGTTAAAATTAAAATTTTAAGTGGAAATTTTATTGATTTTAGCTAAAATTTTAAATAAAATTGATTTTTAAAGTTTATAGAAACTTGTCTATAAATTTGTAAAATCTTTAATATTGTTTTTATTATATAATATAAAATCTATGTTTAGAACTCTTATCTGACGAATTATATAGCGCGAATGAGGACGATATTATGAGGCCTAAATCAGATGAATAAATTAGAAAGGAAACAACTTTACCTTAATAAAATTTAACATTTCAAAACAAAAAAAAAATATATATATAAATTTATACAATAGGATTCGTAATATTCAGAAAAATAAATAATTTTAATTCATACCTTTAAGGTTATAATAAAAAAAATTATTAGTGTTATAAGATATAAATAATTTTTAGTATTTTTTCATCTAATTAAAAATTTTTAACATTGAAACATTAACAGAATAGAACGGTAACCGTACGAAACTTAAGACCTGCTAACCGTACCGGAACTGAAAATCAGTTCCTGTTCAATCATTTTTATATTCAACCAACCATATTTAATCATACATATATTCAACCATAATTCGTACCTGAACCTAGTAAAATTATAGCACAATCCAAGATATTAGAACATAATAAAGCAGTGCGTAAATAGATACATTTGTTTTTAGTATAAATTTTGAAAAAACCCCATTTTTAAATACCTATGTATATCTCAGGTTCTGATTTACCTTTTTTTTATTCTAAAATTTTTTATTCCTTTTTTATACTGATTTTCCGCTATAAGAAATAAAACTTTATTTAGATATAAATCACACATTCCAATAATATATTTTAGGATACATGTATAAAATAATTGATCAAACTAATAATCCTTGTTCTTTAAATAATTTTCTTTTATTTTTAAAATTAAATGAATTTACTATATTTTTTCTCCATTCTTTTTATTTTGGCTTAAAAACTTATTTTAAAGGCAAATTATTAAAAATTTAATATTAAAGTAATTTTGTTTTTTTGTACCCAACATTGTAATCAATATGAAAAATCTTTTAATTAACTGAAAATGACGAAATTGAGAAAAAATCGATCAAAGTATTTATCCTTTTTTTTTTTAATGACGTCATTTATTATTACAGTTATCTATTTTTAAAGTATTCATCAGAATAAAACAAGTGGTTTGCTTTTTAAATTCATTCACTTTTTGATTTTCTCCTCATTTTTAGAGCGCCAAAAAAACAAAAAAATTTCTAATGTTACTTTAAAAGTCTTTAAAAAGAATGAAAAAAATTGTTAGGAATTAAAGAGGATATAAATAGGAAAAAAGAAAAAAAAGGATATAAAATCTTAAATCATTTATTTTTTTTTTTTTTTTAAATTGAAAGAAAGGAAGAATTTTTATTTGTTATCATGACGTGTTGCTATTGTTAATATATATATAGACATATATATATATATATATATTTCTTTTTGTAATAATAAAAGCCTTCAAATTGTTGTTAATCCAATCTACAGGTGTAATGAATAAAAATTATCTTAAAGAAAGATCCAACAGATTTTTTTTTTTTGTTTTTTGTTTTATTTAAGAACGAGAGTAGGTTTTTGATAGACAAGAAAGGAGAAATTAAAACCAGGTGTTAAAAAAGATTATTAGTAAGTAAGTTGTTTTTTGTACCAGTGTTTTTGTTTTTGTATATATATTTTTATTTTTGCTATAAACAATATAATTAGATATTTAACTTGTTTTGTTTTAATAAAAAGAAACAAAAAAAAAAAAAATAAGTGATGGAAGTAAATTTTTGTGTATTTTTTTTAAGGTTCATTAAATTTAATGCTTAAGTTGACCTGACAATTATTACAAATAAGGAAATTTCTAGTTATTTTTTTTTTTAAATCCTTAATTGAAATCTGTGGATTTTAAAAAGTTTAGATCCTGAAATTTCTAAAGAATTGTTGTAAATTTATACGGCCTCTTAGACTTAACTTGAATTTAAGTTGGTTTTAATCTAGAATTTAACTTTATCTAAAGTGGTCTGAAATACAAAATTAAAATCTGTTTGATAAAAAACGAGGAAGAATACAGTTGCCTTTGTCAACTCTTAGATACCCGTACGAACCGTTAGTATGTTAACAGCCTGTCACTCTGCTCACAATATTATTTTTTTAATATTTTAGTATTTTAAAATAATTTGGGTGAATTTTATAATTTTTAGAACTATGGGTTGTACATATATTCAAACTATATATTTATATGTACATTCTTCGAAAGCAGATTTTAACCTTTCACATAACGATTATCAATCCAAAACTTTTTCAAATATTCTATAGTACCATTTAATACTAAGCGGTAAATGTATATTAAATTTACTTAGTACAAAATAATAAATATAATTTTAAATATTATATTATATTATATTATATTTAAATATTCCATTGACAGAATAATTTCTTATAAGTACAATAAAATACATATATGTATGAATATACGGCGCTATATGATATACATATATACTCTTATCATTCATTCACTAGTGACATATACGATATGTAAATAAACATTATATTATAAAAGTATGTATGTATATCAATATCATATAAATAAAAATTCTTCAAGCAACCGTTATGTTGTATATTTATTTACATTTTTATGTACTACGCATTATATCCTCAACAATTTCAAATTATCGAATAAAACAAATGCAAAAAATTTGTTGAAGAAATTTGTTAGAAAATTTGAAAAAATCAAGTAACACTTTCGTCAATTATAAAGTAACCCTATATTATTAAAAAAAGTTGTTAACAGAAATAAGAGTATGATGTTGAAGCTTTAATTTTTGGGTATTACTTCAAAAAAATTCTAACAGGTGTTCAAGTTACAGGTGTTTCAAAATAGCAAATTTTCAGTTTTTGACTCCTTACAGCTCCTAAACGGGGGGTGATACAAAAAAAATTTCTGAAATGACAATGAAATATTTTCAAAGATCTAACTTCTGTCAAAATTTCAAGTTTCCAACTTAAACCGTTTAGAAGATAGAAGGGTTAAAAAATTTTGCAAAATTTTAGTTTCGCATAACGGTAAATTAAGATACCGTATGCCACAAATATATATTTATTGTATATATACTTTTAAAGCTAATAAAAGTAGTAATCGTTTGGCGTTTTCAAAATGAAGATATACTTTATACAACTTGTGCTATAACAATTTAAATATAGAGCTTTTTTGAACCTTTGGGGAGCTGTAGCTCCGTAACGGGTGGGGCTACAAAAAAAAGTTATTAAAAATAAAATTAATATTTTTGTGAGATCTATCAGTAGTTAAAATTTCATAGCTGTATTGCAAAAAAAAGTGGGGATCTAAAAGTTAGGTGTTCGAGAGCTACCCTAAGGCTTGGTCCAAACTCAACCACAAAAAATAGGGAACCTACAAATTACTCCCAAAATATTTTGTGTACATTTCAAGATTCTAGCTTTCTTAGTTTTTGAGTTAGCGTGCTGACGGACGGACGGACGGACGGACATGGCTCAAAAGTCTTAGAATTTTTTTCTGATCCGATCCATACCATTGAAGGTATATCTAGCTCGCTTATTTCGAGGTGTTACAAACGGAGGAGTAATTTTATTATACCCGATCCTATCGTACGGGTATAAAGAATTTGACGTTGATTGGTATAAGATTTTCCTATCTTTTGTTTTTTTCTCTGGCTTTCTCGTGTTCCTGAATAAATGCCAAATCTATTCAAGTTTATTGCTTTTTTTCCTGCTTTTTAGCACATTTCCAAAAAAATTTTGAAAAAATGTGCTTATTAGTTTCACTCTGTCCGTCCGTCCGTCTGTTTACAAAACTCCTACACCTTGTGATGCACATTGTATGTAAAATACACACAAACCATTACATAATATACTACACTATAATAAAAGTTATTCGCGTGACTGTTAAGTTTTTATTTATTTCAACTTTTTTGTATTATCTATACTTAACATAATTCAAATTTTCGTACGAAAAATTTAGACATCAAAATATTTTGGATAGATTTCAAACGAAAAGAAAAGTGAATTGACAAATTGTTTCCAAAAATATTTTGAGCTAATTATAATAATTCTACCTTATTTATTTTTTGGGTAATCGTTTTGATCAATCGATCGCCAATTCTAATCCAATTCGTACACTTTATGTTTATTTCGAGACGTTACAATGAAAAGAGAAGTAATTTTAATATATTTGTAACAATCGTAGGTGTAAATAAAAAAAATAATCTTTTGTTTAATTGTCGTTATACTCTCAAAAAAAAACACTTACGTTTTTATACCCGTACGATAGGATCGGGTATAATAAAATTACTCCTCCGTTTGTAACACCTCGAAATAAGCGAGCTAGATATACCTTCAAAGGTATGGATCGGATCAGACAAAAATTCTAAGACGTTTGAGCCATGTCCGTCCGTCCGTCCGTCCGTCAGCACGCTAACTCAAAAACTAAGAAAGCTAGAATCTTGAAATTTACACAAAATATTCTGGGAGTAATTTGTAGGTTCCCTATTTTTTTGGTTGAGTGTGGACCAAAACTTAGGGTAGCTCTCGAACACCTAACTTTTAGATCCCCACATTTTTTTGAAATAGCGCTATGAAATTTTAACTACTGATAGATCTCACAAACATATTAATTTTAGTTTTAATATCTCTTTTTGTAGCCCCACCCGTTACGGAGCTACAGCTCCACAAAGGTTCAAAAAAGCTCTATATTTAAATTATTATAGCACAAGTTGTATAAAGTATATCTTCATTTTGAGAACGCCAAACGATTACTACTTTTATTAGCTTTAAAAGTATATATATACTAGAAAATCCCCTGTGCAATTGCACAATTTCTATAGATTCATAAACATTTACGGTATCATACTGACTCCCTTAATAAACTACCTACCTAAAAATTTCATTTTTACATCAGCACCATTAAAAAAATGTGGAAATCACTTACTTACTTGTAATAGAAAAAAACATAAAACAAATCTAAACACATACAATTAAAAATGTTAGGTACAGTTTATCAATTTTTTCTCGCTGTTTTTTCGTGGCGGTAATTTTTGACAGTTTTTTAATTATTGAGAAAAAATGGTCCAAGCTAAAAACACATTCAGGGCAAAAGTTCGTGCCGATATCTCAAAAATTGTTTGAAACAAACACCAACCGCTACGACATTTTTTTTTTTTTTTTTTGTTACATTTAAAACAATCCCAATAATCGAAATAATTTTAATATTTGTTAAAATTTTACCAGACTCTCCATTTTTCTTTAGTTTAAAAAAAAAATTTTTATGTCGATAAAAACAGTTGTTTTCGCCGCGAATTACTTTAATTACCAAAACTACTTTCAAGTCTTTTGCGTTTATTTTTTTTTTGCTTGAAAAAAATTTGCTGAATTTATTTTATTTAAATGTACTTTGGAAGAGGTCTTTAGTATATTTAATAAAAGATTCATGTCTCTGATAATGTAATTTCATAAATTTTCGGGGCCTTTTTTTTTTGTGTGGGTCGTTTTCGACAGCTTTTTAATTTAATGGTCTAATATAAATTAGTACAAAATTATGAATCTATTGTGAGTGAAGGCATCTAAAAT
The DNA here is from genome assembly GCA_947095535.1 of Poecilobothrus nobilitatus. Lineage (NCBI taxonomy): Eukaryota > Metazoa > Arthropoda > Insecta > Diptera > Dolichopodidae > Poecilobothrus > Poecilobothrus nobilitatus. The sequence continues at coordinate 73,412,465 of OX352774.1, forward strand.
GATATTTCCTATGTTATTTTTTCTCTTTTTTTTTAAGAAAAATATCCATTTCTAAAATATTTAGTAAGTTTCTGATTTCTGTTATGAAATATAATTAGCTAAGTCTGCCGAATTTTATATTAATAAAAAAAATTCGAATATTTTATGTTATATCAAAAATTCAGCTTAAAAAATCAAAATTCCAACCTAAATAAACATAACTACTTTAAAGTCTGTTGCGAAACTTTTACCAGCTTTTATACTAATGAAAACAAAATCAAGAATAAAATCGGCCTATTATTTTTTTTCTTATAAATATAAGGCTTACTATAAACTTTGCTCTTTTCACTTTCAGGTCTTTTAATTTTATTAAGAGTATTTTTATTTTTTTCAAAACAAAGAGTCATTTCAAAACTGCCAGCAGAAGATTAATAATTTATTTTTAATTTACCGCTGCGACCGGTTCATAATGGACGTGGCGGTTAAATTTAAAAATTAAAAATTTGCTGAATTTATTTTTATTGAAAATGTGTTTTTTAGTATGTACTTTTTGACTGTACTAACTTTTAATGAACGGTTTGTGTCTCTGATAATACTTCTAGTGGAAAATTTGGTCTCGGATAATAATATTTACTAAATTTATTTATATTTTTAATGAACGGTTTGTGTCTCTTGATAATACTTTGAGTTAAAGATTTGTGTCTCTGGTAATAAAATTTTAACTTATTAAATAAATATACAGAAATATCATCATTGCCAGTTTAGTTTATATTCAGTGTGAGTGGTTTATTATAGATCTGGCCAACATCTTGTGTGTATAATATTGTGTATATTATCAGAAATTCAATCATTAATTCCTGGTATTATATTATCTGATCTGATTAATAAATATTATTTTTTTTCCATTGCTAACAATTTTATTAATGGTCTAATAATAAATTAGTACAAAATTATGAATCTTTTGTGAGAGAAGGCTTCTAAAATGATATTTTCTATGTTATTTTTTTCTTTTTTTTTTTAAGAAAAATATCCGTTTCTATAATATTTAGTAAGTTTCTGACGTCTGTTATGAAATATAATTATTTAAACCTGCCGAATTTTATATTAATAAAAAAAATTCGAATATTTTATGTTATACCAGTTCTACCGAAAATTTAGCTTAAAAATCTAAATTTCAACCTAAATAAACAAAACTATTTTAAAGTATGTTACGAAGCTTTTACCAGCTTTTATACTAATGAAAACAAAATCAAGAATAAAATCGGCCTATTATTTTTTTCTTATAAATATCAGGTTTACTAAAAACTTTGCTTACTCTCCCTTTTTCACTTTCAGGCGTTTTAATTTTATTAAGAGTACCTATTTTTATTTTTTTTTTTTCAAAATAAAGATTGAAAACGCCAACAGAATATTAATAATTTATTTTTAATTTACCACTGCGACCAGTTCATAATGGACGTGGTGGTCAAATTTAAAAATTAAAAATTTGCTGAATTTATTTTTATTGAAAATGTGTTTTTTAAGTATGTACTTTTCCTTTTTTGACTGTACTCACTTTTAATGAACGGTTTGTGTCTCTGGTAATACTTCTAGTGGAAACGTGGAAAATTTGGTCACTCGTAATAATATTTACTAAATTTATTTATATTTTTAATGAACGGTGTGTGTCTCTTGATAATACTTTGAGTCAAAGATTTGTGTCTCTGGTAATAAAATTTTAAATTATTAAATAAATATACAGAAATATCATCATTGCCAGTTTAGTTTACATTCAGTGTGAGTGTTTTATTATAGATATAAAATATATTTTTTTACATGTTGGCAAGGTCTCGCCAACATCTTGTGTATTATATTATGGATAGAATTCTAAATACTAAAAATTATTTACTTAGAGAAGGGAAAAAAAATTCTACGTTCATTGTAATGCTAATTATTTTTTGTTTCAATCATTGCCCATATTGAAAACGCCTACATAGTAGATTAAAATTATTTTTAATTATTTAGGATAAGTAGGATAGCATAGGGTAAATTAGATTAGATATATAGGTTAAGATATGTTAAGATAGGTTAAGATATGTTAAGATAGTTTAAGTTTTTATCTTAAAACCTAAAAAAAATAAATTTGGATTTTTGAACGAAATTTTTACCAAAAACATAATAAATATAAGGATGTAAAATACCATGAAACATTCAAAGATTTAATTTAATATTAAAATATAAAACCTAAAATTAATAAAATAAGAAAACATGCCATCTTAAAATTAATTATAAAAATAAACGAGGAAGAATACAGTTGACTTTATCAACTCTTAGATACCCGTACGAACCGTTAGTATGTTAACAGCCTGTCACTCTGCTTACAATATTATTTTTTTAATATTTTAGTATTTTAAAATAATTTGGGTGAATTTTATAATTTCTAGAACTATGGGTTGTACATATATTCAAACTATATGTTTATATGTACATTCTTCAAAAGCAGATTCTAACCTTCCACATAACGATTATCAACCCAACACTTTTTCAAATATTCTATAGTACCATTTAATACTAAGCGGTAAATGTATATTAAATTTACTAAGTACAAAATAGTAAATATAATTTTAAATATTATATTATATTATATTTAAATATTCCATTGACAGAATAATTTCTTATAAGTACAATAAAATACATATATGTATGTAAATACGGCGCTATATAATATACATATATACTCTTATCATTCATTCACTAGTGACATATACGAAATGTAAATAAACATGATATTATATAAGTATGTATGTATATCAATATCATATAAATAAAAATTCTTCAAGCAACCGTTATGTATCTATCAGTAGTTAAAATTTCATAGCTCTATTGCAAAAAAAATGTGGGGATCTAAAAGTTAGGTGTTCGAGAGCTACCCTAAGGCTTGGTCCAAACTCAACCAAAAAAAATAGAGAACCTACAAATTACTCCCAAAATATTTTGTGTAAATTTCAAGATTCTAGCTTTCTTAGTTTTTGAGTTAGCGTGCTGACGGACGGACGGACGGACATGGCTCAAAAGTCTTAGAATTTTTTTCTGATCCGATCCATACCTTTGAAGGTATATCTAGCTCGCTTATTTCGAGGTGTTACAAACGGAGGAGTAATTTTATTATACCCGATCCTATCGTACGGGTATAAAAATTTAATATGAAACTTAAAATCTAAAGAATTTATTTATAATTTTAATTAAAATAATACTCGTATTTATATAAATCGATTTAATTATAAATATGACTTTTTAGCATGAGTTATTTAAAATAATTTCTGCAAATATTTTATTTTATGTTCCTTTTATTTATTCACATACATATTAAATTTTTCCATTTAATAAATAACATTTCTTTGATTACATCATCGTATCCTTTATTAGATCTGATGATGTGTTAGAAGAAAAAGTGTTAAAATACCATTAGCACACATAAATTTAAATTGATTTTTGCAATATCATCATTATAAAGTGATTTTAACCTCATTATATGTTAATGAAAATGGTTCGTTTCATCAGAGAATCATATTTTTCGTTCTTTTTTTTTGCTTCAAAATCGAAATTTTTCATTTTATATGATTTGATTTTTCTTGGTTTTTATTTTTTGGTTGTGATAAAATATTTCATTCATGGCATTAATATTCAATAAATTTACTTTTTCTTTGTGGTTACTTTTGTAATTATTAATTAATATTATTGCGGCTATATATTACATATTTCATTAAGATACCTATAACATGTTATAAATAAAAGTGGTTTAGATTATACAGCAATTCTTATTTCTTTGTGTGTTCTTAAATTCAATGAATATTTTTAAATGAAATTCAAATTTTCTTATTAAAATATAATAAATAATTTTGAAGTACATATTTGGAAATAAGTAGAAAGAAAACCAGGTGTAAATCAAATATTCAAATAATGATTCTAAGAATAACAATAAATAGATTTATAGATAAAGTGGGTAAGAGACAAAGTAAAGATACTACATCAATATGTTATAATGAAAAAGATATGTGAAATTTAAGTAAAAAGTCACAAAGACTAAAATGGACAGGCCATCTAATATGAACGACAGAAAGCCAACGAATCTTTAATTACTATCCGCTAATAAGTAAAGGAAGAGGAACGCCGCGCATGGCGTGGATAGATATTGTACGAGGTGATTTAAGAAAATTAGGTGTATAAAACTTGCAAAATGTAGCTCAAAATAGAGATGAAAAGAGTCGAGTTGTGAAGAAGGCCAAATCTCATAATAGGGTGTAGTGCAAAAAGAAAAAGAAAACTTCATCAATATGTCCATGAATTTTTTAATCACAGTTTTATGAAGTAATTATCAGAGATCTTGGATTGACTGTAAGATTTCACTTCCAGAGCTGTATGATTTCTAGTTCCAATAATACTTAATACTATAGTACCAGTATTAATACTAAAAATTTATTTTAGTAAAGTTTTAGTATCAGTTAGTCATTAAAAAAATTTGTATTAGTAGAAATACTCTTATTGGTGGCCACCAATATTTTACCAGTACTATACTAGTAAATTTAAATATTTTTAAGTATTTTATATAAAACTACTAGAATTTTTCGTATAAAAGTATGAAAAAAATTAATGAAAACATCTATTTTAATGTTTTTTTAGGAACATTTAATATTTTGAGCTGTTATTCTTTATAAAATCACAAACGGAATGGCAAATTTATTATACCTTTGAACTATATTTTTTACTTGTATAAATGTTGAAAGTGATAATTATTATAAATCGACATTAAATACATATTTCACTAATATAATATGTGTGTCATATATTTACGTGATTCTAAAAAAGTGTTAATTTATGGAAAAGAAATAAGTGTTGATTTTAGCATTTTTAATTATTAGCTATAAAATAGAACAAAATTAACAAGCAACCATTGGCATTAATGGAATAAAATTCTAATTCGTTTATTTTTTTATTCCTTTAATCTTTATTACAGTATCAAACACTAACGAGCAAAATTGTAACCGTTAATCAACATTACAATAATTAACATTGTTGTTCCATTTAGAATATTTCAAATCATTTTATTTAATTACTAATAATGTTCCAAAATTATGTAAACTTCCATATTGTGCCTTTTTCATTATTTTAGGCTGCAAAATAAAACTTCTTAAATTATCTTCATGGATCCAAAATATGGGTATCAAAAGTTTTTGTCTCTAACAACATAATACGAGTATGTGCAATGACTTTGAAGGGTAAAATTTCTTTGTTTAGTTAATCACACTGTGTTGCAATCATCAGTTGCAACTTCTTTTTCTTTCCCATTCTCTCATTTCTTCTACAAAAAAGCTTCAAAACTAAAAACAAAGATGAAAACGCGGTTAACACTTTTACCAAAATTTATCTGCTTTGCGTGATAATATGGTGAGTTGTAACTTACCAATACATGCAAAAAAGAAATAAAAAAGTTTATCAGGTCAAAAAATAGATATCTTTGAGGCCCGCGCTTAAAAAAAAAATAAATAATCTGATAATTACCCTTCAAAAAAAAAAAAATTAAGTGGTAATACTAACGCACACATATAAAGTTGAAAATGCAACTGGCAAAAAATCTAATATTGTCTTATACATTTTTGGATTTGGGTTAATTTGGATAAATTTCTTGGTATAGGTATTGATGTGACTGTACAGTATGCGGCTGTACAATGTTACTTAATAATTTGTACATTGTAATATAAATTGAGCTGTAGTTGATTAACCAGTAGAAAAACTTTTGAGTAGTTGATGTTTCGGCTAAATCATCAAAATGGTATAATGGGGTGGGTTAAAAAACTCCTTATGTTTAAAAAGTTGCACCTCAAAAATTTTAATTTTTTTTCTAATACAATTGAAAACCAAGTCAGACGATTTAAAAATATTAAAGAAAGTGAGGATGTGTCGAAACAGATCGAACGAACATAACATAAATTTTGTTATTGGAATTGTTAATAGTCGCAGAATTTTTGAAATTTAAAACAATTTTACAACAAAGAAAAATTGGAGATAAAAGCCATATATTGTCATACTGCCCCGAGTTGGAAAAAACGTAAAAAAATTGTAAAATTTGATTGCAGTCATATTTATAGTTCAGATTAGAATCTCCAACTATAATAGCTAACAGCAAAAATTTTTTCTTTATAGAAAGTCTCTCAGCTAAAAAACTTAGTTAATCGCATTATGTTAACATTTAGAAGAGTTCTTAGTAAAGTCATAACGCTCAAATATTTTATGGAATAGAATAATTTAAAAGTGTTAATGAGGTAATAAAGTATTATTTATTTCTGATGCAAATGTTATTAATTTAAAAAAATATTTCTCAAATATATTTAATATATATATGTGTATAAACCTATATATCTTTTAACAGGCTAAAAAAATGATTTTATAATATTAAAGTAGTTATAAAATTTTAATTATGTGCTAAAACGCATACTAATTAAAAATTTTATATTAATTTTTTTTTTGTATAATATTACAGGCATATTAAAATAAAAATCAAATTTAACATAAAAAATTAAAATTAACATAATTAAAAACTATAAAAGAAAAACTCATTAAAAGAAGACAAAAATAAATTTAATAAACGGAAATAATGAAAGAGGGAAAAAGAAAAAGAGTAAAATAGAGTAAAACTGTTTTTTCTGTTTGTAAACTTTTTAATAAATTTTCAAAAAGAAAAAAATTCTATAATTTTATTATTAGTATTACTCCGTCCGCTTTTCAGTTTGTCAGTTCATAAAACGTCTACACCGTTTGAAATTAAACGATAAATTATTAACCTATCTATGATAGGTTCCAATAAAAACTTAAATTTGTAAAAGAACATAATTATGATAATCTGTCCAATATATTGGACCTATACAGCATACCAAACTTGGAAAAGACTCCTGTATTTAAATGGTTATAACTCAAGTTCTATATTGAAATAGTTTTTCAATCTTGAAATGTCTAACAATAGAATATATTTAAAGCTTAATGTATCGAGACAAATTGTCAAAAATTATTTTTAAATACCTGATTTTTGGACACTTTAAAAAATATCCTTAAAGCTCAACTGGAAAATTAGTCAATTAGTGAAAAAAGTTAATAATAATGTTATTATTATGGTTTCACTAAGACTTTTGAAATTTAAAAAAGTCTCTTTTGATTTTTTATGTTTTTATAATGCTTTCTTCTAAGGCTTTTGAAATTGAAAAAAGTATCTTTTGATTTTTAATAACTTTTGGCATAGAAAATAAAATAATGTGGTCCCTTTAAATATCTGCGGTTTTCGTACTATCCTATTAATTTCTACTGATTGATTTACAGAAGTTTGTTGTTCTTTTATGTCTAATTTTCTTTCCTACATATTAGTTTAAACCAAGTTGCTTAAATATTTACGAACGGCATGTAATATGGAACGGCTTGTCTTGTGTGAAATAAAATATTAATTTTTATAATTCGTCGCCTCAGAAAATCATTTTGAATGTAGCAAAACATATAGTTTGTGGTAAAACAACTTTGAACTTTTAAAGAGGCATAGTGCTAAAACGGTACGGTAGATTTTTTTAAAACTTAATATAGGCTTTTCCAATTTGAGTGATATGATTTCTTTTCAAAAAAAAACACACTAATTGTTAAGGAAATTCAAATCTTTTTTATTTAATGTGAAATACAATCGATACAATTAAGTTCTTAATAAAACGTCATTCAAATGACCTCCACGACTTCTTTTGCAGGAACGAATTCGACGAACCCAATTTTCGTGCACTTTTTCCACTAAATCAACACGTATGTCGTGAATAGCACGTTCAATATTGACTGCTAAAGCTTGAAGAGAGTCTGATTTATTGGTTAAGACCAATGACTTCAAATAACCCCACAAGAAATAGTCTAATGGTGTTAAATCACAACTTCTTAGAGGCCTTTCTTGAAATAATCAAATCTCCAAACTTTTCTCGCAATAATTCGGTTGTTGCACGTGCTGTGTGGCATGTCTTGTTGTAACCAGATGTTATCAAGATCAACTTCTTCCAATTTCGGCCATAAAAAGTTGGTCATCATCGATCTATACCGCTCTCTATTGACAGTAATGGTGTTACCAGCTTCATTTCGAAAGAAGTACTGACCGATGATTCCACCAGACTAAAAACCACGCCAAACTGTCAATTTAGGTGAATGTAATGGTTGTTCATGAATAATTTATGGATTTTCTTCCCACCAGAATCGACAGTTTTGTTTATTTGTTACGGTGGTCCATGATGAAATTGTAAACATTACTGAATACAATGAAAAAAAAAGACAGATCATGACATACTACAAATGGCCGAAACGTCACTTAGAAATCATATCACTCAAATTGGAAAAACCCTTCTATTGCTATGTGAATAAAGAAACCAATTGCAAATTTTGTAATCCGTACCTTAAACTGTACCGTAAACTCAAAAGTTTTTCCTCAAACAACAATTTATTGTAACAATTTTCTTAAATTTGGTTTGGCTATGTATAACATACAACACTTGTATATAAAATATTGTCGTAATAAATGTGAAAAACTAAAAGACACAAAAGCAAATTCTATTTTTTATTATTTTTTCCAATGCATATTCATTTAAAAAAATAATATTATCTACACATATTTGTTAAAAATAAAACAAAACAAAAAAGCTAACTGAAAAAATTCATTACAATTTAAATATTAAATAAAAAAAAAACAATTAAATTGTACAAAAAAAATATATATAAATTGAAATAAAATTTTTAATTCAGTATTCAGTTTTTTAAGGTAATAAATAAATAGTAAATATTCATAAATCTTTTTTTAAAATTGAACAAACTGAACAAACTGAAAATAAAAATTAGATGCAGAAAGTAATATTAAGTAATTTTTATTATTTTCTTAAAACTCGCGGATACTAAAGTTATCTATAGTTTGTTTGAATATTTAAAAAAATGAATATTACTGTTTAATATTTACATATAAATTTTAATATTAAATAATTGTTCTTTTCCAGTATAATAATATAGTTAAAAAAACAAGTAAATGTAACAGTAAGTCGATGCAACCGACTTATTTATACCCTACACCTAAAAAATTCAAATTAAACTAAAAATCCATAAGCTATTTTAGTTAAGTATTTAATATAAGCTAAAAAAATAAATGCTTTTACAACCTTTGTACAAAATTTCAGGTTTCTATCTTTATTAAATTCGAAGATATGCTTGTTAAGTCTTGGGAAGTATGTGAGGGTATCCGGACCACCACTCCAATTTCCTCTTATATCAATATATATTCAAGGTTTTATTTTTATTAATTTCGAAGATATGCTTGTTCGGTCTTGGGAGTTGTTTGGGAGGTACACGAACAACTGTTCCAATTCATCTCAAATTTTGGACAAAACAGGGAATCAGGAAACAACACCTTAGTACCAAATTTGAAGTTTCTATCTTTATTAATTTTGAAGATATGCTTGTTAGGTTTTGGGAGTTGTATGGAAGGTACTCGAACCCATGGCCCGATTTCGCACATTTGCAATCCCCGCCTTTCTTTAGTCATTGTTAATCTACAGTATAAATTTCATCAAGATAGCATCATTATTTTTTGAGTTATCGTGCGTACGGACAGACGGACATTGCTAAATCGACTCAAGAGGTGATCCTGATTCAGAATATATATACATGTCCATATCTAACTCGCTTCCTTTTAGTGCTTACAAACACCATACCAAAGTAAATATACCCTATACATTAGGTGTAGGGTATAATAAATAAAAGTAAATAATAAATAAACATGTATTTTTTCCATATTTTTTTATCGAGCTCATTATACCTAACTCATTACCGGTAATTAGTTCTGTAACTAATTCTGAAGTAATGCTGGACAGAGGCGATTGATTGCAATCTAGGACATCGTATTTATAATGTAATGCGAAATTTATATTATGGTAATAGGTTAGGTAATGCATTTACTAATTCTCTATAATTACTTCTTTAACTAGTGTGGAACTAGTCCGATTTTCCATTGGGATATTATAAAATATATACGAAACTGAACACATGTAATAATAAATCATATTAAATATGCAAATGTAGTACTAAACTAATGTGTTATAAAAAATAAATCACTTTATGCTGCAAAAAGATAACATACAACAATAATTTACTAAAACACTTTTTCCATGTTCTTGTATGAAAATTAGTTGTATGTAACAAAATTTTATCACATACAACAAAAAGCGTACTCATATATTGATCAGAAACTGATACATACAACAAAAGTCAAACCAGATATCTTTAAAACGGTAAAAGATAGCGAAAAATGGATAATACCATTAGAAAGAGAACAAAAAAAAAACTTAAAAAACCGTTAAAACAAAAATTCAAAATATTTCACATACAACAATGATTTTCTGATGCGACGAAATGTTATAAATAATCAAAATGAGCAATTTAAAAAAAAAATAATTAAAAAAAAATTTTTGCAAGAAATATTCAGTATTCTTTTCTTAATATCGAATATTAACTATAAGAAATTCTTAAGTAAAAATTCAATAAGAAAAATTTTTAAGTTATAGTTTAGCAATTTACAAAAAAAAATCTCAATAAATAAAATTGTTGGTACACATGTTTGTTACCGTAAAACTCCAGAAACAATTCCTGGACCAATTGATACTATATTTTGAAATTTTAACGTATGTTAGTTTTGTTTGTAAGTAAGTTTTTAGTTATGTCTCTTTCCGATTTACAAATGTTTAATTAATTTTTAATTAAACATTTGTATTCAGAAGAACATTTTTTTTTGTTTTTTTTTAAATAATAATCTGTTTTTAAGACAGGTCTTACGTAAACATTTTTTAATTTATCCTTATAACTCACAGATGATTTCTGTAGAAATTCATTTAAGTATTAGAACAAATCAAAAACTTAAACAGAAGTTATCTGGGCAATTTCAACATTACAAACATTGCCCTTGCTTTCTGTGATGAGTCTAGTAATGTTGAAAAGACGAAACACTCCTAACATAATTATAAAGAAAAACTTACACTCAAAACATAATTGTAAAGAAATTAATTGTTGTATTAAATGTGTGTTTCTATAATGAAATAAAACACTATGTTCACTTGCAAATAATAAAATTCCTGCAATAAAATATAGCAACCACTAGAGAGCAAATCGAAGGGAAAAAGAAGCTAAGATAACAGAAATACTGAATCAAATAATTGTTTACATGACTGCTGTAAACACAAATTGGAAGTAGCAAATATTCAGTCTCATCTATTTAGGAGAGCAGAAAACATTGCTTTACAATCTTGTAAAAAAATTTGTTTTTTTGTCACTTTTCTTTTTTTTTTGAATAAACCGATATATTATTATATCACCATTATTGTTGAATGAATCAAATTTCACTAGTAATTAGTAATGTTTTGCGCACAGTGTTAGGGCATTTTTACTCTACTATTATTTAGATAAATATTTTTCGATTAGTGAAGCAGAATTAGTAAATTGTGTTTTTAGACATCTTTAGACCAATAGAACCCAACATAAATCTTAACTAATACTGTTCAAATTATTTTTAATGAATGCTCAAGGATAAACTAATTTTCCTTTTTTCTTTAAGCAATAGAGTAGATTAAAATGTATCCTGAAGGTATTTCTTTAAAATGATATTTAAAAGAAACAAAAAAAATAGAGATTGAAATTAAGAATGGAAATATGGAAAAAAAGAAATTAAAAAAAAAAGATTCTTTTTTTTTATTGTAATATCTGCCGGCAAATTAAAATATTTTTCCTACTTCAGTCTTTTTGAATAAACCGGAAATTTTTGACTGTGTTAACTCTAGGATACTTGCACAAATATAACATATTTGCTGTTTCCACAAACTTTAATCATCCTTTACAAAATAAAAGATATCTAACTTAATTAAATACTGAGATATGAGAACTAGAGATACTGAGATAGTTGGATGAGAATTATTCGAACTCATTCCCCAAAATCTACTAAATTTTGTAGAAGTAGTTGCCATAAATACTTGATTATCTTTTACAAAATTTCAGATGTCTAGATTTTTTAAGTACCTACGAAGATAATGAGCATATATATATAATATTTGTAGCTTACCGAATCATTTCATTAATATTTATTTGCTTGTATTTCATTTGACTGTATTTTATTTGATTGTATTTCATTTGAATGGATTTCATTTGTAATCAACTCTAGAATCCTCTCTCATTATATCTTTTACACACAAATTTCAAGAACAGAACGCTTAAAATATTGTGGACTGCCACCCCTGCTATGAAAATTATTGAAATCCTGATTCTTGACAATCAACTCTAAACTCCTCCCTAATTGTATGATTTACCTTAAATGATTTACGTTGAAATTACAGTTAAAGGACCCTACCCTATGAAGTACAGTCAAAGGACCCTGCAGGTAAATGAAGTAGAGGCATATAAGACATTCATCTTATTTTTACTTAAAGGAATTAACTTTTTAAGAAAAATATATTTTTAAATCGATTTTTCTCAAAAGTTTTAAATTTTTTATTACTAAAACCGGGTAAGGTTTAAATTAAAATTTTTAAGTTCTTATTATACACATCACGTACATAATATAGTACAATAAACTTATTCATACAAGTCTATTGAATTGAGTTCCTTTTTATGAGTTTCATAATAATAATAATTTTCTCTTTAAAAATAGTAACAAAACAATCAAAAATTTATGAAAACCCTGAGGAATAAAAATAATAAATTAACTTTAAATTTAGAAAAATTTTAGTAAAAAACACAAAAAAGAAAATTTTTCACGATTTATTTTTATAATATTTTAAGAATTTTCCCAAAATATACCTACTAATTTTAAAATCATTGTTCCTTTTCATATACAATTCCTACAGTACCTATTTACATACAGCACCATATACAATACATACAGTACCTATTTAATCACTTGACAGCATGTTTTTTTTTGACTTGCATTGATGTAGTTGAGTGATTAAATAGGATTGTATTGCATAGGAAATAGGACCTGTGCAGAATACAATGAACCAAAAAAAAAGGTCCTTTGTTAATTTTGAAAATATTCTAGTCTAAATTTTGTAGTTAGTTATTTTCGAAAATATAGGGTGTTCAAAATTGAGGTATCATTTTAATTTTAATAAAAAAAGACTTTTTTTTTGAAATATTAAATATATTTTTATTTTAATTTATTACAAATAGGTTCCGGTTAATAATGAAAAATTATGTCGGCCAAGTGGCCCGCTCTACTACTTCGGCAGGCTTCCAATCTTTTACCAAAATTCTGAATCACGTTGTTCAATAAACTGTTCTCAATGGTTGAAATCTGCTCGATAATGTTGTTTTTAAGCTCTTGAATTGTTGTGGGATTATTGCTGTACACTTTCGATTTCACAAAACCCCACAAAAAAAAATCCAACGGTGTCAAACCGCACGATCTTGGTGGCCACATCACTCCTCCTCTACGAGAAATAATGCGATCTTCCAACTTTTCCTTCAAAAGATCCATTGTTTCTCTTGCTGTGTGGCAAGTGGCACCGTTCTGTTGAAACCACATATTCTCTACGTCCAAATCATCAATTTCTCGCCACAAAAAGCTTCGGATCATCTCCCTGTAGCGATTTCCATTGACCGTAATCGCATTTCCATTTGCGTTTTCAAAAAAATATGGTCCGATGATTCCTCCTGACCAAAAACCACACCAAACCGTAACTTTTTGTGGATGTACTGGTTGCTCTAAGATAACCCTTGGATTCTCTTCATCCCAAATGCGGCAATTCTGTTTATTGACGTAGCCATTGAGTTGGATATGAGCTTCGTCGGTGAAGATTATTTTGTTAAAAAAATTCTCATTTTCTTCTTGTTTTTCGATTGCCCAAGAAACGAATTGCCGACGTAATGCATGGTCAGTTGGTTTTAATTCTTGCGTCAGCTGGATCTTATAAGTCTTTAAATGGAGATCACGATGCAAAATGTTGAATAATGTGGATGGTTTGATGTTTAATTGCTGCGAACGATGACGAATGGAAGTTTTTGGATCTTCTTCAACACTTCTGCTCACAGCTGCTACATTCTCGGTTGAACGGCCAATATGTTGATAAATGTTGCCTCTGTTATGAAGAACAGATCCAGTTTCTAGAAATTTATCAATCATCAGCTTGATGGCTCGATTTGTTGGAGCATTTTCTCTACCAAATTTTGTTCGAAATTTCCTAATTACATCTTGAAAACTTTTACCATTTTCAAAAAATGTTGTAATAACAAAAACACGTTGTTCCTTCGTGTAACGTTCCATATTAACTAACCGGAATGTATTTAGAATATACCTAAAGAAACCTCGTATAAAAATTCCAGGTAGAAAAAAAATGGCGGCAAAATCAAAATGATACCTCAATGGTTAAAATGGTTAAATGGAAATTTATTATTTATTTGATATAACAGTAATATAACTGCAATTTTTGGCTTTATAAACATTCAATATACATGTTGTTATTTAAAACTTTTTATAAGAATTGAAATGACTGTAATAATTTTTATTATGATACAAATTATTTTATAGCTAAAGGCCATCATATTTCATCAATCAAAAGAAATAAGAAACTAGGATAACCGCTTTTTTAGCAAGTTTTAAAGCGAGATCAACAAAATAATTTTTTTTAACAAAATTTTAACTAAGCACATTGTAATATTTGGATAATTATCTCAAAAACTGTAAAAAATATGAGAAAAATGTAATAACTTAAATTGAAGCTGAGGTGATTGGTGATTTTAAAAATGATTAAATGGTTTTTTATGCTAAAATTACACTTATTTTATAAAAACAGTGAAATATATATATCAATATTTTTCGAATTTAAAAGCTTGTAACTCTTCAACTATGCAAACTAAATAAAAGGTTAGTCATAGGGCTACCAATCCTTTAATTAATATTCTATGTTGTACAGCGACGAAGATATTGTTACTTTTTTATGTTAACGAAATTAGTTTGAAGACTATTATTTCCACAACCATTAAAAATAGAATCCAACCCTTTGACCTTGAGTTAGTGACCTTGAAGTTTAGTTCAGACGACCATAATATATAACATATTATTTCGCAGTTTTATATAATATGATTAACCATTTTAGTTTTTATGGAAAATTTCATTTGTGCAGAAACCTTGATTCAAAAATAGATTTTTTTTTCGGTTTAAAAATTTCACAATACAACTTTTATAACTTTCTTAAGCCTTTTTGTTTTCTTTAATTATTATTATAATAAAAATTATAAATATATATAATAAAAATTAATATATATTATGTTTTACCTATACACTTTTAAGTATTTCACTCGTTATTTTCTTCCATATTTTCCACATCAAAGAAAAAAATTAAATAGAATGTAGAATCCTTCTTACGAAGGCTTATATTTTAATTCTTTTTAATCTTTTTTAATTAACATCTGTTAAAGGCTTAAAGGATTCATACATTCACTTTTATTAAATAGTACTATTATTTTATTTTTTAGTATTTTTAAGTTATTTTTAAGTACAATTAAGACTGTTATTTTACTGTTAACCGCTTGTAATAATGCTATATTCTTAGGTGCGATTTAGTTTTAATTTTAATATTCTTAAAAACTATACATAAAATATAATATTTAACTAAATGTTATTTAATTTAATGAATTTAAGGTTTACTATAAGTATATAGAATTTAATCTATTTTAAATGTTAAATATTTTAATAAGTGTGTATAAAATTCTTAAATATAAAAACAAATTTGGTTTTGTTTGTTTTTAACAGATATTTATTTTAATTTAACAGTGGGATTTTACTTTTTAGAATCTATTCAGACATTTTAGAAACAGGACTCGTAAAGTTAAACACTTAACATTTTGGATTCCAGTTTGGATACCGATGACATGATTCATGATTTTAAAAGAAGTCAGAGAAATTAACAATGTTTGTTGAAGTTATTTACGACCAAACATACAAGAATATCATACAATTCTTTTTCTCTACGCAATATGTAAAAACAAAGGTTTTCATAGGCTTATATTTTCTAAAAGACAATATAAATGTTTTAAAACATTGTGACTTGCTTTAAAATTTGTAAATTCCCTAGAATTTATATTTTATAAGAAAAAATTGTGAACTTTGAAAAATTTTTTAAAAGTGTCTAAAAATAGCAAATGTTCAATATTGGATCCGTCTTAGCTTTTAAACAGAGAGATAGGTATCCAAAAAAAAATTTAACATATAAAACTTATGCTAATTTTCTTTTTTTTTTGGAGCATTTTTCTGCCACATAAATATGAACAGGAAATTACACAACTTTTACTTTTCAGGCGTGTCAGTAATTGTCGTAACGGGAAATATTTCTTACGGCGTGTGTGCGATTCGAACTCATACTCTCTCGGTGTTTGCGTATTTAACCACTAGGCCACCGAGACCCCTTATGCTAATTTTGATTTTTTATTTTTATATTGATTTATAAAGCTAAAACAAGGTAGAATGTAAACCAACGGTTTTTAAAAGCGCACATTTCCAAAATTCAATACAAACTGTTTAGAATTGTGACTTGCACAAAAATTTGAAAATTTCATGTAATAAGAAAAATGTGAAAATAGGACATTTTTGAAATTTTGAGGGGCCGTAAGTCCAGAATCCTATATAATTAAGGAAAGCCGTTAATACACGTACAAATATATTATTGAACCTTTAATTTTCATGTCTTGCCGAAGAAAAATTTGTACAGGTGCCTAAGTTACAGGTGTCTAAAAATAGCGAATTTGCAATTTTTGAGGCGTAATAACTCTTAAAGAAGGGGTGTTACCAAAAAATTTTCTGAGGAAAGTTATACTAATTCTAAAAGTTCTTTCTTATCTCAAAATTTCAGGTTCTTATCTAAAGGGGTGCCGGAGTTATGGAAAAAGAAATTTCATGCAAAATGTGGTTTTCACATAACGGTAAATTTAAATCGTAAATTACAAAATATTACATAATTTTGATATTGTTTTATATAGATAATAAAATTTTCGATCTTATGGCGGTTTTAGATTGAAAAATTATTAAGCAGAGCCCGAGATATATACATCCGAAAATGGGGCTTTTTTGCAATTTTGAAGAGCTGCAACTTTGGAACCCTTTACAACTAAAATAAACCTTTAGCACACGTAAAAATATATTATAGTAGCTTTAATTTTTATATCTTGCAGAAGTAAAATGTGTACAGGTTCCTAAGTTACAGGTGTTTAAAAATAGCAATTTTTGAGGCGTAATAACTCTTAAAGAGGGGGTGCTACCAAAAAATTTTCTGAGCAAACTTATACTAATTCTAAAAGTTATTTCTTGCCTCAAAATTTCAAGCCTCTATCTAAAATCGTGCCGGAGTTATGAAAGTAGAAAAATCATGCAAAATTTGGTTTTCACATAACGGTAAATTTTAATACTAAATTTAAAAAAATTGTATAATTTTGATATTAATTTACAAAGTTAAAAAAAATACCTGTCGAATAACGTTTTCAGATTGAAAAAATCTTAAGGAGAACATAAGATATATGCATTTAAAAATAGGGCTTTTTCAAAGTTTGAGGGGCTGTAGCTCCGTAATGGATGGGGCTAGTTGAAAAAGTTGTTCCACAAAATTATTTTTTTTATGAGACCTACCCATGGTTAAAATTTTTCTCTATCTTTAACGGTGTAGAAGTTTTGTAAACAGACGGACGGACGGACGGACGGACGGACGGACAGAGTGAAACTAATAAGCACATTTTTTCAAATTTTTTTTGGAAATGGGCTAAAAATGTCATTCCGTTTGGTGTTTTTGTATTAAAACGAAGAAGAGTGTATATAGTTCACTATGTCAACTCCAGGATACTCGCTCAAACATATTAAGTTATGCTGTTACTATACTGAGATGTTATCGTCGGTTTTACAAAACTTGAAATGTCTAGCTTTTTAAAGTATCAAAATATGATCATATAAATTCAAATTATTTCATTTATCCATATGGTCATTAAAATTTTCAAGGTAGAGATTTTTAGGAGTTGCAGAAATAATTTTCAAAAGAAATTGAATAATAATAATAATGTCATTTTAACGGTTGGAATTGTTACATTTACAACGCATCTGACGTAAAAATGGTATTCTGTTTTTTTTTTATGACGGAAATGAAAAAGTATTAAATTCAAACTGTTAAATCGCGGGACTATAAAAATTAAATTTAAAGAACTAACCTTGTATTAATTCTTATGGAAATCTGACTATTTTGAATAGATAAAAGAAAAAAACCATGATTTTAAGATTCTAATTTTTATTATCGTCTTGTCAGTTTTGAGATGATTGGCTATAACAAATTTAATTAATATTATCATAATATCAAAAATGATCTCGCTTTTATTTCCTCTTGATAAGTGCAGTAGAAAATAACGTTAAAAAAATGATAAAATGTACGGAGCAGCGAAATAAAGCCACAATTCGCTTGAATTGGGAAGTAAAGTCATACGCGAAAAAATGTGTGTTATGGCTTTATTTCTAATTCAAAAGCTTTATTCAGAATAAAGCCATATAGTAAAATTGATACAAATTCTAATTTTATAGTAAACAAAGTGAAAAAATAGATATTGATAAATAAATGCAGTTATAAATATATTGCATTAAAACCATTTCTAAAGAGAAGTTGGAAGGGAGTTTAAAGTTGAATCTGCGAGATTCTGATTTAGGAGGTATTTTACAGTTCGATTCAAAATCAGGATTGGCTTTTTTCTGAATATGTATGAGTATGTATGAGATATATATTTATTTTTTTTTTGCGGCATTATTTCATGCCCCCGACATTTTGTCCTGGAACCGTAGAACATAATATGTATGTACATATGCACATTCAACAAAATGAATAATTATTATTGTTTGAAAATTTATATTACTTCTGTCCTCACTTGTTTAATTACTTTGAACAAATAAGACTTCATTTTTAAAAAGGAAATAAAACCAAATGGCTTTTTTTGTAATTATCTGCGAAAGAAAGCCATACGTAAAAAAATTGGTGATATGGCTTTATTTCTCATTCAAAAGCGAAACAAGGTCATTATGGCTTCATTGCGTTATTTCACGACGTCAAAATGTGTATCCAAAATTTAGTTGAAATTGTGAATTTTATTATGCGAGAAACAAGTGGATTTCAATTTAGGAAATGACTCACATTTAAAATGCATAGTTTTATATAGAAAGCCACTGATAATCCAGAAAAGTTTTATACAAATTAATGTGATTAAAATTAAATATAGATTAAGTAAAACTTTCCTGTTGGATTGGAGATTGTTTTTTTTAAAGGTTTTTTTGACAGTGAAAAAATTTATGGCTTTAGTTCCGAATCTTTCCATATTTCAAAATAATTCTCCCCCAGTTGTTTTTCAATTTTTGCACATAAAAAATAATAAAAACTAAAACGGTTCTCTGAAACTTCTGATTGGCAATTGTTTCAATATGGAGTTAATAAGAGCTTTCGAAAACATTTATATAAAATAAAAATTACTGTAAATGTAATCGGACTGGAATCTTAAAAGAGTTCATTCTTTTTACAATATCTTCTTTGCACAAAATTTGAAAAATATAGGGGTATAGGGGTAGTTTATATAAAACGAAAGCACACTGTAATGAGTTTAAGAAAGCATAAGTGATGAGTTAATTTAACCCTAGAATGCTATAAATGTTTTGATTCGACTAACACATAAGAAATTTTTTGCTCTCCCTCTATAATTCTGAAATGAATTGTTTGATAAGAGATTAGAATTAGAAAGTGTAGTGAGTGTATTCAAACAAAAGGTTTTTTGTTTTGGATTTTTCTTCTTAAAAAGGAGTTTTTGACAATGACAAATTAATAAATAAAAATATGAACATAGATTTTAAACAGTTGTCGTTTTTTTATGGCATTTTATTAAAAATGGAATTTAGATATTATTAAAAACTAGCTAAAGTGCTCCAAAAAAATGGTGCGAAATGTTAATTATCATTTAATTTTTATTTAGATGTAATTTATTCAAAATCAATTTAAAATAAATAAATCAATGGTTTAATCAATTGGCTAATTCTGAAATGTCATAACAACTCTGCAATAATAACATCTAAGCTCGTCAGAAAATGCTTTGACGAGCTTATGAATGCAAGTAATCAATATAATGTTACATTACTGTGGGTTCCGGAACATAAGAATATCGCAGGAAATGAAAATGCTGATGAGTTAGCAAGGAG
The DNA here is from genome assembly GCA_947095535.1 of Poecilobothrus nobilitatus. Classification (NCBI taxonomy): domain Eukaryota; kingdom Metazoa; phylum Arthropoda; class Insecta; order Diptera; family Dolichopodidae; genus Poecilobothrus; species Poecilobothrus nobilitatus. The sequence continues at coordinate 73,432,713 of OX352774.1, forward strand.
GGGTTCCAGGAAGAACAGGTAAACCCACCGCTAAACAGCGTTAAAAGAGATATCTTCCTCTACTTTTTGTTCTTAGCAAATCGAAGGTGGGATGAACTAGTCACATGCCATACGGCCAGGAAAGTCTGGAAACCGTATGATAAAAAAAGAACCGATAATTTATTGAAGCTATCCCACCGAAAACTACTCAGAACAATAGGTGTATTCACGGTACACTGAAAATTGGTGAACATGCGGCTAGACTGGGTATGCCATTCAATTCATCATGCCGCAGTTGTGGCGAACAGAATGAGAAAGAATCCATCATACACCTGTAAGTGCCCAGCGCTGGCTAGGGCCAGAAGAGTAACTCTCGGTAGCCTTCAAATCAACGATCTTAGTAATCTAGCGTTTAAGCAGAAAGGTTTCTGAACGCAATGAAATGGATCTAAAATAAAACCTAATATAGCTCTATTATAAGCTATCTGGTCACGGAAGTGGTAGCAAAACAGTACCAACGCGCTAATTGAGGTCACTTTCATGAGCGGCGATGGTCAGCCAGCTATACCAACCAACCAACAGACACATTTTTGTATAATACAATTTATAACATAACTCTATTCCAAAATAATAAATAAATTAAAAATTTAAGCAACTACAGACATATTAATGTAATTAGTTTTTTGTTATCAAAATTCTTTTTCAAATACGAAACTTCTGTATTACCCTTAAAGCATTTTGGTTAATAAAAAATACAGCGTAAAACTGAAATTTTTCCCTTAAACTATTGAGAATTATCATTTCGAATATACATCTTATATTATTCATGTTATGTGTACAGTGTTATTGGGAAAACTAATTCCACCTATACGTACTATCTAAAATGTAATGTTTAATAATTTTTCAATCTTTGGTATCACATACAATATTTTTTCTTTGTTTTATTTTTCATTTTAATGTGGTACAGACATTACTAGTCTTTGGGATTTATAGTTGATAATCAAAAATATTTAATTCTTTAAAATCATAAAAAAAGTTTTCCCATCCTGTTTTGTTAAATTTTCAATCGTTTCCGAAGCATCATTTTGAAAGGGGAATTTTTTTTTTGCTCTTGTTAAACTGTGAATGGGAATATTCTTTGGATGATGAATAAATATTTTTCTAGAAAAAAGTCCTTGACAGTTATCCCTTTTGGCAAGGACAAAAGTAAAACAAAAAGAAAAAAAGAAGAAATTATAACTGAAAATAAATTTTAAGTCACGTCTTTAAAGTTTTTGAATTTTTCACAATGAATTAAAGTGAACTGAAGCAAAAAAAAATAAAAAAATAACAAAAATTGATATATCCTTGAAACCATTATGAAAGTTGGTCTGAGGGACAACAAAGTTTTCACTTAAATTACGAAAAAGAGTGTATATATAAGAAATACAAATGTAAGCGATATAGCAATTTCTTCTGCTTTCTCCCATTGACAAGAAAGTATAGTTTTATTAAGGGGTTTCTTTTGATGTTCTTCAAGACACTAATCGTTTTCAATAGTTTTGTGTTATAAAACGATATAAATTTTTTATTTTTTTAAATGCATTATAACATTAAAGAAATGTGATAGTAAAGATGAAAATTTAAAAGATCTAATGATCAATTTTTTAAAGTATATTCTTAAATTCAAAAAATACGTCTTTATATAAATTACTCATTAAAATTGAGTTAAGAATAATCAGTGCAATAGGTAAGAGGTAAGTAGGTAAGTAGGTAAGAGTGATATTGTGATGCACTGCAATTGTTATTACCTATCATCACTGTATATAACAAAATTGATCTTTCACATTTTTACAAAAAAATTCCTTTCAAAAAACAGAAGTTGTTTTCGTTGAAGATAATGATACGTTGTTCAGGATTCTGATAATATGTACGAACTCTTATGTAATATTTGTATACATAATTTAAAGCGAAATCCAGATTTTTTAAAATTTGCGAATCGTATTAATAATATAAAGGATAAAGATTAGTTAAATTAACTTTATTTGATTAGTATAATTGTAACTGGTTTATTTTGTGTTCATTTTAAAATATTAAATTTCTGTACTTTCCAGAATTCTTCAAAACAGAACAATTCTTACACAGAGCAATCTATCAAAATAGGTTAGGTGCTGTCAAAGGTTATGGTCATAACTCAAAGGTTAATGTTAATCTTGAAAAATATAAGGATTACATAACCGGATTGTGATGAGGACGAATATGTACAATATGTGATCAATATGTGGTATGTATGGTATATGTGGTCACTTTTAATTTCAAATAACAAGAACAATATGTGATTATTTTGATTGATTGAAAAACAGATTTGATTTGATTTAAAAATATATCTGTTTCTTTGAAAAGTATGATGTAAAAATTCATGAATAGGAAATTTTCTTTCACACTGTTCAACGCAAGTATAGGGTATAAATTATAATTTTATTCTTTTATAATTTGCTTTAAATGTATAAACTTATTTTCGGCTCAGAGGCATCGCTCTTTAGTATCTGATAATATATAGAGAAGCATTGTAAGAATTATTAATAATAATTAATGTATAAAACACTTAACAACAACTTTAAGTTATTGTCAAAATGCATGAGCTATCAGTGTGTTTTCTAGGAATTCTTTTATGTAAAACCTCACACGACCTCAAACATTTTAAAGCCAAATCTTAAAGGTGCCTGTTGAAGATAACGCTATTTCCCCTTTAAGATACTTTTAGCTTAAACTTTTTATTACCGAAAATAGGTAAATCTAACAATTTTTTCAGATTAGTATTGAGACTCAATTGTACTTTAATTTAATACTACTAAATAAAATACAAACACTTATTTTCTATTTTTCTAGAGTATAAGCAAATCTATGAGTATAAGCATTTTAATTAGCAGAATTGTATAAAAATAAATAATTAACATCAAAAATACTATAATAAATATTTCATATAAATCTGTTTTAAAAGAAATTAATGTTGACATTTCAAATGTTTCCTTTATTGCGGTTTTTTTTTAATCACAACAGTTTGTAGAAAAACATGTACATTTACTGGTTAACCAACACTTTTATATTTTATATTATGACATTTTTCTGTCCAAAGTTAAATTGAAATTTTTAAGGTTTAAATTAAAAAAAAAAAAAAAACCAACAATTTGAAAAATGGTGTTGTATTTTCAGTTTTGTATTGTGAAAGGAATAAGAAGAAATTTTTCTTGCCAACAATTTTTTACAGAATCAGTTTAAAATGATTTTATTTCTTATAATTTTGACATTTTTAAATTTATAATTCTTTAACATATCAATGGTTTCCAATAATATTTGGACTACATAAAAAAAAATAAAGTTTATATATTATATTCTAAGAATCTTGGAAAAATATTATAATAACGCTTGAACAACGCAAGGGTACAAACTATCTTTTATAATATGGAATCAATATCAAACAATCAATATCCAAATCAAACGACCTCGACTTTAATGACACTCTCTAGTTTAGATTTTTTGTCATTAATGAATATGAAATTGTCATCCAAAACACTTAATTTTAAGACTAAATTATGTACCAAGTGTTTGAAACATGACAGAAGTAATTACGATACTTAAGTCAGGAAAGCTTTTAAATGATTCAAAATTTCATTCTTACCGGTTCTTAAAAGTGCACATTTCCAAAAGACAATACAAACTGTTCACAATTGTGACTCTGTACCAAAATTTGAAAATTTCATATAATAAGAAAAATATGAAAATAGGACATTTTTGCAATTTTGAGGGACTGTAAATGCAGAACCCTAGATAACTAAGAAAAACCGTTAACATACATAAAAATATCTTACTGAAGCTTTAATTTTTTTTTCTTGCTGAAGAAAAATTTGGGCAGGTGCCTATGTTACAGTTGTCCAAAAATAGCAAGTTTCCAATTTTTGAGTCCTAATAGCTCTTGAACAGGGAGTGACACAAAAAAACATATTAAGGAAACTTATACTAATTTCAATCTCAAATCTCTTTCAATCTCATTCTTATCTTATCGCAAAAATTTCAAGTTCCTATCTAAAAGCATGCCGGAGTTAATACAAAAGAAATATTATGCAAGATTTAGTTTTCATATAACGGTAAATTTAAATACTAATTTAAAAAAAATTATATAATTTTTGATATTGATTCACAAAGCTAAAAAAAATTTCCGTCAAATGGCGTTTTCAAATTGAAAAGACATTAAGCAGAACATGAGATATACGTATTTAAAAATAGGTCTTTTCCACAGTTTGAGGGGTTGTAGCTCCGTGATGGATGGGGCTACATGAAATGTTGTTATACAACTGTATTTTTTTTATGAGATTGGTTAGCTACTAACCTACCCATGGTCATAATTTTTTTCTCTATCTTTAACGGTGTAGAAGTTTTGCAAACAGACGAGCAAAAGGACGGACGCACGAGCTAAGTTAATCTAACAGGCACATTTTTTTAAATTTTTTTTGGAAATGTGCTAAACTCTTAATAGAAAATTGAAGAATAATTCCAAACTATTAGTTTGGTTTAAAAGAAAAATATTAAAATATGGATCAAGTGCCCAGAATTACATATAAAATATCTGATAAGTTGTTTAGAATTAAAAAGGGTGAAGAGTTTTCGAGACATAGAGACATTAAAGCACATACAGTGGCTCAAGTTAATATTTTGGATGTTCTTAATTATTATACTTATTTATTTGCTTTATACTAGTGATTTTGCAAGAATAAAAAATACAATTGCTAAGTTATAAAAAATACAATTGATGAAGTTATACTAGATAAATTACAAAAAGCAAGTGCTAAACTATTTCTATAATCCTAAAAATTTTACAAATAAATTAATACAAAATATCAAAGGCTTAAAATTAAATGAGGTAGATATTCATCAAGAAAATAAGGCAAAATACTTTATGTCAAACTAGGCGTGGAAAACAAAAAATAAGTTAAAAAGAAAGAAACTCGAACTATAATCTAAATATGGAGAAATGTATTGGTTTTTAGGTCGAAACTTTAGATTACCATTAGAATATGAAATTTTATTTTATAATCAAATAGTTAAGTTTATTTATTTGTTTGTATGACAACTAAGGGATAGTGTTGTACCAATGTATCAACATATTCAGAGCTTTCAAATTTCTAAAATAAAGTTATACATAACATTAAGTTACGTTTATTTATTTCTTGGGAGTAAGCCAAGAAATAAATAAACATAAAATCAAATATAACACGCATTGAGAAGGTCACATAAATGTCAAATCATCAAAACTTTATAATTACCGAAATGGGAATGGAAGGTTTTAAAGGACTATAGAATTGGCAATAAACGCAGTGAATATGATCTGGTTTGCAATTTCAATATAGATAATAGCTGATGTTTTTAGTGAATTATAGTCTCACTTAACTAAGTTGAATATCTATCGCCTCACATTCTCACAAACCTGTTCTATCCCGGAATTATTATTTTCCCGACACAAATTTTAAAAATGTTGTGGTCTATTAAATTGATTATATTATTATTATAAAATTGATTATATGTATTACTATTCCCTAAACATAATTTTAAATATATAAAAAAATAAATAAATACATATATACATGTTATTAGGAAAAAAAAAACTTTAAATCCTTGCAGAATAAAAATAATGTCCTTTTTGATAAAACTATCAAATCAAAAATTACCATATCATATTGCATATAATATGGTCATTTTTGTTTTCGATTACGATGCAAAATCAGTTTTTAGATTATATTTAAATAAAAAGTTTTTCTTTTTGATTTGTTGAATTTTAATTTCTCTAGAGCTATTTTCTATTTCCAAGAAAAAATGCAAATATAAAATTTTTATGATTTTGTTTCAATCATAAAATCAAATTTAGGACTTTGAAATTTATTTATTATATTATCTAATGATATTTTTTTCAAAATTGTATTATTTAATGGATGAACTTGGATCATCCATTTTTTTTTTGTAATATCTTTAGATTGAGGATCTACTGAAAATTTTTAAAAGTATATTATTTTAAATTTTTATAAATATAATATAAAAAAAAGGAAACATTTAAAAAAAAAAAAAATACTTTATGGTTGACCTTGTTTAAATATAAATTTAATTTAAATGTATTTTAATCTTCATTTTTTATTTCTTATTTATTCTATCTAATCTTATGATAACAAATTAAAATTGATTTTCCGTTATTAATAATCGTTTGCAAATTTTCTGAATAGTTTTTATAAAACTTATTTAAAATTTTTGAAAACCTCAGCTGGGATAGTTGTAAACATTAAAATTAAAATTTATTTGTTGCTAAAAATTTTAAATTTTTGACGCTGCCTGTCTGAAAAAAAATATTAGCTAAAAATTGAAAATTTAAAAGTAAAACTTTTGTTGACTTTTACAACCCTGCATAAAAAACTATAAGAGTATTCACAAGTTGGTGCAAAGTGGTCTTGCACAAGTGCAAAATTTTGCACCGTAGCATATTTTAATTTTTTGACAGTTAAAGTGCACAATTTGTTGTTGTTTTCATGTATAAACGAGGAAGAGTGCAGTAGAGTAGACTGTGTCAACTCTGGGATACCCGTATGAACGTAATATATCCTGTTTCTATAAAACTTGATCATCTTTTAAAAACATTCAGATGTTGTAGTACCGAACTACAGAGATATATTTATGTAAATTGTGGAGTTGTATGACAGCTACCCGAATCTATTGCGCGTAGCTTCATTAAGTTCCAAGAGGTGGAAGAAGCCTGAACCGGCTGCTCTGGGTCAACCAAATTTTACAAAAGTTGTTGGCCTGTAACTCGACACCTCTTTACTAAATTTCAGGTTCCTAGCTTCAATAGACACTGAGTTATTCCCATTTAAACGGATAAGTTGTATGGCAGCTACCCGAACCCGTCGCAGCACCACAACCAAATTTTGCAAAAGTTGTTGCCATAAAACTTGATCATCATTTGCAAGATTTCAGACGCCTAGCTTCATTAAGTTGCAAGAGGTGCAAGAAGCCTGAACCGGCTGCTCTAGACCAACCAAATTTTACAAAAATTGTTGGCATGTAACTCGACACCTCTATACTAAATTTCAGGTTCCTAGCTTCAATAGACACTGAGTTATTTAAACCCGTAGTACCACCTCATCCAAATTTTACGGAAGTTGTTGCCATAAAACTTGATCATCATTTGCAAAATTTCAGAAACCTAGCTTGAATAGGTACTGAGTTATTTCTATATAAAGATAGAAGTTGTATGGCAGCTACTCGAACCCGCCGACCGAAAATGTTGGATTTAAATAGCAAAACTAACAATTTTGTAAAAGTGACGTAAAAAAAATTTCAGCCTCCTAGCTCCTTTATTTTTTGAGTTATCGTGCGGACGGACGGACGGACGTACATGGCTTAATCGACTCAGAATTCGATTCTGAGCCGATCCATACCTTTGACACTATATCTAGCTCGATTCCTTTCAGGTGTCACAAACGTAATGGCAAATTTATTATACCCTTGAACATAGTTCATACGGGTATAAAAAGTGCAAAATTTTGCAAGACTATGCAAAACCTAAACCCTTACCATTACATATTTGTGCAAGACCATTGCAAAGTTTGTTTATATATTTTTTGAATGCGCTATATTAGACAAAAATTTAAAAAATGCCTAAAAAAAGTGGAAAAAAAATTATTCCTGATTATTTATTAAGTCAAGCATATGAAAATATACAAATATCTGAAATTTTTGGTAAGCATATTAAATTTTTATGTAAACAAAACAAGCACATCAACGATATTTGACAGTTCAATAATAATTCATGCTAGGGTTGTTCACGAGTTGGTGCAAATATGTGCTACGGTGCAAAAAAAATTTACACTTTTGCACCAACTCGTGAATACCCTTTATAAAATATCGAATTTTTTTATTAAAGTATCTAAGGTTTTATGTTATACTTAAATTCGTAAATAACCTAATAAGATAGATATAATAGAAACTTTTCAACTTTTAAACGATTCAACAGCATCTTAAAATAAAAAAATAGATAAAAATTGATTTCGAAATTTTGAAAAATTTAAAATACAAAGGAAAAATTGTTCGTTCATTGACACAACAAAATCGAAATTGTAACCTTTTATATTATTATTATATTTAATTTCATAATTAAGCATAATTAAGATATGCATGAATTAAGTAATCCTTTAAATATCCTCTTTTTTCCTTCACATTTCTCTTTGAAACATTGGCTGCATACATTATTATCTGGGTCTTTTTGCAAGAGTTCTCTTATTTTACCTACATGTATTTTCTATTGAAATCAACTCTTGTGGTAACTTGCACCTCTAGGTATTGTTGAGGAGGCCTTGTCTTCGTTTTCTTTGTTAATTCATGTTCAGTTCTTTTCTTACTATGAACTCTAGTCGCTTTCTAAATATGTGTTTATATCTAACACATTCCACTTAGTCCTAATTAATTTTATCTTGGTAAAATTCCAGAAGTACTTATTGCTTATCTTATTTTCATGTATATTCTATATATGAACTTAAAAAAATTCTTGATGAATACCTGTTTAGTTTCTGTGTGATGGTGTGGTCTTGATTAACCAAGTTTTACTACCATATGTTAAAATTGTTTTTATATATTTATATTTCTTAATTTCTTTACACATTTATGTTTTATATTTCTTCGAAGAAGATTGATATATCAGTTATATAGTTACATATTACATATGTGGTCGATTTGGTTTTTCGTTTAACAACTTGACGAAGTCATTGAGTACTTATGTATGTTTTTATTAGTGAAAAATTAACCTCCAATAATGAACTAAAATATTTCGCACAGATTTATCAGTCTTCCTCCATTTTGATTTCAATCTATACCATAAGCTCATTCATTTGCCTCTATTTTATCATTTAAACCTTGATTGTTCAATCCCTATTTAACAGCTTTTATTAAACTTAATCTTGGTTAAACAAATTGTAGAATCTTTCAAGCTAATTTAGATATATTTCCCGTTGAGCTAGAGACGTGAAACTTTGGACACAGTTTAGATCCCGGTGACAATACATGATTTTAAAATAATTATACCAAAAAACAACAAAGAAGTTAATTGAATTAAGAAAATTACATTTTTTTTTTAATTCATTTCTCTGCCATATAAATGTGGACAGGAAATTACACAGCCTTTCCTGTTCAGACGTGGCTGTAAATGTCGTAAGGGTGAATAACTCTTACGACGTGTGTGGGATTGGAACCAACACTCCCTTGCTGTTTACAGCATATTTTATACGCTCTTACCCACCGAGGCCCCTGAAATTAAATTTTCATTCAAAAATATTACCTACAGAATTTTTAACAGAATTATTACAGAATAAAAAGTATAAAATTTGTTGTTTGTTGAAATATGGTTGTTGCATTCTATTCTAATTAGTTATAGACAAAATTAAATGTATATATTATATATAATATTTGTTGGAAAAAAAAAAAAAATAGTAATCAATATCTTCTTCATGTTTTTGTTTGGTTGTTTCCACCTAATATATTTTGAAAATATTTTATTTAACATTGAAAAATTGCCAGTGAGTATCATTATATCACCTATTCCATTAACCATTCCTTGCAATAAATGCGTTTAACTTCTTCAAATTTCAAATGTTATTTCTAAATTCTCTCAATAGAAACAAGTAGTAGTAATAAATAGTATCTGTAGATACCCATACAAACTATTTAAGTGATACTTAAATTATAATTTACTAAACTCCAATATCCTTAACATTAAATTAAGGCATTCATTGATTTTATTAAAAATAATTTAATTCTAATTATTTAATAGAATTTATATATAGTCAAATATTAAATAAGAATTGAGAGAGCTTAAGTTTCACCTTTAAAATTAAGCTTTATATAGAAGAAATCAAAACGGTTTCTTTTTCAAAATATATTTCACATATACATACGTGTATATAAAACTTATATAAAATATATTCATATACTTTTTTTTTTTTCGTATTTCGTACAGTCGGAAATACAGAAAATGGATATCCTTAAATCAATAATATTATATTTCATATGAATTTCTTTATATAACTTAAGATTATCTAACATATGTATTGATTTGTAAACTCATTAAAAATTCTAAAGAAGTATTGGAAAGAATAAAAACAAGGTAGAATGTAAACCAACGGTTTTTAAAAGCGCACATTTCCAAAACTCAATACAAACTGTTTTGAAGTGTGACTTACACAAAAATTTGAAAATTTCATGTAATAAGAAAAAATGTGAAAATAGGACATTTTTGAAATTTTGAGGGGCCGTAAGTCAGGAATCCTATATAACTAAGAAAAGCCGTTAACACACGTAAAAATATATTGAACCTTTAATTTTCATGTCTTGCCGAAGAAAAATTTGTACAGGTGCCTAAGTTACAGGTGTCTACAAATAGCAAATTTTCAATTTTTGAGGCGTAATAACTCTTAAAGAGGGAGGGTTACCAAAAAATTTTTTTAGGAAACTTATACTAATTCTAAAAGTTCTTTCTTGTCTCAAAATTTCAGGTTCCTATCTAAAGGGGTGCCGGAGTTATGAAAAAAGAAATTTCATGCAAAATGTGGTTTTCACATAACGGTAAATTTAAATAGTAAATTACAAAATATTACATAATTTTGATATTGTTTTATATAGATAATAAAATTTTCGATCTTCTGGCGGTTTTAGATTGCAAAATTATTACGCAGAGCCCGAGATATATACATCTGAAAATGGGGATTTTTCGCAATTTTGAAGAGCTGCAACTTTGGAACCCTTTACAATTAAAATAAACCTTTAACACACGTAAAAATATATTATTGGAACTTTAATTTTTATATCTTGCAGAAGTAAAATATGTACAGGTTCCTAAGTTACAGGTGTTTAAAAATAGGAAATTTTCAATTTTTAAGCCCTAATAGCTCATAAACAGGGGGTGGTCCGAAAAAATTTTCTGAGCAAACTTATACTAATTCTAAAAGTTCTTTCTTGCCTCAAAATTTCAAGCTTCTATCTAGAAGCGTGCCGGAGTTATGAAAGTAGAAAAATCATGCAAAATTTAGTTTTCACATAACGGTAAATTTAAATACTAAATTTAAAAAAATTGTATAATTTTGATATTAATTTACAAAGATAAAAGAAATACCTGTCGAATGACGTTTTCAGATTGAAAAAATCTTAAGCTCATAAAAGCTAAATCATAAGATATATGCATTTAAAAATAGGGCTTTTTCAAAGTTTGAGGGGCTGTAGCTCCGTAATGGGGGGGGGGGGGGGGGGCTACATGAAAAAGTTGTTCCACAAAATTATTTTTTTTATGAGACCTACCTATGGTTAAAATTTTTTTTTTCTATCTTTAACGGTGTAGAAGTTTTGTAAACAGACGGACGGACGGACGAACGCACAGAGTGAAACTAATAAGCACATTTTTTCAAAATTTTTTTGGAAATGTGCTAAAAAGAAACATAAACAAAATTTAGTAAGTTAGTTTAATCCTTTTATACATTTTATATTTTCTTACTATATGTTTTTGTTTTTTTTTTTTTTATCTTATGTAATATTATTTAGTAAAGATATCTAGAAGACATTTAGATTTACTTAAGTTTGAAATTTTTTTTTTTTTTTTTTTTTATGTAAAAAATCATTACATCCGCATGACTTCCTATAATATATAGAAAAGTTTTCATATATACTGAAAATAACTTTTCTTTTTCGTTTTTTTCTGTTATAATAAAAAAGTTTTTCTACTATTTAATCTTTTGATGAAGTGCTTTACATCTTATTTAGATTTTGTTGCAACAAATGTGTGACTTTAATATAAACAGAGTAACTTGATTTGTTATATATCGGTGCTAAGTGAATGTTTGATATAATCTAGTACAAAAAAAAAAAAAAACAAAAAAACAAACAATGAATAATTCATTTTTAAATTTTGTATATTATATTACAAACTCTTTTAGGTTTTAAGTAAAAGACTTTTTAGATTTTTAACATTTGAAACTATATTTGTAAATATTTTTTTAATATATTTCCTAGTTAATGTTAAAAAAACGTTAGAAATTAGATGTTACTAGACAAGAATAATTTATATGTTTTTTCCAGAAAAAAATAATTATATTTATTTAACACTATTAAGTTGGTCTTAAGCATTAGATCTAAGTAATCTTAGATTTAGCGGTTAAAACTTCGTTGGGAGAAAAACAAAAAAAAAAGCACAATCATAATTTTGTTTTAGCTTATTGAAATTTGGGAAACTTCTTGTTGCAAAGTATTGGCTTCCGCAAAGTATAGGCTTAATTAAGATAATAGAAAAATTTACAAAACAAATACGCAACTTATGTGACTAAGGATTCATGAATGAAAAATTTTGTTCGATCAACGTATCTGAACTTAATCATAACTAAATTAATTCTATATATTTCTCCGGCAAGAACAAATGTTTCTGCAAATTTTGAAGTCTTTTCACAGGAAGGCAAATTTTGATCTAATATTTTCACTTTTTTATGACTTCACCTAGATGATTAATTGAAACAGACAAAATTGGTTAGACTAAAGCAAAAATAATTTCACTTTTAACGAGAACATTAATTGTTTTATTGGCTGTACCGAAACCGCCCAAGACTCATATTACTAGTGACATCATGAATAAATAATCATTCTATTTTTGTTTTTGATCAGTTTTTTTTTTTTTTTTTAGTTTATTCCTCTGCCACGTAAATGTGACAAGGAAAAATAATAGCCTTTGCTTTTCAGGTGTGGCTGTAAATGTCGTAAGAGGTAATTTCGTGGTACATCGTGTGTGGAATTCGAACCAAAATTTTCTCGGTGTTTACAACGTTTATTATACGCTCTTATTAGCTAGGCCACCGAGCCCCAATATGTTTTTAAATTTTTTTTTATTATATGAAAGTATTATTCCCATAATTTCTCTCATTATTGTGATGTATGCAATTCTATTGACAGGTACAATGAAATTCGGTTGGTGTTGGGTTAATATAGATAGAGTGTAGGTACGTTGTGACAATTAGCATGTTTATCGATTTATTTGCAAGATTGATATCAATTAAACTACCAACTTCCAATATTTAACAGAAAAAACAATTTAAATCCAATCTTATAATGCTTTGTTCATTTAATACATAATGGTACAGTAATTTGACTGCCAATTTAAACGGACGGCTAACAGTTTTTATTATTTGGAACTTTTGGTTATATACCATTTTTAATAAATTGTGAAAGACATTTCCTATCTAACTGTTTTTAGAATTGAGAAAAGTCAAAGTTTTTACTATAAAAAATCCCAATCTATTTTCACTTATGTTCCTTGAGATGGAAATGAATTTTACGCGTAAAACTTCTATGTATCAAGGCTTCTACTGTTACTTAATCTGTTACATATGTGTATATTTTAAAATAATAAATTTTGTCGAATTAAGCAGAAAATAATTTAAAAAGAGTTTTCCTTTTTTAATTTTATTTCATTTTCGTTTTTCAAATTTCCTCCCACATTTTCTTGCTCTATATTACTAATTTTTTTAACTCAATTTGGTTTCATATGAAAGTTTAAGACTTTATATTACATTTTTCAGTAAAAGAAATAACTTTTTCTTTACTTATACACGTCTTATTATAGAGTTTTTGTTTGTTTTGCCTTTAAAAGAAGTTATGAAAAGAATTGAAAATAAAATAATATCCATAACTCTTCTACGTCTTGTGTTCATATTGTATTATAATAATTGCTTCGGAAAAGTTATTTTATATAGTATAGCTGAAAAAGTTTTTATATATTTTATCATACAATGAATTAATTTTATTTCATGATTTCAGGCTGTAGATTGTAGGTGCATTATTAGAGACGTGCAATTTACAAGAAAATAAATAAATGAAAGAAACACAGTAGAACATAAAAAGATAAAGTTTTTTATTTTTATGAAAATTAAATATGAATTTTCTTGAAAATTTACAAATGAAATTGAACCTAATTCAGGTGGAAATTTTTGTTATATAATATAATTGTAAAAGAAAATAGAAAATTATACTATTTTGTTATTGCAATGCAACCTGGTAGTAAAATTGATTTAATTAAACTTACAAAAAAAAAGATTCTTTCTAAATAAATTTTATATTATTTTTTATGTATAGATTGTAAATTATTACTACTCAAGGAAGGTTTTCTTGGTGTCTCAGATCACGGTGGGCCGAACCCGAATAACGATAAAGGTCACGAAAGAGAAGAAGAGTTCTAAATAATCTTCAATACCCTCTAGATACTTTAATAAAATATTTTACAAAATATTGCCAAAAGCGAAAAGCCATAAATATCTAGCTTTTTTTACAAAGAGAAGGAAGTCATTCTATTTACATAATTTTAAAATTTTCTAAAATAAATATACAAAATACTCTACGCTCACAAGCTCTATCAAATACATCTTAAGGATAACATTGAATTCTAAACTGATGTTTTATCAAAATATTGTAAGCTGTTATACTTGCTGCACCAGTATGGAAGAATTGAGCCAATATCGATATATCGATATAGAAATTAAAAAACCGAAAAACGCGGTTTTAAGAGCTTTATTTTAAATTTGAACATAATAATTAACAATGACCACCACTAAACTTAGTATAAGTTTAGTCGATGTCATAAGTAGAAATAAATATAGTTAAATTATAAAATTAATTAAACTTGTAGTTAATCGGAAAATTTTTAATTTTAGGTTCGGTTTGGTTTTTGTCACTTTACCTTAGTTCAAATTAAATTCAAAAGAGAAAAAAAAAATGAACAAAAATTTAACTAATCTTCGATTTTTAGAAGTTTATATTAATAAACAGTGACCACTGCTCCGTTGTGACACTCGTAAGCTAAAAAAAAAAGGCTGTGCATTTAGGAAACTAGTAAAGTATTGGACTAGCTGGGTTAAGTTTAAAAATTTTTTACAATCACCTAATTAAATTATGTGAAATTGTTCTTTTTGTCTTTCTTTGCATATCATTTATAAATTGTTTAATTTGCTTCCGATTTGTAAGATTTCAGATGTCTAGCGATTGATTTCAGATTGTCATTACGTTCCAAAGATGCCTGAAGCTGTTGGGCTAGAGCAACCAAAACTTCATAAAAGTTATTGCGATTAAATTTATTGATCATTTTTTAGAAAATTTTGAAAAATATTTGAAAAAATTCTGCTTTTTTGATAGTTTTAACTAGGGTGGATAGTTAAAAGTGACAACATTAGTTGAACATCAATTGCTACCTTGCCTATACTGAACTGCTCGGAGCTTACATGAAAGATAAAATTATGGAAATCGTCAAATGTGTTTAAATCCCTTTCATTTTAGGAATATATTATTCCCTTCATTTTCTCAATCTTGTATACAAAATTTTTCTTTCGACTGTGTCTCATGAGTACAATGCATTAAAATATGATTAACCCTGTTGGGTTTATTATTAACCAGCTAAATGTTTAATTCCCGTATTTCATTATTTGAACTTTTCATATTCCCTAATTTTCTTTATTCTTATTTTCCCCAATCTCAAAATCAAACTATACATTGTATCATTAGTTCTAACCTAATATTGTTTAAAAGAGAGATGGCGTTTGGTTGGTTCAATCCCATTACTATCAAATAGAGTTCGCACGTTGATCGCATTGGTGTGCATTTTGATCGCATTGGTGTGCACATTGATCTCATTGGTGTGTATCACATTTCAAGATTCCCACTTACCTTCGAAAATTTCCAATTAACTTCGTAAAAAAGTGAACCATATATGGTTTTATTACGGGGTGGAAATATTTTAATGTGATAAACCTGTACTCGTATTTGATAAGAATGTTTTAAAATTCAATTAAATCATGATTCAATTATTATAAAGTATTCGAATCAAGGAGGCTTCACATTTATTGTAAAACAAGTTTAAAATTTAAACATGATGCACAAAATTTGCTGGGATTTGATTTTATAACTTTTATTAAATTTTCTAAATTCTTACTACTTTTTAAATTTTATTTTCTTCGTATTGACGAAAGTAAATTAATAATAATTTAAGAATTATATTTTTAGAAAAAAATTATAAATTAATTGTAAATAATATCACATACAACTGTATGCTCATATACATATGAAATTATTGCGTGACTGTAATTGTTTTTAAATTTGTTGGTAATTTTAGTTTTATTAAATATTAAATAATGTTTCAAAGGCGTATTTTAAATTTACAACAGTTTTAAAATTTTGTTTTTCACTTTCATTTTGTTAAATAAAATTTTCTGTTATAAAAATACATTTTTTATTATTTTCTTTAAAATATTTTTAGATTTTTCAAAAATTATGACTTTAGAAGGTTTGCATTGCATGGTCTTCATTTTCTTTAATTATTATTTCTATCTTTATAAAATTGTAGGATGACTAAATATTTATAATGTTATAATTAGGCTTTTGTTGTGCAGTGTATTGAAGCAATAAATTTTCACTTTTGTATTTGTATTGTATAGATTCTTATTTTTGATAGTACATCAGATATATATTGTCTGTAGTTAATCTAGTAGAGAAAATGCATTACAATGTTAAATAAGGCAGAATGTACACCAAGGGTTTTAAAATGGGCACATTTTTCAAAAAAACCATAAAAATAGTTTTAAATTGTGATTTGCATCAAAATTGCATCAAAAGTTTTCTTAGAATTTTATATGAATGAAAAATTTACATTTTATTCTAAATTTATACAGGTGTCTAACTTATACGTGTTTAAAAATAGTTAATTTTCAACTTTTCTTCCTAATATCTTCTAAACATGGGTGAGACAAAATAAATTTCTCAAGTAATTTATACTACTTAATTCTAAAATATTTTCTTCTTTTAAAATTTAAGGACTGTGTCTCAAAGAGTTACGGAAATTTTATTTTCACATAATGGTAAATTTAAATAATAAATTTTAAAAACTTGAATAATTTTGATATTGTTTTATAAAGCTGCTGCTGTCGTTTGGCGTTTTTAGATTGAGTAGAAGCAAAAATAATAATATACATTTGAAAACAACGTTTTTTTCTAATTTTGAGGTGTTGTACCTCCGTAACTCTGTATAACTAAGAAAAGTCGTCCACACATGTAAAAATATGATATCGGAATTTTATTTTAATTTTTTATGTTTTATCAATGAAAAATTTGTACAGGTGCTTAAATTGCATAACCGTAAATTTGTAAGGTTAAAAAAAGTCCTAATATTTGGCTTTTTTAAAATGAAAATATATGAAGCAAAACGTGAGATGTACATATTTTCGAATTTTCTAAAATTTTAACACATTTTAAGGCTCTACAAAATAATTTTGATGTAGAAGTTTTGTAAGCAGATGGATGGACGGATAAACTGAAATAAGTAGTCAAAATTTTTTGAAAAATGTGTTAAAAATATAAAAGTTTTATGGCAACAACTTCTGTAAAATTTGGTTGTGGTGGTGCAACAGGTTCGGGTAGCTGCCATACAACTTCTTTCTTCTTTTTAAATGAAAATAACTCAGTATCCGTCCGCACGATAACTCAAAAAATAAGGGAGCTAGGAGGTAGAAATTTTTTCTACGTCTCTCTTGCAAAATTGTTAGTTTTGCTATTTAACTCCATCATTTTCGGTCGCCGGGTTCGAGTAGCTGCCATACAACTTCCTTCTTTAAATGAAAATAACCCAGTGTCTATTCAATCTAGGTATCTGAAATTTTGCAAATGATGATCGAGTTTTATGGCAACAACTTCTGTAAAATTTGGTTGTGATAATATGACAGGTTCGGATAGTTGCCATACAACTTCTCTTTTGAAATGAAAATAACTCAGTGTCTACTGAAGCTAGCTATCTGAAATTTAGTGAAAAAGTGTCGAGTTACATGCCAAAAACTTTTGTAAAATTTGATTGGTCTAAAGCAGCCGGTTCAGGCTTTTTGCATTTCTTGGAACTTAATGAAGCTAGGCACAATAGATTCGGGTAGCTGTCATACAACTCCACAATTTACATAAATATATCTCTGTAGTTCGGTACTAAAACATCTGAATGTTTTTAAAAGATGATCAAGTTTTATAGAAACAGGATATATTACGTTCATACGGGTATCCCAGAGTTGACACACTCTACTCTACTGCACTCTTCCTCGTTTTAAGCTAAATTAAACAAAACGAGGAAGAATACAGTTGCCTTTGTCAACTCTTAGATACCCGTACGAACCGTTAGTATGTTCACAGCCTGTCACTCTGCTTACAATATTATTTTTTTAATATTTTAGTATTTTAAAATAATTTGGGTGAATTTTATAATTTCTAGAACTATGGGTTGTACATATATTCAAACTATATATTTATATGTACATTTTTCGAAAGCAGATTTTAACCTTTCACATAACGATTATCAATCCAAAACTTTATCAAATATTCTATAGTACCATTTAATACTAAGCGGTAAATGTATATTAAATTTACTTAGTACAAAATAATAAATATAATTTTAAATATTATATTATATTATATTATATTTAAATATTCCATTGACAGAATAATTTCTTATAAGTACAATAAAATACATATATGTATGTAAATACGGCGCTATATAATATACATTTATACTCTTATCATTCATTCACTAGTGACATATACGATATGTAAATAAACATGATATTATGTAAGTATGTATGTATGTATATCAATATCATATAAATAAAAATTCTTCAAGCAACCGTTATGTTGTTTATTTATTTACATTTTTTTGTACTGCTCATTATATCCTCAACAATTTCAAATTATCGAGTAAAACAAAATGGAAAAAATTTGTTGAAGAAATTTGTTAGAAAATTTGAAAAAATCAAGTAACACTTTCGTCAATTATAAAGTAACCCTGTATTATTAAAAAAAGTTGTTAACAGAAATAAGAGTATAATGTTGAAGCTTTAATTTTTATGTATTACTTCAAAAAAAATTTAACAGGTGTTTAAAAATAGGAAATTTTCAGTTTTTGACCCCTTACAGCTCCTAAACGGGGGGTGATACAAAAAAATTTCTGAAATGACTCATACTTATTTTTAAAGATTTAACTTCTGTCAAAATTTCAAGTTTCCAACTTAAACCGTTTAGAAGATAGAAGGGTTAAAGGATTTTACAAAATTTTAGTTACGCATAACGATAAATTAAGACACCGTATGCCACAACTATATATTTATTGTATATATACTTTTAAAGCTAATAAAAGCAGTAATCGTTTGCCGTTTTGCCGTAAATGAAGATATACCTTATAGAACTTGTGCTATAACAATTTAAATATAGAGCTTTTTTGAACCTTTGGGGAGCTGTAGCTCCGTAACGGGTGGGGCTACAAAAAAAAGTTATTAAAAATAAAATTAATATTTTTGTGAGATCTATCTGTAGTTAAAATTTCATAGTTCTATTTCAAAAAAAATGTGAGGACCTAAAAGTTAGGTGTTCGTGAGCTACCCTAAGTTTTGGTCCAAACTCATATAGGGAACTAAATAGGGAACCTACAAATTACTCGGAACCTAGTGTAAATTGCAAGATTCTAGCTTTCTTAGTTTTTGAGTTAGCGTGCTGACGGACGGACGGACGGACGGACATGGCTCAATCGTCTTAGAATTTTTTTCTGATCCAATCCATACCTTTGAAGGTATATCTAGCTCACTTATTTCGAGGTGTTACAAACGGAGGAGTAATTTTATTATACCCGATCCTATCGGGTATAAAAAGACATTTACATATTACTAAGTTTCTACAATGTGCTTTTAATGTACAAAATTTTTTACTTACTCAGTTCTCAGTTTTCTTACTCATACTCAGTTTTTAACTTAAAAAAACGATTAAAGTTTTTTTTTTTTATTTACTTGTGAGATAAATTAAAATGAAAGATTTTACTTTTTATTAGACGAATGGTACAAAAGTACAAAAGGAGAAAAAAAGAATCAATTTTAAAATTTACAAACAAAAATAGAAAAGATGAATAGATTGAGTCTAGAATGAAAGTGAATGAAGTTAATGATCAGAAATCAAATTAAATTTGTAATAAAATAGAAACCATTAACCGCATAAAACCATTTGTTTTGTGACAAAAACTATTTTTTATTGCTTAAAACAAAAGCATCCGCAATGGAAAATAATCATATTTTATACCACTATAAACTTATATTTTCTAAAAACCCCATTGAAATTTAAAATTTTAACCACAAAAATTTGTGTACCAAACATAAGATAAAACGAGGAAGAATACAGTTGACTTTGTCAACTCTTAGATACCCGTACGAATCGTTAGTATGTTCACAGCCTGTCACTCTGCTTACAATATTATTTTTTTAATATTTTAGTATTTTAAAATAATTTGGGTGAATTTTATAATTTCTAGAACTATGGGTTGTACATATATTCAAACTACATGTTTATATGTACATTCTTCAAAAGCAGATTCTAACCTTCCACATAACGATTATCAATCCAAAACTTTTTCAAATATTCTATAGTACCATTTAATACTAAGCGGTAAATGTATATTAAATTTACTAAGTACAAAACAGTAAATATAATTTTAAATATTATATTATATTATATTTAAATATTCCATTGACAGAATAATTTCTTATAAGTACAATAAAATACATATATGTATGTAAATACGGCGCTATATAATATACATCTATACTCCTATCATTCATGCACTAGTGACATATACGATATGTAAATAAACATGATATTATATAAGTATGTATATATATCAATATCATATAAATAAAAATTCTTCAAGCAACCGTTATGTTGTTTATTTCTTTACATTTTTTTGTACTACGCATTATATCCTCAACAATTTCAAATTATCGAGTAAAACAAAATGGAAAAAATTCGTTTTAAAGAAATTTGTTAGAAAATTTGAAAAAATCAAGTAACACTTTCGTCAATTATAAAGTAACCCTATATTATTAAAAAAAGTTGTTAACAGAAATAAAAGTATAATATTGGAGCTTTAATTTTTGTGTATTACTTCAAAAAAATTTTAACAGGTGTTCAAGTTACAGGTGTTTAAAAATAGGAAATTTTCAGTTTTTGACCCCTTACAGCTCCTAAACGGGGGGTGATACAAAAAAAATGTCTGAAATGACTCATACTAATTTTCAAAGATCTAACTTCTGTCAAAATTTCAAGTTTCCAACTTTAACCGTTTAGAAGATGGAAGGGTTAAAGAATTTTGCAAAATTTGAGTTTCGCATAACGGTAAATTAAGACACCGTATGCCAAAAATATATATTTATTGTATATATACTTTTAAAGCTAATGAAAGTAGTAATCGTTTCGCGTTTTCAAAATGAAGATATACCTTATACAACTTGTGCTATAACAATTTAAATATAGAGCTTTTTTGAACCTTTGGGGAGCTGTAGCTCCGTAACGGGTAGAGCTACAAAAAAAAGTTATAAAAAGTAAAATTAATATTTTTGTGAGATCTATCAGTAGTTAAAATTTCATAGCTCTATTGCAAAAAAAATGTGGGGATCTAAAAGTTAGGTGTTCGAGAGCTACCCTAAGGCTTGGTCCAAACTCAATCAAAAAAAATAGGGAACCTACAAATTACTTCCAAAATATTTTGTGTAAATTTCAAGATTGTAGCTTTCTTAGTTTTTGAGTTAGCGTGCTGACGGACGGACGGACGGACGGACATGGCTCAAAAGTCTTAGAATTTTTTTCTGATCCGATCCATACCTTTGAAGGTATATCTAGCTCGCTTATTTCGAGGTGTTACAAACGGAGGAGTAATTTTATTATACCCGATCCTATCGTACGGGTATAATTATCTTTTACCAAAAAGTCACTTCACAGATTTGCCATATAAGAAAACATTGTAATCACATTAATATGGCATTATATGAAAAGGATATTTTGAACACAGGCAACTCTGTATGTTTGATTGTTTTTTTTCTTAAAATGTTCTTTTAAAAGTGTTTTAAGGAAAGCTCCATGTAAAATGACTTTTGTGATTATGTCTTTTTCACTTATTCCATTATACTATTAATATTAACTTAAAGTAAAAACTGATTTTGCGTGTGGTTCTTTAAACAAGTGCCATACAAACTGTAGTTAGTAAAAAGGTTTTCTTTATACCGGTATGATAATATGTTCATATATATATATATAATAATAATATGTTCAAGTACATAATATACTAAATTTGTCATTATGTGTGTGACACCTTAAAGGAGTCTAGCTAGATATAGACTCAAGTCTATGGAAAGGTTCACAATCGAATTATTGCCCAAAAGGTTCAGACTTTTTGCATATCTTGGAACTTAATGAAGCTAGGATTCTGCAATCTTACAAAAAATGATGAAGTTTTAGAGCAATAACTTCTGTAAAATTTGGTTGTACTGGTTCAAGAGGTCCGGGAAAATGTCATACAATTCCAAAATTTACAAAAATATGTTTCGGTACTTCATTAAGTAAAACATATAAAATTTTTGTAAAATATGATCAAGTTTTATGGAAACAGCACATCTTATTTTCATACGAGTATTCCAGAGTTGACACAGTCCACTTTACTGCACTCTTCCTCGTTTTTTAGTAAAGTGTAAATTTTTGATTTACAGAAAAGATTTTTATTTTGCATACATTGCGATTTTGATATATGTAGTAAAAAAAAAAAAATAATAAAAATATATCTGGATAAATTAAACTAAAATAAGGAGTAATTAAAACTCAATCTTTTTTTATAGGTATTTATTCATTAATTTATATTTTAATGGCTTAGCTGTTAAAACTGGTTAATTAAGAAATAAATGTTATATTATGCACAAAAAAAGCTGATTCAAACTGTCATATACAATGTTAATTGGAAAATTGTATAAAAATGCAAGGAAACAAACATTGGAAAATAATAATTAAAATATTTAATGATGTCTGCATTTCGTCTGTTGAATTCTAATCCAATAATAAATTTACGAAATTTACGAAAAAAAAAAAAAATACAAATTTGTTTTGAAAAATAATCAAATTCTGGCTGGTCACGAAATTCCAAATCACAATTATAATATCTCAGAATTCAAGAATCCTTAAATTCAAAAATCAAAACCAAATTTCAAAATCCCAAAATTTAAAAATTTCACATTCCAAATATTTTTTGGGATCCCCATCAATATTCTGAAAAAAAAATGTGCAACAGAAAAAATTAAAGAATATCACCCTGAAAAAAAAATTCCTGAAACACTCCTCTAATTCAAAATTTTGTGTATACATATTATGCCTATACATATTCTGAAAAAAGCCAATTACCTTCATTTTGTAACCAACTATAAAGCCTATAATTATTTTTTATATACATATTAATAGGTAACAAAACATTTAAAATAGAGGAGATTGGCACACTCAAAACCGCGCTAAACAAATTATTGCAACTCTGATGTTGTAATCAATTCTTAAATCCCTCCTAATGATTTTTACTTTCATATAATCTGTATAATGGTTTTGAAATACTTTTTGAAGTTTTCGGATTTTGTAATTTGGGATTTTCGAAATTTGGAATATTGAATTTTTGGGATTTTGCAATTTGGGATTTTGTTATTTGAAATTTTTTTTTTTTTTTTGGGGTTTAATGATACTCCCATCAAAAACTCTTTAGGTAATTATCGTTATACAGATAGATAAAAAAACTAAAAATAGTTTTGGTTATGATTAAGAACTGCTTTAGATTGTTCTTTTAAATTTTTTTAAACACATTGAATAAAAATTAAAAACTAACAATTTAATCAATGAAAGCAATCATTTTATCAATCTTTATCAAATCGTCAATAATCGCCAGTTCTAGAAATCTTTATCTTATCTTTAAAAACCGTCTTTATGTTAATTTTAAAATCAAATTGACTGCATTAGTATCAAATTTGGTCAGTGCTTTGAAGATATTTTTATACCCTACACCTAAAGTATAGGGTATATTAACTTTGCTATGGAGTTTGCAACCACCAAAAGGAAGCGAGTTAGATATGGACATGTAGGTATATATATTATATATATTCTGAAACAGGATCACCTTCTGAGTCGATTTAACGATGCCCGTCCGTTCGCACGATAACTCAAAAACTAGTAAAGCTATCTTGATGAAATTTATATAGTAGGTTACTAATTACGAAAGGAAGGCTAAGTTCGAATCTGGACAAAATCGGTCAATGCGGACTCTGGAAGCTACTAATGATTCCGGAGCAAACGAGATTATCTCATATTAACCAACAAGGTTATCTCATATTAACCAATTATCTTATTATTAACCAACAAAGATAGAACCTTTAAATTTTTACAATGATGTTCCTTCCCGTTTGATTTATGTTATATCTTTCTGAAATTTAAGAGGATTTGGTCCATGGGTTTGGATTTTGAAAGCTTCCGAAGGAGTCCTAGAGCAAATGAGATTATTTATCTCCAAAACCAACAAAGATATATAACCTTTAAATTTGGCAGAATGGTGTTCTTTCATGTTTGATTTAAGTCTCTGAAATTTGAGAGGATTTGGTGCATGGGTTCTGATTTTGGAAGCCTCCGGACGAGCCCCAGAGCAAACGAGATTATCTCCAAAACCAACAAAGATAGAATCTTTGAATTTGGTACAATGGTGTTCTGGCATGTTTTCTTTATGTCCCTGAGATGGATTTGATGAATTGTAGTGGCAATTCGGGTACCTGACACACGCCTCCCAAGGACTAACAAGCATACCTTCGAAATTAATAAAGATAGAAACTTGAAATTTTTTACAAGGGTGTCAAGCATATCCCAAGAGGATGCCTCTTTTACGTTCCTGAAAATCGAGTTGAATAAAACAGAAAAGGGGAGAAGTTCAAGTAGCTGCCAAAAAGCTTATGAATTTTTAATTTAATTCGAATGATTCAGGTGTAGGGTATTAATAAGTCGGTTGCATCGACTTACTGTTACATTTACTTGTTATCAATTGTTTTTATCTAAACTATGCAGATAATAATTGAGAACTGAGTTTATTAATTATAGTTTTTACAAGAATATATATTTAAACTTGAAATATATTTATCCTTGATTAAAAGCATAATCTACATTTTATTGCATATAATATTACCTATTTAAATATTTATAATTATATTTCTAAATAATAATATGTCCTTATTAATTTCGTTTTTTTACAGCTATACAGTTCATTATGATGTAGCATTGCCGGCCTTTTCATCCTTTATAATTTGATACCTATGTGATCTTATGGGCGTATAATGATGTAATGTCGATTCCGATTATCGGCCATATTTATTATTAAATTTTATAACATATATAGTTGTTGTTGCAGTTGCCAGCAGGTCATCATAGACAAAAAGGGTGCTAAATATAATAATGAATGCTTATTTTCTGACTAAATGACTGAAAATTTGTGCCACTAGCATACTCTAAACAGTATAAGTTTAATTTAACTTTTCTCAATTCGGAGATGAAAACCAATGTATAATAACAAATTCTTTTTGCAAGAGTTTTTTAATTAAAGCCAAAAAAAAAAATATTAATATATTAAATTTTTTTTTAATTTAAAATAAATTAAATATAAATTAAAATCATCTTGTATTGTTTTATTTTCTAAAATTGTTTATTTTTTACTTAAGTTAAAATTTCCTTTCTATTTATTCATTTTTTTAAAGACAAATTTTAAGTTGACAAAAGAATTATTTTATTTTCTTACTATTTATTATTCAAATATATTGTGTATATGTGAATGTGTTAATATTTGTACAATAAATTGAAAACAAAATAAAAAAAATTATAAAATTCCTTAATAGTCCTAGAATATACAATATATTTTTTATTTTACTTTGTTTCTCTTAATATTTATTTTGTAATAAGGAGTATACATAGAGTATCTTAATTTACACATAAATGAAAAGAATTTTTATTTGATGTTCTTTTTAGATTCGACAAAAATTATAAAATGTTAACAACTTTTTATTTCAGAGTCTATAGAAAAAGAGACACCTACTATACAAATGAAATTCAAACACATATCTAAGGCAATGAAATTATTATGAATTTTTTTATTTAAATACTCTTAAGATGCAAATTAAATTTAGGCTTCCCTCTTTCTCTCTCCCAACATAAATAAAGAGGTTTATGATACTTACTATTCATTTGAAAGTAAAATTTAATTTTAGATCTTTGAATTAAATTAAAATAAAAAATGTTGGGAGTTCAGGTAAGATAATATTATAATGAAAAATGTATAATATAGGCATATAAGACATGATCTAAAAAATGCATTATATATGTTGGTATTAATAGGTATGTGGTTAAAATAAAAAATCGACCGAAAAAGCTGGATTTAAATAGTGTGGACGGACGACGGATGTACATGGCTGAATCGACTCAGAATTCGATTCTGAGCCGATCCATACCTTTGACACTATATCTAGCTCGACTGCTTAAAGGTGTCACAAACGTAATGGCAAATTTATTATACCTTTGAACATAGTTCATTCAGGTATAAAGATAAATATAACTAAAAAGAGAGCATGTGTTCGATATAATATTGACAATGACGTATTGAGATCAAGGGGATTTTTATTTTGTTTTCTTAATTAATGAGGACAGCTAACGCGACCGTAACCAATAGACTGTTGATCCGTAATTTACCTTCAACATGTAGAAGAACTTATTCGACGAGAGTTGGTGATATATTTATTTAAATTAATACCATAGTGATGATATCATTCTAACAGAAAGAGCTTTGTGAGTGAGTTTCCCAAAATTTTGGAAAGAGAGACTATCGAGATATTTGTGCCTTTTTCTTCACAGACTAGGACAGGTGTATAAAAATGCACTACTCTCTCTATAGCAACAATTGTAAGATCTACAGTTAAGATCCACACATATAGAGAGAGAGCGATTATATATTAAGCAAATTAACAGTTATGACACATTTTTTTAATTATTCCTCTTTTAAGATCTTTATGCTTAAATTACCTCGAAAACAGTTAGAGACAGAATCCTTTATTATCAACAATAGAATAATTAAAATATTATCGGTAAGTTTAAATAAAATAATATACAAAGGATGTCTTTTACAGTCATGAAAATGAGTAGAAAATCTTAATGCAGGCAAAATATATTAAGATTCATCTTCAAGATTTTTGTAATAATTGAACTAACCAGAAATATTAAAGTTAATAAACTTATGACTAATAAATTAGCGCAATTTTTTTAAATTTTAATTTTAAATTTAAAGTTAAATTGAAATTCATATTGATAACTTAATATGTTTCAAATTTTTTTTATGAAAAATAATTCCAAAGAGTTTTTTAATTTCCAATTCAAAAAAAAGATTCATTTTTGCTTCCTTGACTTAAGAAATTCCTAGAAAAATTACAGTATAATTTTAATATTTAAATTTTCTAAAAACAGGATGATTTTTCAGTATATTAAATAATATTTTTAAATAAGAATTAAAAATAGAAAATAATAATTAATTTTAACATTTTATAACAACAAATTTAAATAAAAAATAAATTTATACATATAACTTTCATAATTTTAGTTTATTTTTCCAATTCAATATCCCCATTCCGGTAATAATTACGTTCCGTATATGAATTTTAATTGAAAAGTCTCAATTTTTTTTTTTTTTTTTGTTATCATATTTATTATATCTTATATTAATTTTTGAAATAAATTTAATTATTTTCCATAGTTGTAATGAATTTTGGTAATATGAATATAGTTAAAATTGCACTAATATGTAAGCACATAAATAATCTCAGATATAAGTTAAAAGATTTGGTAAATTCAAGAATTATAAATGGAAATATTGAATATGCTATAATAATTCGTGTTATTAACCATGTCAATATATCATAAAATATTTTTGTATATATATTTTTTTGAAATCTATGTCTAAATATTTTTCTAGCTTTTCTAGCTGCTACAACAAATAAAGCAAAACTTCCAAATGTTAAATAATATCCTGGATAAAAACCATGCCATAATGCACTTATTTCAAATGTTAAAATTACTGCTAATTTTGGTGAAACTCTTTCATAAACGATATATCTTAACCAATAATGTGTTCCCATATTCCAATTTTTAATAGCTCCACGTAAATTTGTTGAAAATTCAAATGGTATAAAATTATTATTTGTTACAAGATCCCATTTTGATGTTCCATTTTTATCATAACCAGTAAAACCTAAACCAGAATTATTATAAACAGCATCTGCCAAAAACCAAACTTGATAATATTTAAAACGAATTATTGTTGTAGATATTGTACAAAACCATAATTTATATAATAAAGATGTATTATTTAAAAAATTATCTTCTGTAAGTTTTTGTATTGGATATTTATTATTAAATTTTTGATATATATAAGCGCATATCATACTTCCTATTACTTTATTAGAAACTGCAATTTTTGGAGATGCATCTTGTATATTTATAGTACATTTAGATTCATATGAATTTTCATCATATTCTATTTTACCATTTAAATTATATCCGTCAATAAATTCAATATAATCTTTATAAAAAACTAATGGACCAGCCAATAATCCTTGAAAATGTGTTGTATAAGAAAAATATTCTAATAAAGATGGTAGTTTTCTTAAAGAATGATATTGTTGGGTTTTTGTCATTGTATTATAAGTTTTTGTAAATCCATCATGAATACCAAAAGCTACACTTATAACTTTTTGTGTAATTATCATTAATGTACCTGTAAAATCCATTGTATATGCCCCATACTCACAAATCATACGTTGTAAATGTGCCAATAACAAATACATAAATGCAACGATTAATACAATTTTATGAACATATTTTGGACTTTGTGTTCTTATTATTATATAACATAAAAGTGGAAGAACAGCAAAATGTAATGCCCGATAACCAAAACAAAAATATCCGAAACATATACCAATACTTAGACCAAAAATATGTCTAATTGTTCCAGAAACTTTTGATGGATGTAAAATTGTTCGATATAATGATGCTATAAACAATGCTGACATTTGACATGCTAAAAAATTTAATAAATCAATTGGTAAACCAGTACTTTCCACAAGAAATTCTAATTTATGACTTCCATCGTATATATATTTATCTTGAAACATTTCTAAAATAATTTTACGTACAACAAAAATGTACAAATTAAAAAAAAAAAATTAATTTTGACAAGTTAAAAACAAAAAAAAAATTTTAATTTTTTAGAAATATTATACGATGACTTTTATACAAATATTTAAATAAATTTTGTAAAAGGAAATAAGTTCTGATGTCACATAGTGCTGATGTAAAAAATAAAATGATGTGATTGCAAAGTGGACCTCTATATTCTATTTCTATTTTTTTTTTTTTTATTGCAGACTAGTAATCAGATTTATATAAAATTTTTTTCTTCGAAATTTCTTACTTCGAAATTTCTAATTTTAATTTTGACTTTTAAATATTCTGTCCTTGTTATCAACAAAAAGAAGTCACTTTCTGCTAAATGTTTCTTTTCGAAATGTTAACAAGACACTAAATTTTTTTGAGCAATGGAAATAAATGGAAAAATTTCGTGTAACATCTGATTTATAAAATATATATTCGACCAAGACTTGAATATAACTCCCACATCTTTGCTGGCGAACCTAGCACTATGCTATACAGTATCTAGATCATCAATGATTTTGAAATTATAAAAAATTTACAAAAGATTAACGTTTTTAAGTCATCGATAAAATGTGGAAGCAACTTGTTTTTTATATAAATATCTTTGGGGTCTCACGAAATTAATCGTATCATGTCTAAACTCAACTACCAAAACTCACGTCCAAAACTAACTCTATACCAAACTCATGTCCAAAGATAGATCTTACAATTTCGTAGTAAAGCAACTAGAAGAGAGAAATATATAGGAACTTATTTTTAACTAGTATGTCCAAATTGTGGAACACATTACTATCATAAGTATTACACGTTTTGTACAATAGGTATACAGAAGTTCTAGAAATCAGTTAACTTGCACCTGGTAAAATTCTCATTTATTTCCACTACTAAACTTTAAGTTCAAAATTTCTCCTTCTTATTTCTCAGCCATGATACTATTTTACAGCTAGGATCATTACTAGCTTATGGGGAAGGTGATTTTAGTGTATAAAAATCCGCCACTACCAAGGTTTTCTTCTAGTCCTTTGAAGTTCTAGAATTTGTTAATTTTCTTACCATTTGTTTTTGTTCCCTGTCGTGGGCCTAAAGGTTTCGCTTGGAACCAATTAACTAAAGTTACCTTTGGTGGGAATGATACTTCCCATGATCCGTTCAAAATGAAAAAAATTATGTCCTTTTCTTCACTAGCTTCACGCTGTCATTGAGGTCAACATTTTGTTCAGAGATCAAATTGTTGTTACATTTTTCCGATTCAAAAATAAATTCTTCTATGGTTTCATTGAAGGTTTGATTTTTTCTTGGCTCGTCACTAATACTAACAATTTTTTTTACAGCACCGAAATCAGGTTCACTATCAGACTTCTCATCATCAGATGGTAATGAAAATAACATATCCAAAACCATATCAATGTCTTTTGGATTATCTAAATTGAAATTAGAAATATCCATAGCATATTTCCAAAAGCTAATACAAACTGTTTAGAATTATTGTGACTTGCACAAAAAATTGAAAATTTCATGTAATAAGAAAAAACGTGAAAATAGACTTTTCTGGAATTTTGAGGGGCTGTAAGTCTGGAATCCTATAAAACTAAGAAAAACCGGTTAACACACGTAAGAATATATTACTGGAGCTTTAATTTTTATGTCTTGCTGAAGAAAAATTTGTACAGGTGCCTAAAAATAGTAAATTTTCCATTTTTGAGCCCTAATAGCTTATAAGCAAGGGTTGGTACGAAAAAATTTTCTAAGGAAACTTATATTAATTCTAAAAGTTCTTTTTTGTCTCAAAATTTCAAGCTCCTATCTAAAAGCGTAAGCTCATAAACAGGGGGTTGTACAAAACAATTTTCTGAGCAAACTTATACTAATTCTAAAAGTTCTTTTTTGTCTCAAAATTTCAAGCCTAGATAGGGGTAGCGTACCGGAGTTATGAAGGTAGAAAAATCATGCAAAATTTGGTTTTCACATAACGATAAATTTAAATACTAAATTTAAATATATATATAATTTTGATATTGATTTATAAAGCGAAAGAAAATTTTTGTCGAATGGCGTTTTCAGATTCAAAATATGTTAAGCATGACATATACGCGTTTAAAAATAGGGCTTTTTCAAAGTTTGAGGGGCTGTAGTTCCCTGATGGATGGGGCTATATGAAAAAGTTGTTCCACAAAATTAATTTACGAGACCTACCCATGGTTAGAATTTTTTTTCTGTATCTTTATCGGTGTAGAAGTTTTATAAATAGACGGACAGATGGACGGACGAACGGACAGAGTGAAACTAATAGGCACATTTTTTCAAAATTTTCTTTTGAAATATGCTAAAAATTACAAAAAGTGGTAAATTTTAAAATTTGGTTTATAGTTTATTTAGGTTATAGTTCAAAGATGGCTCTGAAAACAATAAAATATTTTTACGGGTAAAATTTTAGTTTTTAGAATACTTTTAACTAGATGGGAACTATACTTCCCACAGCTCACGAAAGGGGAAAATTCGTTTATTTACTTTTTTACTCTAAAATTTTTCAAAAGAAGTTACCTTTAAGAAAGTTTAATTAAAAACCCAGTTTTTATATAAAAATGTTATTGAAATTATTAATTTATTAATGTCAGACATAATTTAATTAGAAAATATATTATAGACTTTTATGTAAATATAACTTTTTTCATCAATTTTTTATTAATTTGTCATTTAATGTTGTTAAAATGAATAAATTGTAATTGTAATAAATTCTTTATATGTAAAACTACTTTACAATTTATACATGTATTGCAATATAGTTAGAAAGTGTATCAACTGTCAAAAGTTATATACCCATATTATGTTAAACTTGTGATACGTTTCATCAAAATATGTCATCAAATTACAGCTCGAACTGTAAGCTATTTCAAAAAATTATAAGCTTCATTGGATCGCAATTCAATAACACATTTTGGTGATTCGTATCACAGGTCGAATAGAATATTGGTGATAATTTCATAATTTATTTATTGTCGTGGTCAATTTAGAATTGTCATATTATAATTGAAATTTTGACTATATGACAAAAGTAAATGACCCCTTTACCCTTGATTCGTTGACATTTTTATCAGTACAATTTAAGTTGTCATATAGAATATTTTATACAAAAATTCATTTCAGATTCTCTTGGGACAATTATCTTGAGAATAATTATTAGAAATATCTATGCCAGAAAATTTATTGTTACTTTTGACATTTTTTTCTACTTTTGTAAATTTTAGATATGAAAATTTTTATTTTGTTATGGAAGTATTTTAATTTTATGTAATATTGCATTTTTCTTTTATAAAAAATAAATAGCTATGTAAATTTTATTACAATATGAAGCAATCATATTTTAAATATTATTTTTGTGTAATTAAATCCATTAATTGTCAACAAATTATCGATATCATTATTTATCGATATTGATTGACATGATGATGTTTTGGTTAA
Organism: Poecilobothrus nobilitatus; assembly: GCA_947095535.1. Taxonomy (NCBI): domain Eukaryota; kingdom Metazoa; phylum Arthropoda; class Insecta; order Diptera; family Dolichopodidae; genus Poecilobothrus; species Poecilobothrus nobilitatus. The sequence continues at coordinate 73,465,335 of OX352774.1, forward strand.
TCGATGATAATCGATATTATCTCAAAAAATACAGAAAAAAAAAAAAAAAATTTATAATAATTAAAAATTAATGAAATCATCATGTATGTTCATGTATTATAAAAAGGACAATTCTTTTGAAGATTTTTTTATTTTTTTTTGACAAAAGGGACATTTTGCAACTTTCTATTTGGTATAATGAGACTCTTCGCAAAAAGATATTTGACAAATATATACTTTGTAAATATTTATACTAATAGATAATTTGAAAATTTGTGTTGGTTGATCCAGAAAAAAGATAAATATGAAACAAAACAAGAAAATTGTAATAGAAACTTGGTATAGTGGGTATAGATATGAAGAGGTAGCATGTGAATCTGAAATCGATAACTATTCATAGTTTGCAGTAAATTTTATAGTAATTACACGGTATTGTACTGAAAAAAATACTGATTACACGGTATTGCGGCTGAAATATTTTAGGAACATAATTGAAAACAAAACTACTTTTTTAATATTGAACTTAATTTGGACCTTTTTTTATCTCTGTATTTATTTGAATTTGTTTTGGTATTTTTGAATCTTAATTTTATTTCTTTAAACTGTTTTTTTATACCCGTTTTGAATCCATCAGAGTTAAAAACATAGCGACATATGATGATCCAAACAAATTATTTTGTTTACTTGCATATTTCAACAATAAAAGCTGTTTTGTTTTTTTAATACTATTTGTTAAAATTCTTCTTCCAAGTGTCCTTTTTGTTAAAAGTCTTTTGGTGAAATTACGTTTTGCTATAAATTTTTTTGTCAACTATGATTAGATAAAATGTTTTTCCGAAAATGGATTTAGGCATATTAGCATTCTCCTTAATACATTATTATATTTACAATACATATATGAATTTATTAGCAAAGTGTATTTGTTCCAAATAAAACAAACTTGCTACCTGTGTAGGATTTGAAACCACTCCACCTTGGTTAATAAGCCATTTGCTTAATCACCCAACCAAATTTTTTGAAGATACTTGGAATTTTTTTATTTTTTATGTAAACTTTATTTATTTACTTTATTTTTTACTTTTCTTTCGTTTTTCATTGTAAAACTTTAAAAAAATCAATATTATTTCTGTTTAATTTTTTAATAAAAACAAGTCCTACCTAGCGTAACTTATATATCCTAACTTAACTTATACTAACTTAAATTAGCTTAACCTATCCTATATTATTAGATTTTACGCCCCTGTTTTACTAATTTTTATTATGCACCTTTTATTATTTTAAGAATTCTCCATTTATGTTACTCGGGTTTTATTTAATAGTTTTGCATGTAGCCCGTCTACTACAGTAATATAGCATTGGGACGACATGAAGGTAGTTGGAAAAATGGAAAAGCAAAATATTAGGTTGCATATTTTTAGGCAAACTATTTTTAGTGTAGAATTTCTATTATATATTATTTGTTATATTTGATAAAGAGTTTGAAAGTTTAAACCTGTTTGAAAATCGATGTAAAATTATTCGTGATATTACAATAAAACTATTTAAAGACCTATTTGTAATTGCCGTAATTGGGCAAATATTTTGATGGAAAATGGAAACTAGGAAAACTGGGAAACTGTATTAAAAAAGAATTCGTTGAACTAAGCGGTTTACTAAACTCAAAATAAATTAATATATTTGTGCTTTTGGACATTTAGCAAAACTTTTTTTCCCTTTTCCCCTCCTTTAATTTACTACGCGATTCATTAATCGACTCACTACGCGATTCATTAATCGATTGTAATTTTTGCACAAGTTTATAAAACAAAAATACAATGTTAGTGTGACATCTATTATTATGTCTTTTTACGATATTAATTATTACGATATAATCTATTGCAATATAGTAATATTAGATATGACAACACTAGAGCTAACATTCAAGACCTTTCGATTAAAAGATCAGCAAATTAAACACTACGCAATTAATGAAATTAAAAAAAAAAAATTTCACAAATTAAATGAAACCACCATTATATACAAATAAGTTATTACTTGTTATTAATAAATAAATTACCTTATTTATTAAAAAAAACTGATACATAGGCATGATTACAAACCAACACAGTTGTATTATATAAAAAATGGAATACAAAATTTCTTTTACGATTGTTTCGATCTGCAACACTACTAAATTCTTCAGTAGGCTAAATAGTCTAGAGAACTCCTAGTAAGTTTATACTTTCGATTAGTCTTACACTTATAGAAAATTTTATAAAAATCAGCTGTGTATGAAATAAATATAAGACTATACGCTCTTACTCTATTAGTCAAATATATTCGTTGCATTAATTAAAAATTTTTAAATTTTTCAAAAGTCTTATTTTAATTTATTTTTAAACGACTGATGATCCTTTTTTTTCCCATTTAAAACAATTCAAAATCAAAAGTTGGTATAAAAATACATATACTAATAGTGATTCATCCCATTAAATCATAGAAAAATATTTCAGAAAAAAAAAATATATTTTTTTACCAAATAAATATTTAACATTCAATTAAAAAGTACGTTCTTCTTTTATTTTTCTTTTCTGGCGCCAAAAAAAGTTAAAATTCATTTTATTTTTTAAATTTTTAATGTTTTACAAACAAAAATTTGACAGCCGATAATTGAAGTTTTTTAATTAAAAAGTTTTAAATTTAAAGAGAGGGAAGCCTTATATTATATTAAAAGAGTCCTATCAATTTTTCTTTAACATTTTTAAAAATTGCGGGTATTATGAACGTATGTTCAAGTGTATATATTGGATCAGAATCAAATTGTGATTCAATTAGGCCAAGTTTGCCCGCCTATCCATTCGCACTATAATACGAAAAAGGAATTCGGAAATTCTGAAATTTTTTCATCTCACTTTTGTAAAATTGTTAGTTTTGCTATTTAAATCCAGCAAATTCGGTTGACTCAAGGAGCTACCTTCTTTTTTCATATATCATTTCATTTCCTCATCATTTTGTACTTAACAAAGCTAAACAAAGCTAGGCAAGTTTGGTTGCTCTAACCCAACAGGTTCAGGGATCTTGTACATCTTTGAAACTTAATAAAAGTAGGCATTTGAAATCTTGTAGAAAATGATCAAGTATTATGGAAACAGCATATTTTATGGTCATACGGGTATCCCAGAGTTGATACTGTCTGCTCTATTCCACTACTCCTCGTTTAATTTTCTTTTTTTGTTTTGTTTGTGCTGATGAATGCAACTTCATTCATTTAATTTGCAATTTTAAAAAATAATTAAATATTTACGTTACCAAAGTAATTATTTATAAAATGTTGAATAAAAAGCATTTATCGAGGGAAGAAAAATATATTATAGTAAGAGGATATGGGATTATGAGTGTGGAAGGTCAATTAGTTCAAAAATAACAAAAATATTTTTTTTGTATTTGAGAAAACTGATGAACAATAAAAAATATTTTATAATAATTATTTTATTCTTCAGTTTTATGTTAAAATGTTTTATTTACCTAATACTCGAAATAATTTTTCTACTAAATACTCAACGTAAGTAGTAAAACAATTCACATAACTAGCTATGATTTCCTTTTACCATCTGGCATTTTTTATTATTTATATTTTAACTTTTGTAGTAATGTTTTTGAAACGATTAATTTTCGAATTCGTGATATTGTTTTAGGAGTGTTTTTGGTAGATGTTGTGTATTTAACCAAGTTTTTGATCTAACCCAACCTTGAAAGTTTATGGTTAATCATTATATTAATCTCGAAACAAAAATCCGATTTGTTATGCTGTATGTGTGGTTAATACTTTTCTACGGTAAGGAAACGTGAACTTTCAAAGTTACGAACAACAATAAGCTTTTAGCATTTAAAATGTGGGTATATCGTAGAATATTGAAAATATCATAGATAGAACAAGTAAGCAATAATGAGGTTCTAAGTAGAATTAACTAAGACCATGAGTTGATCTTAACAATCAGCGCATAAAAACAATATATAATGCGCAATGATAATTATATAATGTTCTACAACTTATTCTGCAAGGTAAAAATGAAGGCAAAAGGAGTGTTGACAAAAATCAAAGATCATATGGCTGAGAAACATCAGGAAATGGACGTATTTCCAAAGCATGTTACGTAGGATAGATAGATTCGTAGACATCCAGTAGTGAGTAAGCAGCTCAAGTAGCAGATTTCTGTTGTTACAAAAAATGTCTTGATATGTTTTATTTAACTAAAAATGTGTATTTTTATAGATTGATGTCATATCAAAATTACTTCGGAAAGGTAGTCGGTTATACTTAAATTTTTCGAGTTCATGAATTTATGGAAAATTTAGAGAAATATATACGTCTTCGGAATTTGTTACAAACTTTTGTTATCTTATACATATGAGGATAATTTAAATTTTAAATATAGCATATTATGGGAATCAGACTGGTAGGAATTGGAAACATTAAAATGACATAAACTTGATATATATAAGCTAAAAAGCTAAAACAGATACTAAAACTGTAAATCGGAATTCTTTCTCTAAATCTTCGGTTTATTTACATAAGATTTGCCTGATCTATTGCTTTCATTTTATTTGTTAGACTTCAATCACAAGAATTGTCCCGTTCAATATTTAGTGTTTGTCCCATTCAATCGTGGGCATTTTTCGGCAAAAAGAGTAGAATTAGCAAAGGATGCAATAAAATTATAATCATTATTTTAGATATTTTAATAAATAATTAAAGTTTCAAACGTAATAATTGTTTTTTTATTTTCTAAATCATTTATTTAGTTTTTTTTTTTTTCCAGGAGTAAATCAGGGAATATTACGAATTTATTTTTGAAACAAAAAACCCTATAATAAAAATATGTAAATGTAAAATTCAACTTTTTATTTTTTATTTTTAATTGTATATGTTTAGTTTAAAAATAATTACAATGTTTTAAAAAAATATTTTTGTAAGTTCCATAAAGGAATGCATAATGAGTAGAAAAGGTAAATATTGTTTTTAGAGTAACAGTAATGAAAAACAATAAATGTAGGTACTAAAATGTATTTTAATTTTAAAGTAAATATCAAAAGTGATTATTGGTTACATTTTAGGTAGGTACTTACAAAAATTAGAACAATACATTTTGAAAGATTGTGCAATGAATGATTTTAAAAGTTGTTTTTATGTTAAATATATTTTAATTTCAATACAATAATATGTATAAATTTATTTATTTATTTATTTATTTATTTATATTACATACATACATAATGTAATGCAATATTATTGAACCGTCCGGCTACCAAGGCCTTTATAAATTTTTATACTATTATTAAATTATATACTAATATTATTTATTTTGTTTATTTTATATACTATATATTTACATTATATTTGGTCGTAAGGGGGGTATGTAAAGAAAAAAATACTTACGACCTGTGCAGGAATCGAACCCACACTCCTTCGGTTAATACGCCACACGCATACCCAATAGGCTACCGAAGCCCCTATAATGTTTTTTTATTTTCGCAAATTATTTCAAAAATCATTTAAGATGGACATTGGAAAATGGATATGTATAAAATAAATATAGGAATCGAATAAGAAATATAAAAAAAAAATTGAAAAAGTAATTTATAAAAAATAATTAAGAAACGCATTTTTAATACAAATGTAATACAAATTTGAATCCCAGAGAAATAAAAATAATGCAATTTTTAATTATTAAATTTTTAACAATTGATTTTATTAAAAATATCTAAAGTTCAATTATTTGCCTTTTTTCTATAATTAATTTTCAAATTTAAATCTGGAAATTTACTAAAAAACTTTATTTAGTATAAAGTAAACTATTTTGCTTTTCATTTTCATTTAGTAGGTAATTTATATATTTAATCCTTTTGATTTATATTAGTAGTTTTTGCGAAGTCTTGTGGTAGTGTTTTTATTTATTTTGGTTTGATTTGAAAATTTCTTAATTATATAAAGTGGTACTTATATTAATTTTTAGATATTTTAATTTTTAGTAAAGTTTAAAAAGAATATTAATATGTTTTTTTAAAATGTCGCTCTAATTTTTTTTTACCCATTTTAAATAAACTTAAATTTTCTTAAATTACTTTTTTTACAAGAATCTTTTCCAAATCCTTATCCCATAAAACAATTTGTATACATTTGTATTAAAGATCCTAACATAAAGTTTGTTTTAAAAACTGGTAGTTTTGGTTGGTTAAAATTTAACACTAAGTATCCAGAAAAATCAAATTCAATTTCTCTGGATGGTTTTTGAGATTTTTTCTGGATCTAACCACCATAGCAAAGAAAAAACAAAACTTTTTTAACAACTTTTGGAAAAATGTATGTATTTGTTAATTTCACATTGTCTGTGAGTATAATGGTTGAATCGACCGTCTTTCCATTTGAAAAATTTTTTTTACTGTTTAGACTAACAAAAATGAACCAATTATTGATCTATATAAGTGAACAGTCATCAATATTAATATTATTCCACTTACAAAAAATCTAATATAAATAATTAAATAAAGTTTAATGCTCTTTTAATCATTGCACAATATTAAATCCATTCATTGTATTATCATTATTATATTAATAATAATGGAATAACCTGTAATGTAATACACTTATAATTTTTAATAAAGGAAATGTAAAAATTGCTGCGTTATCAATAATTTAACCTACAATAAATGTATAAAAATTTCTGTATTTTAAAAGGTTTTTTAGAATAAAACTTAGAGTGAAATTAAACACTTGTTTTTAGCACATTTCCAAAAAAAATTTGAAAAAATGTGCTTATTAGTTTCACTCTGTCCGTCCGTCCGTCTGTTTACAAAACTTCTACACCGTTAAAGATAGAGAAAAAAAATTTTAACCATAGGTAGGTCTCATAAAAAAAATAATTTTGTGGAACAAGTTTTTCATGTAGCCCCCCCCATTACGGAGCTACAGCCCCTCAAACTTTGAAAAAGCCCTATTTTTAAATGCTTATATCTTATATTCTGCTTAAGATTTTTTCAATCTGAAAACGTAATTCGACAGGTATTTCTTTTATCTTTGTAAATTAATATCAAAATTATACAATTTTTTTAAATTTGGTATTTAAATTTACCGTTATGTGAAAACCAAATTTTGCATGATTTTTCTACTTTCATAACTCCGGCACGCTTCTAGATAGAAGCTTGCAATTTTGAGGCAAGAAAGAACTTTTAGAATTAGTATAAGCTTGCTCAGAAAATTTTTTCGGACCACCCCCTGTTTATGAGTTATTATGCCTCAAAGTTTGAAAATTTGCTATTTTTAGACACCTGTAACTTAGGCACCTGTACAAATTTTTCTTCGGCTAGACATGAAAATTAAAGGTTCAATAATATATTTTTAGGATTCCGGATTTACGGTCCCTCAAAATTTCAAAAATGTCCTATTTTCACATTTTTTCTTATTACATGAAATTTTCAAATTTTTGTGTAAGTCACACTTCTGAACAGTTTGTATTGAGTTTTGGAAATGTGCGCTTTGAAAAACCGTTGGTTTACATTCTACCTTGTTTTATTTACATTCTACCTTGTTTTATTTTCATTAACTTATATAATATTATTCAAAAATTATTTTTGTAGATAAATTTTTTTTATGTAACTGTATGCGTTCTTCGAAAAATTCCTTATTCAAATGGTTATATTTTAAGCTCTGCTAAATATCTATAATTTAATTTAATTTATTTAAGGATATTTCATAATCAAGTAATATTCACTTAAAATTTAAACAGCAAATTTGATTTTGAATTTTACTTTACATAAATTTTAAGAAAATCCGTATGTATAGTTTTATGATATTAATTCATTCATTAAAACTGACTATTCATCTCAGCACCTTTTACTGTTTTGGTATTAGTTAAGATTTTAGTAGATGTATAAAAAAAAAGGATGTCTATATTATTCGTCATTTGAGTTCTTCAGAAGGTCTCTATTAAAATTATCATAATAAATATGATGTAGATTGTATACACATTTTACAAATTGTACAAAATAATTATACAAATTTTACAGTGTGCAAATTTTATTAATTAAAATTTAATTTTTAAAAATTGTGATAAAAACCCTAGAATTAATAACTAAATAAACAACATCATATAAATATATTTGAAAGTTAAATTATATTTTACAATATGACTTTTTTATAATTTATCCCATAATTAAAATCATATCGTAATATTTGATCAAATAAAAATAAAATAATTCTTTTATAAGATAATAGATGGCGCATAAATAAAAATATTTTTCTTTCATGGTACAATATAGCCACAGTCAAATAATCAACAGTTTAGTAAAACTATGATTATTCGAGAAACTAAAGCTTAGTCTTAAAAACATGAATAATAAATGAAACCTATGCTGCTTATTATAGGAGTAACGAGGAAGAATACAGTTGACTTTGTCAACTCTTAGATACCCGTACGAACCGTCAGTATGTTCACACCCTGTCACTCTGTTTACAATATTATTTTTTTAATATTTTAGTATTTTAAAATAATTTGGGTGAATTTTATAATTTCTAGCACTATGGGTTGTACATATATTCAAACTATATGTTTATATGTACATTCTTCAAAAGCAGATTCTAACCTTCCACATAACGATTATCAATCCAAAACTTTTTCAAATATTCTATAGTACCATTTAATACTAAGCGGTAAATGTATTAAATATTTTAAATTTATTAAATGTAAGCGGTATTAAATTTACTAAGTACAAAACAGTAAATATAATTTTAAATATTATATTATATTATATTTAAATATTCCATTGACAGAATAATTTCTTATAAGTAAAATACATATAAAATACATATATGTATGTAAATACATATATACTTACTCTTATCATTCACTCACTAGTGACATATACGATATGTAAATAAACATATAAGTATGTATATATATTAATATCATATAAATAAAAATTCTTCAAGCAACCGTTATGTTGTTTATTTATTTACATTTTTATGTACTACGCATTATATCCTCAACAATTTCAAATTATCGAGTAAAACAAATGCAAAAAATTTGTTGAAGAAATTTGTTACAAAATTTGAAAAAATCAAGAAATCAAGTAACACTTTCGTCAATTATAAAGTAACCCTATATTATTAAAAAAAGTTGCTAACAGAAATAAGAGTATAATATCGACTCTTTAATTTTTGTGTATTATTTCAAAAAAATTTTAACAGGTGTTCAAGTTACAGGTGTTTAAAAATAGGAAATTTTCAGTTTTTGACCCCTTACAGCTCCTAAACGGGGGGTGATACAAAAAAAAAAAATTTCTGAAATGACTCATACTTATTTTCAAAGATATAACTTCTGTCAAAATTTCAAGTTTCCAACTTAAGCCGTTTAGAAGATAGAAGGGTTGAAGTATTTTGCAAAATTAGAGTTTCACATAACGGTAAATTAAGACACCGTATGCCACAAATATATATTTATTGTATATATACTTTTAAAGCTAATAAAAGTAGTAATCGTTTGGCGTTTTCAAAATGAAGATATACCTTATACAACTTGTGCTATAACAATTTAAATATAGAGCTTTTTTGAACTTTTGGGGAGCTGTAGCTCCGTAACGGGTGAGGTTACAAAAAAAAGTTATTAAAAATAAAATTAATATTTTTGTGAGATCTATCAGCAGTTAAAATTTCATAGCTCTATTTCAAAAAAAATGTAGGGATCTAAAAGTTAGGTGTTCGAGAGCTACCCTAAGGCTTGGTCCAAACTCAACCAAAAAAAATAGGGAACCTACAATTTACTCCAAGAATATTTTGTGTAAATTTCAAGATTCTGGCTTTCTTAGTTTTTGAGTTAGCGTGCTGACGGACGGACGGACGGACGGACATGGCTCAAAAGTCTTAGAATTTTTTTCTGATCCGATCCATACCTTTGAAGGTATATCTAGCTCGCTTATTTCGAGGTGTTACAAACGGAGGAGTAATTTTATTATACCCGATCCTATCGTACGGGTATAAAAAGGAACAAAAAACCAAATAAAATCATACAGTAAAAAAATATATGTATATAAGTAAAGGCAATTAATTTAATTAAAAATATTTTCTTCTTTATAATAATTGAATTTATAAAATGACTACCAATGTAAATAATATGAAAATATAACAAAAAAAAAAAAAAAAAAAAATCAAAACTCAACTGTTAAAAAGTAAACATTAGATACTAAATTTAATTACCATTAATTAACGTTCTACATTTTAAATATTCCCATGATAATTAATCACAGAAAATTTAATTTATTTTAAATTTTAAATTATTTTATTCTTTTCTTTTTTCCAAATAGTAAGTAATACACATATAAACACATATATATTTGCATATTATGTTTCTTTCTCTTTTTATCAATTATTCATATTTGTGCTTTCATACATCACATGATAAATTCGTTTTCGCTTTTTGTATATCAGGATACCACCTTTATTTTGAATTTCATTCTTAAATAAATGAATACCAGAGAAGGTGTTAATTAAGATGACATACACATATATATATGTATATATATATTTCCATTTTAAGGTAAATTTTGCATGTCAATATCATAAAGTTTTCAAAATTTATTCTTAACCATTTTTTTTGTTTGTTCTGTTTTTAATGGAAAATTAGGGCAACGTTATTTTTGGATATTGAATTTTTTTTTTTGCTATTTATACAGTTAATGAACTTTAAAATTTTGACATGAATGACGTTTGTAGCTGAATTTAAGATTAAAAGTAAATAAAAATGTTTAATTTTTAAATATTAAATATAAAATGAGAAAACTAAATCGGAATTTTTTAATTGCAAATTAAAATAGAAAAAAAAAATATTGTAAATGATGCTATTTTAAGAGATTTGTTTATATATTACATATTCTTTTTCAAAAAAACAAAAAAAAAATTCAATATAAAAGAAAATTCTTTATATAAAATTCCATTTATTTAAATTATTTTAACAAAATGCAAAAAAAATATTTGCTGTCAACTAATTGAACTTAAGTTATATTTATTGGTTTAGGTTTAATTAATTTAATTCCTATTTCATCTGTATGCCTTAATTTTTATACTTCCCATATAGTTTTCTTGAACTGACTAAATGTTGTAATTTCTGTTTCTGAATATTGTTATAATGCGTCGCATGATAGCTAAATTGTCTTGAATTTAATATGCCAGAAATTATTTAATTTATTTCAAGGATTTTTGAAAAATTTGCCATAAAAGAAGAATATTGCTTTCCTTTTTTAAGTTATCAATCTTAGATAAAAGAGTTTTAAGTAAACTATAAACATTTTTTTTATAGCTATGCTTGTAATGCAAAAAGGAAAATGATGTAATTTAAATAATTTTAACAAACAATAAATTGTTTGTAACCAGTTTTGGTAAATGTTCAATGTATGAAGGGTTATCAAAAATAATAGTAACCTACAGATACATAGGTTGTTAGAATTTATCATGTCTATTTGCTTTCGAATTGTGTTGGAATGATAAAGCTACGCTAATTAATTGAAGATTTTAGTACATGATGACATTTTTTTCTGACTTTGTAAAATCATTTTGCTACATTACGCGAATTCGTTTAATCTATAACATTTGATCTAAAATTTTACTGTAAACAATCAGTTAGAATAGTTAGCATTTAGTATTTTCCATATAACATAAACAAAGTAGTATTTTTCATATAAACGTATAACGTATACCATTTTTCTTTGTTAAATGCTAAGTAATGTTTTTGGGAAGAAGAAGGGAGGAAGCTAGGAATTCGAACTGCTCTTATACCTAGTTCCTGCGATATGTTGTGCCTCCCTGCTTCCCTATATCTTTCAAAAATCATAAAATTTTTTCTTGTTTCGGCATTCTCATTTCAGAGAAGTTCTCTCAGTTCCCTTCATCTAAGGTTCTCCTCCTTTTGAGTTCTAAAGGCTGGGCATTGACTCAAAACATAAAGTAATGTTTTCGCACTCTGCTACAATCCCTATATAGGTTAGTTTCTGCTCTCTCTATGTTCTCGGTGTACCCTTTAAGCATCATCTGGTCTGTGATGGAAATATTTTTAATATAATTCTCTTCATTTCAGTTCCGTACGACATTCTACGACACTTTGACTTCATATCATGAAAAAAATTCTCTAAAGATTTGTCAAATTTTCAACCAAAAAGCATACAATAAAATGATAAAGAAAGAAAGAAAGAATATTAAGGAAAGAATATTATACAGTTTTAAAAAACTTGTTTAAAAAATGGTATTTATTAAATTTAAGTAAAAAATACTTCAAATATATTATATTTGAACTATTTTCAATTTTTCTTGTCAAAGTGATCTAATTCATTTTCTTGTTGCTGTCATTTTTTATTTTATACCTTTCTCATTTCGAATTTAAATTTTGAGATTAAAATGAAGACAAAATATTTTATTCTTGTATGTATTCTTTTCTTTCTTATTGCTTTGTAATCTGGGATAATAAAAAGGGTTTATGAATTATAAAAAGCATAAAAAAAAATATCCTTGACATTTTTGAATTTTTTTTGTTTTTAAAAATATACAAATAATAAAAATTAAACTTTTATTGGTTTGAGGTTGGATTTAAAGGAATGATGAGGCTCCTTATTAAATTTTTAAAGAATTCTTTGTTATAACTTTCATGTTAATCATGTTTCAAACCAATATGAAATTTATTGAAATTTAATGAATTTTTGAAAGTAGGTACCTACTTAGTAGTCGATCATATGTAGTAGTAGAGTAGAATTTTTATGTTTTTTATGTTTTTAGGTATTATGTCGTTAGCTGTTCTAATAACTTCTCAAAAATAAAATAAATTATTAACATACAATGTTTTCATATTTAAATTTTATGATATGGCAACAAGAAAAGTTTTAATTGTTTAAAATAAATAATAATAAAAATCTGAACATTTTTAATAAGGGTAGTATTTAAAACCAAAGGTTTTTATAAGCGCACATTTTCTAAAAGACAATAAAACATTTGAGAATTGTTACTTGCACCAACATTTGTAAATTTTCTTAGAATTTTATATAAAAGAAAAAATTGTGAAAAACAAGATATACTCTCTTCAACTTTAAGGAAACTCATAATGATTTAAAGCCTATCAGTTAAAAAAAACTTAACATCGTGATTATTAAAAAGTGTTAGTATGCTGGCTAGTAAGAAGAAGCTAATAACAAATTACTTAAGAAATAATGATAATGATCTATATACTATATGGTCCTAAATACTTTGGGGCTAATACTTTGCCAGTAATTACTTGGTGAATAAAAGAGATATCGGCCAGTAGTCTGCATATAGTTAGAGAATGAAACTCAATTAAGAGTAATATGTTATCATAAACAGGAAGATGAGTTGGATCTACCCATGGGAGATGTCTCAATGCAAAACGAAGAAATCCTTTCTGAATATAATAAAGAAAAGCTGTTAACACAATATGCACAAATTTAATGTTGAAGCTTTAAGTTTTATATGGCTAATTCTGAAAAATCTTTCTTCTCTTTTTTTTTTATTTCAATCTAATTAAAAGCGTGGCAGAACTAAGAAGAAAGTAAAATCTATCAAAATTAGATAAATTTACATAACGGTAAATTAAATAATAAATTCCCAAAATTATAAACTTTTGACAATGATTTGGGGCCACATAAAAATGTCCACAACATTAATTTTTTTTTTGAAAACCTATCCATTGTTAAATTGATTACATTTTAAACAGCAGTATAAACGTTTTGTATATCCATCCGTATAGACGGAGGGACTGTCGGATGAACAAACTAAGGAGGATATTAATCAAAAATAAAAATATGCTAAAAAAGTAATATTTTGATAAATTTCTAAATGTTATTTTTTATCAAAATAAGAACACAAAAATATTGACATTAAAAAACAATTTTATCTACTTTATATTTTTTTTGAAAAAGTATTTTAGGTTTAAATGCCACAATAAATTTCCTATTACAAAAATATTTATCACATTAGTTATATAAAATATATCTATATTTTTCTTCTTTTTTCAATAAATCATTATCACAAAACAAACTCAGGTCTTTTCTCATATATACATACTTTGTTTCGTCCTTGTTTTGCTTTTTCATTATTTCCAAATGGGAATTAAATCGATAACTATAAGAAATTATTAATAGAATATCTTTTTCAAAATTTTTTTTTTCACTTAATGTTTAAAAGTTTTGATTTAAAAAAAAAAATCATTTTACAACAAAAAAAATCAAGTTGGACACGGTATCTTCTATACCAAAATTTTATATATCAAAATCCTGTTTTCTTAAATCTATTATAAAAATTTAAGAGGCGACGTGTCATAATCCCCGAAGTCATAATCCCCTAAAAAAATTTGGGTCTTTTGACTCACTTGAAATGGGACATAATCCCCTAAAACTTCTTGGCCTTATGTCTCACCAGCATTGACACATAAAGTCCTAAAATCGGTGGATTATGACTCACTGCAAATTGGACATAATGCACTAATTGTTTTTGGGTTTTGTGACCCACTGTTTGTGAGACATAAGGTCCTAATTGTATTAGGGGAATATGTCCCACTTTTAGTGAGTCAAAAAGCCCAATTTGTTTTTGGGGCATTATGACTTCGGGAATTATAACACGTCCCCAATTTAACTAGAGTAAAAATCTAGTCATCTGCAACTTATATGTAAGGATTTATTAAATTTTTATAATAGATTTTAGGAAATTGTCACATAATAAAAGTAAATTATTTATTTATTCTAATTATAATTAATAAAAATGTTGGATTGAATTGCAAGCGGTCAAACAGTTGATAACACCGCAAGACATTTTAAGAAAGCATTGTATCGCTTTATAGTAAAGGCTTAAAAATCTCCTTAGTACCCAAGCTCACTACAACTTCATAATAAATAAAGGTAACTCAACAAAAGAGTTTTGTGATCCCTATAACACTAAGCAACTTTTCATTACTTATAAAAAGCCTATTCGGTCCTATAAGCCCAAGTATGTCCTCCGTATTTGATATACCCAAGTAACATTGGAAATGTTATTTAACATTTTTGGCTAAAGTTTGTCCAATTTTTAGTCTTGGTGACTAGTGTTTTTATGTTAAATAACATTTTTGGCTAAGTTGTCGTCAGTTTGTATATAATGATTGAATTGCATTTATACAAGCATAATAACTTATGTTTTGTCATATAAAAAACTTATAAGCCTTTTTAATCAAATAGCACGTCAAAAAATGCTAAATAGTCCTGATAAATGCTAGATAATAGTACGAAAAGCAAACTAGCCATTCGACTAAGTAACCAAATTATATATAGTTTACAAAATGCTAAATAGCGCTGATAAATACTAAATAATAGTAGAAGGTTCGGGGAATTCATTCTAAAACATTTATTTTAAAAAATCGTTGAAAATTTTGTTCTGAAAAAGTAAATAAGATGTACAAAAAAGATCATAAATTTGGAGCCCTGAATGAAAAAAATAACACAGATTTTACAGTTCGTGCTATACTTTGAGAAAAAAAAAACTAAAACGCCCTGTGTAGATATTTAGCGGTTTTTTTATTCGATTGTTATATGTAAATTCCATTTTTAAAGCTTAGTACGCTGTTTGCGAAAATTTTGTTCAGGCATTTTTACCTTTATTTCTACACGGAAAAATTTTGCGTTTAGTATAAAGTGACTTAAGTGATCAATTTTAACAATTAGTATTGTTAAAATTGATCACTTAAGCTAAATAAATAGACGAACAATTAAGTTATTTATTTCGCACCGACAAAAACTTTTCACTTGGACATAGTGACATCTATGTGAATATTTTTGAAAACCAATTTTTTCGTTTAGATTTCGAAACAGCGTATCAGTTTGAAGAAATTAAAACCACGAAATTTTCGGTATATTTCGTTTCGACATTTTTACGTTGATTTTAAATGAGGATTGAAGATACGAAATTTTCGCTAAACAGCTAAACAGAAAACCAGCGCACTGAGCTTAAATGTGCATATATCGTCAAACATTTTCTTTTTCTTAAAATTTCAAAATTTTAATATTTGTAATCTTTTTCAAAATTCTAGTTTAACATAACTGTAAATTTAAATACTAAATTACAAAAATTATTATAATAGTTAAACTGCTTAAGATTTTTTATAGCTGCTTAACTTAAAATTATTTTTCTATTTTTGGCAAAAAAAAATAAAAAATACCGTTAAACAGAAATATATTTGTTTTAAATGATTTTTAAGACAGATTGTCATGGACCTAGTAGTTAGGCAAGTGGTTTATTAAACGAGATAGTTCGGGTTTAAATCGTACATAGGTAGAAAGTTTTATTAATTGAAAACAAATCCCCCTTGCTCACAAATATAGTGTAAATATATAATATTTAATGTAAACGAAATAAATATTATTAATGTATAAATTAATAAGAGTATCGGACGCCGACCTATAATGGCCTTAGTAGCCGATGGTTTTGTAATATTACAATATCCTATGGGATTTGTAATATTAATATAAATAAATAAAATAAGTCTTCTCTGTTTACCTTCTGGTTTCTTTCCCTTTTCATAAACAGAATGGTTCAGCTTGTTTAGTATTTTTGCGTGTTATGTAATATATTATATTAAAATAGCGAAAGAGTTAAAGAAATGCAACCAACCAAAGTGAGCAACCAAAAATAAAGAAAACAAGCAAATAATATAAGAAAACAAGTAATGTTTATTGCCATAATTGAGCACATAATATAGGTTTCATACAATATGTTTAAACTATTTATTTCTAATTGATCAGTAAAATTCGAAATTGTAGATAATATTAATATTATAGAGTTAAATAATACTAAATCGTAAGTTATTTTTAATCAAACTATAAAATATTTATTTTTTATTATTTATTATTTCACAATTTAAAATACCATAGTGCAAAACACAAAATACAAAGTAGAATATTTTTAACTTTGTTCTTTGTTATTTCAATTGGTTAAAGTAAAATCGTATACATCTTGAAAACTTTAAAAGTGAATCATCCTTACAAACAAAAATAACGGTTTAGTACATAGTTTTTAATACAGTACATAAAACAAACAAAAACTTGATGGATTGAAAAACAAATGCAAAAGTAAACGCAAAATTTTTCAAATAGCTGTAGGACAAAAAATCTAGGGTATATTTCAGATATTAATGTTAAAATATGAATTTCATTTTTACTGGACAAATTGGAAAGTGTAAT